>VZZY01021188.1:15746-284266 GCA_013400335.1 Eurystomus gularis | reverse complement strand
ACCGCCCGTACCCGGGGGTGCCCCGAGGGAGCGGCCTGAGGGGAGCCGCAGGAGCGGGCCCGGGAGGCTGTGGCCGTGTGCGGAGGCCGGGCGCAGGCCCGCTGGGCTGAGGGAAGGCGAGGGCGAAACGGGCAGCGGCACCTCTGAAAACGACGGTGCGCCCGAGCCCGCCTCGGCCTCTGCGGGTCTGAGGCGGAAGCTCCACGGGAGCCGTTCCCACAGGGCCGTGCCGAGCTCCAGCTGCTTTCAGGAGGTGTGCAGGACCTGCCTCCCAGCCGTCCGCTTGTCCAGGCTGGTGGGAGTTGTCCCATGGATAGTAATAGAATCATAGTAATAGATTAATAGTAATAGAATCACAGAACCGTTAAGGTTGGAAAAGACTTCAAAGATCATCAAGTCCAGCCGTTGAATGGCTCTCCTCTGCTCGCTTCACAAGCCCTTCTCCATCCACCTGACTTAATGTACATGTTTAAGAGACCCATCCTGTGTGGCAGTCATTTATCGCGGCAGTGCTGTGGCATTTGTCTCTGTTAAGCCACAGAATCTCTCTGCCATTGCCTGCCAATATCCAGAGCATGAGGGAGAAGAGAGTTAGGAGGAAACAGGCCAAAGGATTCAGCCCAAACCTGTCATTGATCAGGGGTGGGAATACAATTGCTGACGAGGCTTTTCCTGGAATTCCCTCATTCACTTCATGCCAAATCCAATTTGCAGAAATAAGTAGTTTCAGAATAAATTCCAGAACCTGTATATAGAGTAATGGAGAGCTCAAGACGGACGGTATCAGTGTGCTTTCCACTCAGAATGTGGTTTAAGTTGTAGCAGGGCCAGGGTGTTACTGCTGAACAATAAAAGTTGGATTAAACAGGGGTTACGGAATCTGAAAGTCTGCACAGAGGATTTACTACAGAGAAAAGGTGCCTGAAGAATGGATTGCATCTTAAAAGTATGTTAATCCTAAATGAAGGTTTCAGATACTTAATTAATTCTTGTGATATTTTCTGCTTTACTTACTTTCACAATCACATTTTGCTAGGAGGGTGAGAAACCTGCAAAACATTTATGGAAAGGAGTGGAAGTACTGATTCTGGAATATAAGCAGACCTTTCTCAAAATACTTTGGGATATTCAAGGTTCTCTGATCATATTTTAAAATAGATTACAAGTTTTAGATTCTTAGTGCCTTTAAAAATCTACCAGTTGGTTCTGTATAAGATAAAACATGGGCTTACCTTTTTTTTTCAACATATAGTTCATTGATTCAGATAAATTTAAGATATATTTGTATCTAACATACGGAGACTTTTGAGTATATCACTTTTTACTATCTGGAAGGACTTTTACTCCCTATAGTATGCAAGTTTGTCTATTTTTCTTCCCGTAGGGTAGAAAATACCACCAACAACATCAGAAGTTCAATGTCTTAATACAACAGGAAGAGGGATTATTTGCGTTCTTAAAAAGAATCATCCACAGAATAGGAAGACAATGACAAAAAGAAAAATTGTGCTTTACTGCCTTGAAAATGGACCGAAATAAATATTTTCCCACTTTCCTATGCACTAGCCATAGCACAGAATATGATTTGCTCTGTTGTACCAGAATATTATTGAGCGGATGTATCCTGTATTAATTTAAATTTTCCCTGTAGAAAGAAGAAACATAAGCTGTATGACTCGCCCGTGCATTAAACTAGCACTGATCTTAGTCTTAAATCCTGCAGCATAAGCTTATGCGTGCTGTCCACACAGGGAGAAACATATGTGGCTATGGACAATGCTTGATTTTTTGAGAGCTAAGCTAACAGATAGATGTGGGCTGGTTACTCTCGTACGTTACCTACTGATAAAATACATACGCTTTTTTCTGTTGTTTGGATATTTGGCTTCGATCACTGAAATAATAGATGTTGTATGCTCAGTTGCACTCCGGTGGCATAACAAACACTGATTTCTGCTTGTACAGGTAACATTAACTGGTTTATATTTCAATGTATTTTTTCTTTTCTGCCAGTAGCATCCAAGGAATTCGTTCTCATGAGCTGTGTTTGGCCTGCAAGCTAAGAAGCAGGAGGTGAGGTGGAAGCTGCCGCCACAGGTATTCTATTTAAAAAAAAAGTCCTTTTCAATTTATGCCTGCACACACTGGAGGGAAGGAGTGATTTCTGTTCTGCCCTGAAGAGGTGGGTCCAACGTGGTGCACAGGGACGTGAGCTTTGCCCAG
Source organism: Eurystomus gularis (assembly GCA_013400335.1). NCBI lineage: Eukaryota > Metazoa > Chordata > Aves > Coraciiformes > Coraciidae > Eurystomus > Eurystomus gularis. Next base: position 282,043 of record VZZY01021188.1, on the reverse strand, counting down.
TTGTATCACTCTGACTCTAGCTTGACTCTTCCTCGTATGAACACATCCAGGCAACTTGTACACGAGGGAAGAGTTACCCTAAATAATCATCATCATCGTGGTCCATTTATAACAGAAATATGAAATCTAAGCATCCATAGCTCAGTGCGCACAACTGAAGATTGTTTTTCAGGTACTAAATTAATCCATTCAGCTTCCATAGTGACAGAAAGACATGATCTCCTCTGGCTGTGTCCTAGTTTGAGCTAGAACAGAAATAATTCCAGGACAGGCTGGAATTTCTGCAGGCTGCTGAAGTTCCATATGAAGCTAATTTTTTTTTTTGTATTGATGAGCTACTTCTTTCTCAATGTGATTGTTTGATATATAAGGCAGCAGGAAAAGAAGAATACACATTCCTCACCTGAGGTGCTTCACTCCTGTGTGCTTCAAATGCTTCTTGTCATCACATAAAGGCACTTACACAAGAGCTGCAAGTACCCAGCACCACTGAGAGACAGCCCCATGCTACGCTGGTACAACCTGAGGTGTCTTACTAGCTACAACAAAAATACAAAATCTTCTCTTTTCCAGTTTAAGGAAGGAAAGCACAGCTCCACTAAGTGGCAGCACTGGGCATCATTAATGCCAGCTTCATTCAATTATTTTTATATTTATGAGAGATTTAATACAAACTGCTGCTCATGTGGCAATAATAGTTATGCCTCTTTCTGCTCACAGGGTTTGATTTCATAATTTCCAGGATACATGAATAAACTCGGGCTCAGAGAACCTTTCCAAATACTTTCACAGGTTCATGTTTTGCAGAAATTTCCACTTCAAGATGAATTTTACATCTATTGTAATAACAGGAATTTATGAGTTGGAAAATACATCATACGTGTCCCCATACTTTCTTTCGGGCGCTCTTCAGATCACTGTCACAGCTCCTCTGCACTGCCCAGGGGGTCCCAAAGACTGATTCATCTTTTCAAAAACAGGTAGATACATTTTACAAAATCCAGGGTGTATCGCTGCTTATTTTATGCCTGTGTCCAGAGCATAAAGAACACCTCCTTTGTTTGTACGTTGGGAGGATGGAAATATGTAGCTGAAGCACAACTGTGATGTTCAAAAGCCATATTGTGTGCTTCACATACCATACTAGTAGGGATTAAAAGCTGAGGTCCATTAAAGCACGAATCACCGAAGCTGTTACCTTACACACCAAAAGCAGGGAAGTTTATATTCTGTTGCCAAAGATGCCAAAGCTGTCAGTAAACATATCCTCACACGTTGTAAGTATAATCCTATAGGGTAATCTGTATTGCTGATTCGGTCATTCTTGAAAAGTCTCTGATCGGATTGAACGCTAAGAAATACCTAAGAGGTACTGAAGTGAAATCACAGCTTGTAGCAAAGTTCCGAAGCAGATTCCAGTGCTGCCCCAGCTGCATTCCTGAAAAGCTGTTATCTAAACACGGTGACTCCGTGTGGCACGCTGGTTAGATACCTCTGCTGCTTTGTCCACAGACTAGAGCGCAGTGAGTGCTGAAAACAAAAAACAGGAGCATGTGCAATTTATTTTTGTATGCTGTTTTCATTCTGGAAAACCAGCATTAGGAAATCATACCCAGCAATAGATCTTCAGCTTCCCTCTGTGGTCCATTTCCAAAGCGACTGAACAGATTTTCAGTGTCACACCACAGAGTATTTACAGCATTTTATTTTTCTTACAACTGATCTATGTTGTAACTGGGAAAGAAAACAACCCAAACCAGTCTTTTATTTCTGTACTGAGAAATTTTAAAAGTGAAGGTACGCCCCTAAAGTGTATTATTCTTCACAGAAGGAAAGGCAAGTGACTTTAATATTAGTATTGTTTATCATTGACACGGAACATTCCCGTGCAGCTCCATTATCTTCTTCTACCGTAGGAGTTAATGGTATGAAATCCTACATGCCAGCAATTCAGGAAAAAACATCATCAGCTGCAGTCTTTGTGTTCTCCGGTGGCTTCTGTTCTATTCAGCCTCAAAGAGCCATAACGTAGCCCTGTGGGGATGAGCTTCACTTACACCAGAGTTAAAACAATATAAATGTGCTTTACACCAAAGCCTAATATAAATAAGAATCAGGGCTCGTATTTCAGACAGAATAATGAACCATTTTTTTTCTTCAAAACTGAATTCCAAGAGGGCAGAAACTAAACAAACAAAGCCACACACTCCTCATTTGGATATAGCCGTGACAGGTATTTTCAGGCAAATTTGATTTTGAAGATTACCAGAATTTAATTAAAAAATAATAAGAGTGTGGCTTTGCAGCTCAAGGAGGATTTACGATTAGAGGAGTCACAGCAGATCCTTTGTGGCTTTGTTCTCCAGAAGTGACAGCTATTGTCCAGTCTGGCCTTTTGTACAAGAGCAAACATCAGACCACAAGTGGATTTATTGTCCATTGTAACAAAAAACTATGAGTGGGAAGGGATTATTATTGATTTGTAGTATCCTGTAGAGTTGGAGTAATATCCTACAGGGTTATGGAGTCACAGAGTTTTTTTAGGATGCCAAGAAAGACATCTGATGTAGGTATGGAGGCTTCAGGTGGACTGCTGTTATATTTTAACAGAAATTCAGTAACATATGTCATAGAATGGTGTGGTGGGTTAACCTTGGCTGAGCGCCAGGTGCCCACCAAGCCGCTCTGTCCCCCTCCCCTTTTTCTCTCCCTCCTCAGCAGCGTTCTGGTAAAAGGCACAGTCCAGCCACACAAATGGATCACTGCTGCAGAAACAGACACCTCTGACGTACCCCAGTGATCAGCAGCTCACCTCACTGCTTTCTAGTAAATACTGATTTTTCCTTTCCTCGTATATGAAAAATTCAGAGGAATGTAGCTTAGTGTCACAAATGCCTTCTCTCCCCTCTTCCTCCTTGCACACATGAAGAATCACACAAACAAATCTGACTAAAGGTTGTGCTGTGAGACCCCGATTCCTTCAGCATGTGCATGGGTGGGTGCCACTCTTGCCACCACCACTGTCCCTGCTGTGGGAGAGCCGGTGCTGGCCACAGGCTTGTAGACCCGTGCCCTCAGCACGTGATGGAATGCAGTGCTGACTGCAGAAGGTCTCTTAAGAGTTGTCACAGTCACGTAGTTTCACATTTGCTACTGATTTGTCTTGTACAAGATCTGCTTACCATTTGTGACTTCTGTTGGAATGTCTCCCATGGGTTTGTATTTCACCTGATAAAAACTGCTTCTCACATTTAAGCTTTCCCATCCTTCATATGGCACCATGATCCCTCATGAGGTGCCGTTTCTGTAAGCAAACAGGTATGGCCAGCAAGGTGTCTGCTGACTGTGTATCTGAGGTGTGCTAATCGATCCTGGAATGCGCTAATGAAACATGCCTGAGATATTACAGTGACGAGCAGCAGAGGAATGGGTGTGACATCCTGAGAATGCCAGAGCATCTTCCTATTTATTTGCTGTCAACACTTAATGCAGACCCAGCATACGCTAGTAAGGAATCACCTTCGCACTCGCATTTCACACCTATAATGCAGTAATTATACCTAGGAGCCAGGTATGCGTCAGCACTGTATACATCTCTCTTGTCCCTCTGTTTGTCCGGACATCTTCTATAGCGAGGAATAAACTCACATGCTTTCAAGGCAGGGCTGGTCTTAGGGTAGTCACGGGGGCTTTGGTTATGCACGTTTATGTGGAGAACCTCAAGTTTTAGACACGTATCCTGAGAAATCGAACAAAAGCGGTGGAAGGGCCTTAATGCAATGGTCAGAAAAGATAAGATCCTGGAAGAGCAATTCCTTGCATCAGTGGACTTTCACTAGTGCCAGCTTCCACCCACTCTCGTAAAATACATCCTCTGTGAAAGAAGTTCCTTGTAATAGACAGTCCACACAGTGCCATAACAAAGTGATTTTATTGACATTCCTCTATAGTGATATGGTTGAATAGAAAGCACAGCCTGAGTATCATGTGGCATTTTTCTGTCAATATAAGCAAAATCAGTCCAGTAACGAGGACCTTTCCTGCCATTGACTTTGTGTAGTCTTTAACAAAACCCATAACAGATATTTCTGTTAGATAAATTGGAAGCTGCAGGGAATTTGGCTTAATGGTACAATATTTACTCTACCTAGTATCTACTATCTACAGGCATCTGTTTTTCTACTAGAACAAAGGAACTACATGACTCACTAGAGAAAAAGTAACAATCCAATCTTTTGGACCTTGTGATAACTGGAAAACCTATTCCAGATTTATTATATTGCAGTAATTTTTTTTTTCTTTTAATAACGAACACTGAGGTACAGAAAGAATAATACTAAAAAAGCACCGCATTTGTTGTAGAAAGATCTGTTTGTCTGAAAGTGTTTAATCTTGACTGGGAAGCCCTATTAATATTACTGTGGAGACAGGGAAATTACTATTGTTTCAACAGAAGTTAAACAAATCTCCAGTCAATTCTTTTCCTTCTGGAATTCCCTAGACTGTCACAGGATTACTAGTGAAGGATGAGTTTAACTCATCCTCTGTGCGTATTTTAGCTCATTTCTTATTTGACTTCACTGTCCAATGTCAGTATCCTACTGTTTTCAACTAGAGGTATGTCAACTCTTTGTTACAGTCAAACCAGAACAAAACAAACCCACAAACACCCTCCTCCCCACGGGCTGTCTCTCAGCCCACACTACAGACTCAAACCTTGGCTACACTTCACTGAAAGGTCACGGGCACTTGAGAAAACTGGGTGAGAAAGGTTCTCTGTGGCAGGCTGCACAAAACTCACGATTTCTGCGTTAGATGTAGGTTGGACCACTCACTCCTTGCCTTGCGATAGCCGTGGCTCTCCCCGGAACATGAAAGCCGGGTTCTGCATGCACACAGCCACGTGACTGGGGTGGAACGCTCACGTAACGCACTGCAGACAGAAGTGACAGCACGGGTAGGGTGGAGGCCTGACGCAGTTAACAGTAAGGTACGGTTGTTAGTACTGCATCAAATCCTGCATAGCTCCTGTGGTTGAACAGTCAGTGAGATTTCTTCAAGGTGGAAGACCTACTGATGATTTAAAATATCTATTTTCATCCCTGTATCTTCAGATTAATGCTAGTACAACAGGATTTCGTACACAGAAAGATCCCTTTCCCTCACTCTACCATTAATACCATCACAAGAGTCACTTTGAGAGACACGGGCCCTCCGAAACCAAGCATACAAATTACCAATACTCAGTGCTGCTATCAAAAACTGCCGTTCGCAAAAGCTGTGAGATCACCTGTGATGTCGTATCTTCATCTAGCCACCACCGTGTTTGAAGGGAGCTAAGGTGAAAGAGCTGAACAGGTTATTTCACTGCACATCTGCCGTATGGAATACCTGCTAGTCTTTCCTTTGGGAAAACAATGAAACCAGAAATTCTGTAATTAACAGTCAGTGTTTACAGATGAGAATGCAGACCTGGGGAGAGCAGACGATTATGTGAGTAACAGCCTTTGAATCGCAAGGCAAACAAGGAAGGGTATATGCCTTGCGTATGTGTAACAACAACAAAGTCAATTAATTGCATAATGGGCAGGTTAAATAACAGGGCAAGGGAGGTGGGTTCCTCCCCCTCTCCTGATAGCACCATCCACTGCCTCGCTTACTCCAATGTTATGATACCACTTAGATGCATGGCTTCCCCTTCGCTCCAGACTGGAACTGGATTCTGCCCATGGGATGATGCAATGAGTGGAGAAATGCACTGTGAAGCACGGATCCGGCTATCCCAGACATGATGTCAGTGCCTAAAAACCTGTTGGGGTAGGACATTTGGGAAGAGAGAGGGACAGGACTGGGATGGTGGAACGCAAGAAAAGCAGATATGGCATTTTCTTTCTCTTTATGAAAGGAATCAACCCTCTTCCTCTATTTCTGGCTTTTCATCAAAAAAAAAACTTGCAAGGAAATCTACATGACCTTGTTCCCTTGATGTCATCAGTCACCTATGAGAGCAACCTTAAAAATACTAGGCTGTGCATTCAAAAGGCAGCTTGGACCAAGGATTTTGGTGGGAAGTAGCTGGCTATGCTTATGTTTCCCAGAGCAGGAACGCACAAGGTGCTTGAGATGGCATCTGCCAAACCTGGAGATGCGTACCACCTAATCTAGCCCAGTGTGTGGTGAGTACCAGAACATGTCATGGAGAAGAATTTCAGGAGAAAGCCTTCCTTGTTTCAATCAGTGGGGTTTGATGCTGTCTCTGAAATACAAACATCTTTCATGCTACAAAAAATAGTTTCACTTTTCCATAGTAAAATATAGTTTTAAAATACTTTAAAAAAATTAACTATACAGTATTGTAAAGATTGGATTATTTTAATTTTTTTTTTTACTATGTTAATGAGACAGCTCTTGATGCGCTGTTTTCCTTGGCCAAACACAGACCAATCTGTTGGATACTTCTCTTTCTTTTCTTTTACTGTTGGAAGACATCCAACGTTTGACATGGCGCAGGTAAATTTATAACATCGCCAGGAATAAAACCGGACACATTCAGGAATCACCGGGTTTTGGGGCCCAGAGGTGAACAGGCAGAAATTACATACACTGGAAGATTTCGTTGTTCAGTGTCTCCTGGTGTGACTTGCTCTGATGTAATTCATGTGCGTGTGACAGATGCTCTCAGAAAAAAGTCAAGATTTGCGTCTTTACTGCGCATTGGGGCTGGGGATGTGGAATAGATGCCTGAGAGCTCGTTTGTGGAAATAATAAGCATCATTTTCTGCATCTGGTACAGTGAAGCTGGCCTGTAGCTCCAGCCTCCATATGCAACTGTAATATGAGTACCCAGTAAGAATAGAAACACTATAAAACAGTAGGTTCTCAGTAAAAGCCATACAGTAAATTAGTAGAAAAGTGGCTGAAATGTCACAGAAATGGAATGAATGCAGCAATTTATATATTCCAAATATTTTATCTATCATTAACACCAGCTACTGCTTCTGTTTAGAAAAACAGGAGGTCCATCACCTTTCAGATACTTCTTGACCTAAGCATCAAAGCAGGAGAATGATCTAAAGCTCTCAGAATGCAGTTTTTCAAGTGTGATGAGTTTCAGTATAGCCACGATAAAAATGTGTGGGAAAGCAGGGTCCAACTCCTTCCTCTGGAGAGAAAACTCACAGGAATTAGATGTGTCAGACATTGCACTGATCTCTTGACTTTACGGCTTTCTGAAGTACTCCTAACACAGAACTACCAGTAACAAGCCCCCAGGGGGGTGTGGTATTTCATGTGAGCTGCTTAGACACTATGATGTTACCTTCTCACTTACCTTCACAAGCTGCTCACATCATATTTCATTCATCCTTTCACATACTTCGTGTCAGAAGACACTCTGTACTTCCTTTTCCCAGTTAAGACAAACACTTTCAATCTGAGATTAGTCTTGGAAAACAAGGGCAGCAAAGATTAATAAATAGAACACAACCAGAGCAGCGGGGTTGATTGGAACAGCCTCAGCAAAATCCCTCTGAAGACAAACCTGCTGCTGTTTGCCTCTCGTTCCTCGGCTTCAGAGCTGGAATGCAAAGTACACTGGGTCATGTCTGCCGTTAACACAAGCTGGATCTGTAGTTTAGTGGTACCTAACACGACTGGAGGGCCTTTGGGCTTACTCCAAGAAGAAGTGCAACGAAGTCTTAACTCAAAGAGAGTTACAGTCCCCTTCATCCCTGGCAAGCACCCTCATTCACTGCAGCTTCTCATTTAATAGACCCCAGCCTAAAACCTTCTGTCTGCAACCACTCTTGAGGTTATGGAGATTTCCACTGGACAAGAAAAGAAAAATGACAGAACCAAAACCCGCCGCCAGCAACCATAGATTAGTCCAGGCTGACAGAAAATAAATGGCTTCCGACACAGGGGATGGGATTGTCTAGACTTCTCATTTGGAAAGGAGCATTTTAAACATCAGAAAACAAAGATCTGGTAAACAGAACCCAAGGGTATTTGTACGAGTAGAACATTCTTCTCATTTCCCCTTTTCCTTGTTATATACAATACTAAGGTAAGGGAGCCTTGTCCTTTATGCTACATAATAAAACATCCTTCTTGAGCGTGCACAACCTTGTGCTTCTTGTGTGGTAAACATTACCATGGAGATGCCCCTCCCAAGATCTCTGAAGTGCAAGTTCTCTCCAGTACTGGCAAGTAACAATCATAACAATCCCTGTTATGCTTTGCATTGCGTTACAGGTTGTTTTTTTAGTTTCTGAAGGTCTTATCTGCACCATGGATCTGGGCCAGTTCCAGCTGATGCAACTGACGTGGATCATGAGTTCGTATATAAAAATTTCAGTTTTGCTCATAGGTGTCTCGCAGGTGGACAATACGTACAGGGAAAACAAGGACGGATGAAGATGTATTTGACCAGCTCCTAGTACTGGATTCAACGGTTAAGAAGTAAGATGGGCTAATTTAGAAGATGTGGGCATATAAAAGCTTGGAATGCTTGATGAGGTTTTTTTTTTATTTTTTAATCAACGTAGGTGGAAGTAAACATTTATTAACATTTGGTCAAGTGTAGTGTAACTTGCATTTGTATTTTCATTGTTATTAATGGAGGTATGTAGAGATATACAGAAACCTTGAGACAGTTGTTTTTCTATTGCATACAGACTAGCAGTCCATTGGAAACAGAGGATGAAAGCATGAAGGTTAGATCTTAGAAGAGGGCGGCAGTTCTTCATGCACAGCTTTTGTTAATCTTGATTTTTTTTTTTTTTTGCTTTGTTTTCAAAAATAAAAACATGGGAAACCAAGATCAAATGATGGTGGACAGGAAAGGTGACATCATCAGCCAAAAGAACACCAGAAGTGCCTGAATCCCCTCATTCAAGTCCAAAGGTGCTAGTTTCTTCAACAGCTGTCAGCAGCTTTTCATACAGCATAGAATAGGAGGGGTAAGGTGGAAGATCCAAACGGTTGAAACACGTGTGTGCCCTGCAAAAGGAAAAAATGCTACGTGTTAAGTTTAATCTAAATAACTTGAGAAAAGAAGAATTGAGAAAACAAGTTCCTACTGAGACTCAAGGCACTGAAGTTCACTCAAGAGAGATAAGAAATTCTAACTATTAAACTCTTAGATTCCACCAAAATCGGAGGTACTGAAATGTACGTGCACATACACATGAATATTTCAAATAGAAGACACAAGCTAAGTATCAACATCACATCATTCTCTGCTATCGCTGCATTAGATGTTGCAGGGATCTTGTGCAGATCTTCATGGAGAAGAGGTCACTGAGGCATCTAGGCCCTGAGAGAGAGAAAGCTCCACTGCCATAACTTTGGTTGCTTTGAGTTTTTCCAAAAAAGTCAGCTGTAGGCCATCTGCTGCACGCTTGGCATTTAATGTGATTTATTTGTTGTAGCCAAGGCAAAACCAAAATATTTTGTGCAAAGCAGGCCGCCAACTTGATGACCCTCTCTTCCCCCAGTTCTATCATTATATTTACCCCCAGTTGGCAGCACCTTCAAAAGAAGCCATGGAACGGGTTCCACACGTGCCTCCACCTTGTTGCAGCTTTTCTGGTAGCAGCGATTAGACCCAGATGCAACCTGCACTTCACTGTGAGAAGTGCTGTACAAGTGTGGGGCAAAGGAACAGTCCCTGCCCCAGCTGACTGAAAAACCGTAGAGGTCGTTCAACAAACTGGGGTGGGGAGGGAACATTTTCATTAAAATGGTTTCATTTTTTTCAGTCACCTTGGAGTTTTACATGGTGCTGGAAGTATTTCTGTTTCCTCTTGCTCACTCTGGTAAACATGAATTGACAAAACCCTACAGAATGAAATGTAGCCTCCATGGCTAGCAGTGTCTAAGCTTCTGGTGCCCAGTATTTTTAGAAGCCATGAAGTTGTTTTAGCTTTTCTATCTTGTCCTTTAATTCAATGTTATTTCTTCAAAACTGAAGCAGAAGAGCTATCTTGGAGGAACTATTTAAAAACCGTGCTAGTCATCTCTTGGGCCACCCACAAAGTGAGAAAAACATGATACTGGTAGATGGGCTGGCCTGAGACTTGCGGGTTCAGAAGGAGGGTTTTATTAAGCAGCAATGGTGAATCATTGCAATGAGGCAACTGAAAGAGCCAGAGGCACGTAATCTTCACCGCACCACAGAATTTCAATCAGGAGAGCTCTTCCCATCCATTTTCCCCTTCTGAATGAAGATTTGTTAGCTGGTCAGTCTCAGAGAGAGCGCACAATAAACACAGAATTTGCAGAAATGAGCTGGGAACACATGAGTGAGTGAAAAAGGAACATTAATACAGCCATTATTTAATACATCCCTTGAAATCAAGCGTGGCAGCTCATGTGTATTATCCATGAGTAGCCCTGCACTCTTTATTGTTTATCTCAGCAATCTTTGGCAGCGTAAGTTGTTTCTACACTCCAATGCCAATACCTATCAACCACTGGGAGTTAATTAACTGAAGGATTCTTGTAGTCCATTCAGAACGTGTTTATCCTAGGCAGGACAGCACCGCTCAGAGACAGCTGGTCTTGAGAAGCTCAGCTGCCTGGCTCTAAAACTGGAAGCAGCATAGTCACGGAGGCTCAGGTGTGGATTCTGCTAACGTAACTTTGCTGAACCTGATGTCTCTGTACGGTACTTAACCGTGGCCCATTTAACTGTCTGAGACCACAGCACCTCAAACATGCTGTCACGCATACTACTGTGCGGTGCAGACATCTCCACGGCCACTGATTCTGGTGTTCACTTTCTTGCGGCCGTTCATCTTGACTGATCGTTATCCATCTCATTTCACATGGATTATGAAACAACCCTGCAGTGCTGTTAACTTTTAGTCATCCTTGACCTACTCAAACTCAGAAAAACGATCGATTCCTTTTCCTATTATGAGGTTTACAGAAGTAGGCTCTTCTACAGAAGGTCTCAAGGGATTTATTGTGGGGAGAAGCTATTTCAAAGAAAGGAGGAAAAATTGAACATGTCTAGAAACACTGATGCGTTTTGCCGAGCAATACTCTTATGTCTCCAGTTCAATAACTTTATAGAAAAAAATCCTTTCACTCCAACAAATGGGATCAAATAAAAAGTGAAAACTAATTTTCAGGAGCACTATGCATGTTAAATTTGCACTTCTACCTCCTTAAGGTGCAAAACACAACATATTGCTAAGGGAAAACCTGAGTTCAAATTCTGGTCTCTGAAACAAATGTGGATCTCCTGCAGCTCTGATGATGCCAGTGAAGCCCACTCAGTCTTAAAACAAAATAATGACATGCAAAATTGTCTCATATTCATTCAGCAGTGGACTTTTTGGGATCCTTGCTGCAAAGGCCAGGCATGGTGTCTACTTGTGTAACTGAACATATTCTGCCTCACCCGAAATAAGAGAGCGGGTTGACTGGGACTCCTCCTCATTCAGCGTTCCCTCTCTCCTCAGTATCGCTGTGCACAGCTCTTGCAACCAAAAGCTGAAACCTTTTATTTTCCAAACTGGACTAAAGACACTGCATTATACAGGGCAATTGAGAAGCAAAGGTATTTTCCATAACATCCACTGTTGCCTAACTCCGTGCCTTCTCCTCCAAAGGGGTAAATTCCTCCTGAACAGTGTTGGCCTCCTACTACTGATCCCAGTGAGAGTGACCACAGTAAACAGAATCCAGGGGACCGTTGCTGCACATAGTGGGGTGAAAACGTTACATTAGCAGTGCAAGAAATAGTCACAGCAATGAGAAAAATCTTTCTTCCCTTCATTAAGCCTCCTGCCACATCAGCCTGCTGACATTTGAGAGGGTGTTCACGGAGTGAGAGGTCTGGAATAAGAATTAGACTGGTAAGAGCTTTTATGGAAAGGATTCTGGCTTCTCTAGAAGAGAACTCAAGGTAAAGTCATGTAAACCAACTCTGACCCTCGTGTGCCCTTATCCTCCCGTAAGTAAAGAAGTAAATGGATCACTTCAAACTTCATTCTTCCTGGCAGTCTGTCTTTATTGCTCAAAGCAGTTTTGGTGAGTCTGAACCTTTAATCTTGCTCACTGCTCACAGTGCTGTCCTATTTATTTTCTTTTAAGAATTCTCTCTAAAAAATATGATTATGAGCTTTTAAGATTTTTGCGTTCTTCTTTTCTTTGTCACTTCCTTTAATCCCCATAATGATGAGACTCCAAAGGCAGTAAGTGTGCACAGAATCCCTTCTATTTTATTTATAGCTTGAACCTATCAACTAAAATAAGACTTGCATTCTAACATTCTCCTGTCAGGCAGAAACTTCTCTTTTTCACTTTGCTTTCTTCAGATGAACCCACAATCCCCTCTTTGGTCAACCTCAGGACCCACAGGTATCAACTCTGGTTCCTTTTGTCTGTCAGAAGGAACACTTATGTGCTGTCTGGAAACCACTGCTTAATAAAGGTCGATTTGTAGGCAGTATTTCTGTTGTATGTGAGAAAAGAGGACAGTGAAGAGGGATGGGAGATGAGGAATGATAAATGGCAGCAAAGCACCCGCACTCCGACCACTGGGAAAGGTAGAAATGAGAACAAAGTTCTTTGTAGTCACACGCAATCTTTTAAAAATTGCTATATGGAATTCCGGGGTGGTTAAATACTTGATCGTCTTATAGAGGGACAGAATTTTCTTACAAAAGATCAGATATTTACTAGCACTGGTAATCTTTATCAAACGTAGCCCGCAGATGAAGATGGTTGCAGCTCAGCACTGTTGGGGAAAGTGACCTCATTGCATCAGATGTGATTATTTGAATCACTGGGATACATGCTGAGGTCCTTACTTTACTCAAACAGAAATACCCTTGGAGCTGACAGGAGTTCTGGCCAGGTGAGGAGCAAAACCAGAAGATGAAGCAGTGGCATTTGTAGGCTCCAAACGCTTTTGCCAGCTGATGATCTTAAGAAGAGAGAACTGTTGCCTCCTATAGCTCTAGTAGAAAATACTGCTAGTTCTTTGCACAGGTTTGTTTTGGGCCAGGAGTTCTGCTCCCACAATATCAGATGAAGGTATGTTATTCCAGCTAGAAAGCCAGCGTCTGCTCATTAATGTTTGGTGGGGAACAAAGAATAAGTTCTTGTGGAACTCCTGCTAAAGCTGATTCCATGTTAAATGTTTGCATGACCCAGGGAAGGTGAAGAGAGGCTTCCTGCTTCAGAAGAGGCTATAGCTGGAAGAATCCATCCCGACTGAGGCAACCAGTTACAAGAAGTAACTGGGAACTTACTTTGGGAAAAGGTTTTCATATTAGATAGGGAGAGTAACAAGCGGTTGAACCTGTTATTTTGTAGGACAAGCTACACCAGTTTGGAAAAAAACGTGCTGCAGATGCTCACTGACAGCTTTGTAAATCTGGCAGTCTCTTTGGAACCTGCTTCAGGGCCATCATCTAAAGATCTGGGATTAGAGCAGCGTCTCTGAGCCGTATAGTACTTTGACTTTCTGATGTGTGGGGTCTCAAAGCACATGTAGACAGGAATAATGTATCTGGTACACATGCACGCTCCAGAAATAAACCACGGGTGTAATCTAACTCTTCTTTGTCCTACATGAAGGCATTATACCACCATTACCCTGTTCATTTCGAGGAACTGGTACTGATGAACAAGGTCACCAATTTAGAAGGAAGTTACCAGATTCTCAGCTTTCTTGAAAAAAATCACTGCTTTCAAGAAGCACTCTAGGCATTATGTATCAGTGGTTGTTCTTCAAATAGTGTTGCATTTTAGAAATGTCCACCATGTCCCTTTTCTGGGACTGCCATGTTGGTGTCACCAGTGTAAAAGCATGGCTGGTTTAGGTATTACCACATCTTTGCTCACTGGAAGCCACTGCAAGTTGCGTGCTCCGTTGCCAAAAGGTAAGGACAACACATCAGGGAGATTTTAGAGCGCCTACCTACTTCAGCCATCTGGAGCAGGAGTGAGAGAATACCGAAAGAGTCCTGGACTCTCCTGACAGAGCTAAAAGTTACCTTGAAGTACAGCAGCTGAAAACCCAAAGGCCAAACTAACCTACCCCAGCGACCCACCATCTACTTGGATGTCAGGAAAGCCAACGGCATTAGCTTTATGCAAGATTCCGTAACACCTCTCACGGCGTTGCGTTTATTGGGTCAGGGCCCAAGAACTAAGGCCAGAGATTAAGAGGCCAGCAACCTAAGCACATAAGTGACTAAATCTGATGATTGCTAAGACATAAGAAAGCTGATTTTTTTTCCCCAGCACTTTGAAAACGTGGAGCAAGGGTAACTCAATCTGTGAAATTGTAGGAATTGTTAGAGGGAGAAGGGAATTTGTTGTGGTTTGTTTTAAACAGCTAAAGTTCATTACACTCGTATCACAAGAGCCAAAAGGCCTACAGGTTATGACATAGGACTTTTTTTAAGCCTCTAAGTCTAAGTAAATATGTAAGTAAATCTAAATAAACATGAGCAATCCATAATCAAGCATTTTTAAAAGTGTTTAAAATAACATTTATTTAGTTGCTTAACTAAGGATTTAAGGAGCCTCTAGGTTTAGCCTGTGTGTTTTATGTATTTCTTAACACTGTATATACTTGGCAGCACCCCATAATTTTATAAAAATGCAGGTAATAATTCACGGTGGTCAAGCTGTGTTGATTCCCCATGAGCAAGTGTTGTTTCTCTTTCCCCTGGCTAAAATGAACGCAGAGCTCTAAGACTTCTAAAAAGTGCTAACAACTTTCACCTGGAAAAGAGGCCTCTTTGAGGGAGAGCAACACGTTCGGTGCTCAGCAGGCAAACATGAAGTTGTTAACGTGAATATCTCAGGGCTAACTGAATCTAGGTCATAAGTAACGCCGAGGTTCACAATGAAAGTTAAGCAGAGCAGAAAGAGGCCAATTATCTTTTCAGGACTAGATGGGTCAGCCCAGGGCATTTTCTGTGCACATGCCAAGGTCCACCCTCCCCTCTCACCCCTTTCCAACCCACGAGTGCAAAGAGGACTCTGCAGAAATGCCTCATGAGTCTGTGACTTGCAGTCGCTGCCTGTCTACAGGCAGGAATGCCCTTGGTTCAGCCCTGAAGCCCTTACGTAGAACCAGACTATGGATATTCTGCAAAAGGAGGATCTGCCTTACACACAGCAAACTAGCTCTCAGCCTTTCCTTCCACATTGCTCGCTGAAGCTCAGAGGGCATGAGTCAGCTCACTGACCTTACAAGTTTTCATCTGGTTTTAGATCTCAGTGCCTACCTCTAGCTTTCATGTAGGCTCTACCTGTCCATACAGTCTCTGTAGAGTCTTTGTGGTTGATGGACGTGAATCAGAATGCACCAGGTGGGATTCAAGTGAGCTATTTTTAAAGTCTGTGATCAGGTGAGATGAATTGTGCCTTAAAACTACTTCTCTTTTCCTGACTGTAGAGAGAGTCCACATGAGATGTCAGCTCTGAGTGTCTGCTGATGGAGTGCTCTGGCCCAGCTCCTGCATCTCCCTGCTGCATAAACAAGGGCTTGAGCAGTCTTGGACTAAGAGGATGAACATATTTGGACTTTCCCGCTCCAAAGGACACTCGAAGTCTGCTCAAGTCCAGGTCTTATAGTCATCTGGGTAAACAACATGGATGGCAAGAGACTAGAAAACTGGACCAGACCCATTGTTAATTGATTGTCTGAATATTTGCAAGGTCTGTGAGAAGAAATTTTTGCTTTGTGCCACACAAGTGTCCTCCTTTGAACTGCAGCTAAAAGCAAATGATAAGAGCAGGAAGAAAGCATCCTTTGGAGGGTACATGTTATGTAAAAGGGTCACGTAGCAGAAGTATCTCAGAGTTGCTGAGATGGGGCCCCATGAAAAATGTTCTGTGATCTCAATGGGCCAGAGCCTCAGGCAACTCTATGGACATTCAAGAGAAGGTGACTCACTGCAGTGAGGAAGGACGAGTGCCGGTCACGGATCAAGTGCTGCAGCACAACTCAAAGCTGAGTGTATCCCTGGCAGTGCCATGGCTCTCTTGGGTGGCCTTAGGCAAGTCAGACCACCCGTCTGTGCCCCAGTGCTTTTGTTCTGAAAAGGAAGATGAGGCCTCCTTTGGGAAGCACTGTGAAGTCTGTTGACTCTCTATGACCTTGTGGCTCACTTGCTGAACTAGATGTAACAAACTGGGAATTATCACCACATGGTCCGACATCCCTTCACTCAGCTTCCTGATGAAAAAGTGGAACCATCAGAGCAAATGAAGGGATTACACTCAGGTCTCAAAACTCAGACACAGATTCTGGCTTTCCTAGCTCTGTAAAATCACAAGTATTTTTACTAGTATTTTGGAAGGAAAGGGAACAGAATTAGCTGACAGGCTCCTGCTGGTCTGGATCTGCTCCAGAAACAAAATAAGAGAACTAGGTTTGGACCCATGGAAATCTTGATCTTAACCATTTCCCAGGATTCAAAGTAGTGTAAATCGAGCCTGCAAATAAAAAAGGCAGCAAAACGCCCCACTTTTTGCTGAATGTAATTACAGAAAGTTTGTTTCCTTGCTGTTTTAAGATGTCCTGGCTTGTATTCATTATCTTTCACTGGCAGAGAGATGCAACAAAGTACCTGGCTCACCCTTCTCACAGCACTTCTGTTTTTGAATCCTAGTTGGGACATACCTTGGGAGGGAGGTTATTTTCCCCCATTTCTCTATACAGAAGCGCCGTAGTCCGTTGCTCCCTCGGAGAGCTGCAAAGCCCTCGTATGGCACGCTTGATGTTCCAGTGACGAACTGCAACAACCGGAGTCTCTGCTCATTGTTAAATCTCTCCACTGCTGCCCAGAACCACCGAATTACTATGTGTCCATCATGGTAACCTAAACCAAGAAGCAAGAGAGAGAAATTAAAATCACCCCCTCTACATGGGAAGTGTAGCATCAAAATATGTTCCTGCTAGCATGGGGCAGATCATCTCCTGCTGAAAAGATCCTGACCTAACATTGTATCTTATTCTTCATGAGCAGTAGGTTCCAGCCCATCTTGTCCTGGCTGTGGATTCTATAATATTAGTAACTCACTTGAAACCATGAAACTCAAACACATCTTTGAGGTACACTGCCTCTCACAAATCCCTTGGCAAGAACCGGGGTTACCTGCATGAGCTATAAAAGACCAACTGCAATACGCCTCACAGTGTGAGTCCTAATGACTTAATTTCTGGTTCCCAAATAAATTCTCTTTTGGACTGCAACAGTGTTCAACATTTGGAGAGGAGTTTGCTGCCACAAGCCCTTCCCTGGCAAACTTCTCACCTGAGGGGCTCTGTGCCTTGTTTGTGCTAGTGAAAGCCAGCATAAGCCCAGGCTGAGTCTGTCTCAATAGCTAAACAGGAAAAAGTAGGAGGAGAATAACTTCAGAGACCAGCTGTGCGTGTGGGAAGCTGCGTATTGCAAGGCAAGGCTGGGCAGTGAGCAGCAAGACTTAAACCTTGTATTTCAGGGGAGGATATGTGAACCTCAGGGACTTTCCTTTTGTGTGCAGACTGGTGGATTTCACATTTATCCATCATCCAAGACAGCCTGGATAACTCATGCACAGTGTTTAAAGCAAAACCAGGCCAAGCAGTAGAGAAGAAGGGAAAAAATCCAACTTGACACAGTTTAGGCTGAGGGGATGGTGAAGCAAGATCTGTATGTTGTTGAAGTGTAATAGGGAACCATGAAATTCAGCTCTTGAATTCAGCTTCCTGCTGAAGCCAAGAGGACTTGTGATACTACTTTGTGAGGCCAGGGGTTCACTCACAGTTGTCTGAGTAAGTAACTTTTAGATCTAGCACTGCAAATCCTTTTTCAGTCCTTAACAGTCAAAACTCCTGGAATTGAGTGGGTTAAATCTGGATAGAAGTAGCAAAAGCAATTTCAGTATTATTAAATCTGTTGATCCAAATCTGAAATCTTGCTTATTTTATTTCATGAGTTATTCTTCACAAAAACTTCCTGAGCAAAGCAGGGCATTTCCCATGGGAAAGACAGAAGGAAAAGATGGACCAAGTCTTTCACATTTTAAACTGAAAACTATCGAGACATTAGTAAGGATCAGCAGGCAGTTTACCTCCACGATATTCTGTGTTGTTACGCCAGTCATTGAGATCTATTTCTGCAGTGCCAGCTATAACCAGCTCCAGTTCTCTGGCATCAAAAACAGAGACAAGCCTGGAGTCTACAACCTGGAACAAAACCCAATGTAAGCACAGGTTCAGACTGGAAATCAAGCAGATCAGCATCTCATAAACCTATAGCTCTGATGGCCAGCTCTTTATTCTGATGAAGCCTGCACGCTGACAGCTAACTTCCACTCCTCTGCTGATACATCTGTGCTCTTCTTCAGGGATCCTGCTGGTGTTCTGAGATGCAAACAACGACACCTGAGATTTGACCAGAATGAAACAATACAAGGGACAAGACAGAACCTGTGCAGAACATTCTTCATTGTTACATCCATTCCGAGAAGTGATTTTGATAGTCAAAGCCTGGATTTTGGACAATTTATATTTGTTTTGCATTGGAATTTGATGACAGCTGTGTAGGAGTGCCTTCAGGTCTTCATCCACTGAAGATGCATATGAGGTTCACTTTCTTTATTCTGTGAAACCCAAAGCTTTAATGGTCTGCAGTATTCACAGGGAGAAAAAGCTCAGGAACCATATGCACTCTTAGTAAACTGTACGGAGCCACTTAGCCAAGCCCTTTCGGCAGCAAAGGGCTGACCAAGTCTATTTGGCTACGAAGCCACCCCCTCACTGGCTTCCACCCCCAGTAACTGTCAGTGCACAACTCCTGAAACCATCCGCTATCAGTATTACTCTGCATGTCCATTATCTGCTGTTTCATTTTACAGCGCTGCCATTCTTTCAGTTTATTTCCCTCTGTGAGACAGCTCTCAACTTCTACTTATATTCTACAGCCACCAGGGCATTATACACGTTTGAGTATGATTAGTAAGGGACAAAAACAGGTGCCTGCATGGGTTGGTCAGCAGAACCCCAGGTTTTCATCCAGTCTTTGGCAGTCCCTGTAGCAGCTCTGCCAGAAGGATGTTCTCAGATCCAGGTTTTCAACAAAGATAAATTGGCAAAATCCAGGCACAACAATGGAACAGCATCCATGAATACCAGCAAGATAATAGCTGAATGCATCCTAGGACCAACTTTGTTGGCGTGAATCCCTAGAGATAACCCTGTGTCACACCAGCTCCTCACTGAAGCGTACAACTCTTCACCATCTTCTTTTGTATCACGGCAGGGTAAAACAAAGTTTGCAAATGCCTACTTCTCTTACTGTGTGAATGGAAAGTATCTTTCTTAACTCTTGATCGTTACGCTTGATCATATTCAGAATACACATTTTTTTCCTTTCTTCCTTAATGCTAAAGAGGCCATATCCAAGGTCGCTGTCTGTACAGATCCAGACACTCCAGTTCCTTGCCGTCTGGTGTCTGTTTAGCCATCTCTTAGAGTACCGATGAAAGACAGTGTAACTATGGGGTCATCTCATTCAGATGAAGAATGGAAGAATGTGGGAGCATCATTTTGTCACTTACTTCGTAGAAGCCACGGACCAGGGCCTCTGTTTGCTGAACCACTCCTCGTTCCACTCGCCACTTAACCATTCTCTCGATGTACTCTTTTTTGTTCTTTTCTGTCACTGCTGTATTTGCCCCTCCAGATTTCAACTCTCTCTCTGTCACCTACAGAACAAAGACAAATAGTGGTGTAGCAATGCAGGGATCACACTGTGTTTCAAATTTAAGTTGTCCTTTGAAAATATAGGTGAAAAAATTGAACAGCCGTGTTTCTAGTTGTGGCCTCCTGGCCTCTTGTTCATTTGCAGTAGAAACAAAAGGATAATGAGGGACAACCCCTCAGCCCTAGCCCTGGCCTTCTCCCCAGCCGAAGCTGGACTGACCTTTAGGTTACTCCAAACTGTACCAGCAAAGATTGATTGGGAGAACGCTGTCTGCAGAACATGTACAATGTGCCACTCTGGCCCATATTTTGATCCTTCTCCTCTCCTTTCTTCCCCTAGGAGCTGCAGAGAGGGTGTCAGCCATACCAGCTTGTTCCTTGCTGTAGATTATCCAAGCAATGGCATGGGAAGCAACAAGATGGAGAGGCAATCACAGTACTGGAGTAGGAGACTGTTTTGCCAACTGGAACGTGTATCTACTTGTCTTGGGCAAAGTGTTACCCTTCCCCAAGTGCTAATAAAAGTGTTTACTCAGAAATGCCAATAGCCAAAGAAAATATCACAAATACACTACCTAAATTAGACCTGTACAGCACCCTGCACAGATGACAAGTATTGTCACTGTGGGATTCAGAGTTTTGTATCAGCCGCCCACACCTGAGTGGTGTTGTACTGCAAGTAACTTTTCCTTTAAATCAAGAGCTACGGCCTTTCATTGCACTTGAATGGTTAATTTAGTTGGCTTGGATTCCTCAGGCTTAACACTGAGGACGGATTTAAGAAATCAATCTAGAGTTTACCCAGCAAGTACATACTCCTTCTCACATGTGACAGAAAATAATATTGATCCTGCAATTATATTCCCATTCAATCTAGTGGATTTAAAAGGAAGAATGTTTTGCTCTCCTCTTCAGTTTTCTGTTGCTATAACGATGTCGAGCACAGATAGTGAAAGAGCTGCAGAAATACACATTCATTATTTGTATTATTTACATATTATTTATATTATTATCATCTATTTATTAGCTCAACAGACAGCACACAGCATATATAGTATTTAGGTCACTTTGCTTGAGGGACCTGTTGTAGTATGAGGAGTTATGGAAACACTGAATGAGTCATCTAATCTGTAGCTTTGCTGAGAAACAGCAAGAACAAGTAAGGTTGGATGTAATGAGTTGGGGATTCTTGGCTGGTTCAGGTTAAATTCCCAGATGTAAACCACTGCATCACCATTACACGAGCCATGCTGCGTTGTCCAGAGGGTAAGACTCTGGTCCAGCTGCCATGCTGTATTCTTCAAGACTGTGTGGCATTAAGATACATCTGTCAAAACCAAAGACTAAACGCTGTCTAGCTTTAAGCATGACCACAAGTCCAGATGTTCTAGATCTCCTGCAAGACTTCCCACAAACACCTAGACATGCTGGTGACTTCTTCAGTTTCTCATTATCCACATAATTTAAAATACAATTAGTTACCTAGTATTGGAGGCAGGCAATCAATAACATCGTGTCCCTGTTTTTTCCTTTTTTCTCACAGAAGCATTAACCACAGGTGGGAGCTAGGATTCAGAATCAGGTTTCAGAGTAGCATGGAGACATTTCAACCCATCTAGCCCATTCCTTTTACCTGACTGGAGCAATTGCCAGGGCTCAGAACAGGCTGTGTCCACATACAGAGCTTGGAGACACGCCTGGAAGAACACTTTCTACTGGGTAGAACCATGAGAAAGTACTTAGGGTCACAAGCAGCCAGCACTTCTCTTTGTCTTATAAGTGAAATTCTCCAACTGGCATCCAGTGTCCACCAGTAAAAATGTATAATGCTTGGCTGGACGTAGTATCTTTGCTATTACAGTAGTCCTCTGGGCTCCAGGATGCAGGAAGGCTAGAACTTCGCAGTACTAAAACTCTAATAAAAAGGTACCAAGAAAGAGGATTTGGCCCAAAAGGCTTAAAAGCTAAATACATGTCAGAGATGAGACAAGAAAGAAAAACTAAAAGAATTAGTGGCTGGTCTATGTTAAAGTCATTGTGGCAGGAGAACAGAAGGGCTGTAACCCATCTACCACAGCTTCTCAAAGAGCCAATATTTCTTGTTTCCCTTACCCAACCCTTGAAATCCAGCTTCCCAAATATTAGCAGAGCTCCCACTGTGATCTATACTTGCACATGTATCCAGCAAAGCAATGCTCAGATGATATTTCAGTGGTCAGATACTCTTGGCATGCAAGAATTTCCAACTGGGATCCATCTGTGAGCATGAAATGTGACTGCGATTTCATCCTTGTTTTGTTGTCAGCACTTAGCAAATTTCAGAAGGGGGAAAATCTCACTTTCACTTAGGACTCCTGGATTCTGACAGCTGTAATTCACAACAAAAACCATTTCTTCCCCCTTCACTATATCTAGCAATGTTAGTGTCTAGTACATATGAAATAAAGGACTAGACAACATGTGAACTAGCACTAAAATTTGGCTCTTAGTGTTCTTTTGCTTTCATTTCACAGTACGTACAACAGATTGTGATTTTTTTTTCTGTTCTCTTTGGAGCCATCTCCTATCTTCCACAAGACTCCTATGTAATTGTCTAGCTCTTTTCTTTGGGGAGAACATAACAAGTAATTAGGGTGCCAAATTTTCCCTTCAGATGCATTGGGGCAATTCAGGCTGAGATTGTTATTCAACATTGTAGTCTTCCAAAGTAAATACAAACTTGTCTCCTCTGTCTCTGTGAATATGTCTGTATGTTTCTGTCTGTCTCTGTGTATTAGGCTTATACAGCCATACCTTCCAGGGAAACCACTGCACTGTCAACTGAATGTCATGCAAGTTCTCAGCTCAAAGGCACAGGAAAAACCCTTGCATTTAAGTCTGTGCAAAAACAGTGTTATTGTTCCTACAGAGGCTTCTTTCTTCAATTCATCTGCCCCATCCTTTTAATTTCATCCCCTCTTCAGTCTGCTCATCCTTCATGACCTTGTACTATAAGCAGGCTAAATTCAGTTTTGAAAAGATCCCCTGAAGTCTTGCTTGCTTTATGTTGCTTTCAAGCTTATAGCTAAGCAGCCCTTTTACTCTCAGGGCCAGGATTCCTCCCCTCAGAAACCAGTCTAAGTCTTCCCTAGCTCACAGAGCCGCCTTAGCTCTGTGCAAACTCCTCTTGATAAATTTATTTTCAAGGCCTAAGAACCACTCTTTGTATACTGCACCTGATCTCTCTGATCTCTCTGCTCCCTTTGCCCCCGAGCATCTGCTCCTTACACAAGTTAACATCCATCCCTTGAGCTTCTGCAGTACTGGGTAAACCTGGTTGCTCAGCCTCTCTAGTTTTCAGTATCTCCTAGGAGCTCCTTAATCTTGCCCTGAATATTGCTTCCGATCCCTTCAAGGCTTTCCAGAGCCAGTTGTAATCTAGCATGGGTTACAACAGCAAAGAGCACCAAAGAACCTCATAGGAGACACTTGTTCTGGTTGCCAGTTTGCACTTAAGCCAGGGTTGGCCCCTCTTTAAAGCTACAGTTACTGAGGCCAGCTAGGTTAAAGAGAATTGTCTAAGGTAGAGTTGAGTGGTAGAAAGCGTAATAAATGGATGTACATACCAAGTCGTTAAGTAGGTGCAAGGTAAGTAGGAGAGACAGAATCTAACAGGGAGGTATCAGACAAAATACTAGTAAGAGACACCAGGTCTTACACCACCTGCCAAATGTCTTTCTTCCCTCCTAACCCCCGATCCTTTCAGTCACATCAGCTTTAAGTTACTTTGCTTGCATTCACTGAATGGCACATCTGTGTGAGCTACACCCTGGAGAGAAGAGCTGCACTTCACTCCAAGAGAATTCCTCGTGCTCATCAGTGTGTGGTTCAATAGGCCTGCAGGGGGGCTGGTATTTTATATTATACACCCTAAGAATAAACATCTGCATTGAAACAGGTGGCTTGAAAGAAACAAAGTAGGAGAAGAAAATGTTATTGAAAGACTAAAGGATCTGTTCTGACAGAAAGATGTTCATCATGCTCAACTTTGTCAGCTTCACATTTGCTTTTCAGATGTTTTGCATAGCTGTGCTCACCTGTCCAAACACCTCCTCGTTCACTGTGAAGGTAAGATCCAGGATATCTGTGATGTTGTTATCCTTCATCCACTGCAAGCTCTGATGGAACTCTTCATCCAGGTACTCTAAGTCACTTAAATCGCACGGCCTGATTGTGAAGCAAGAAAAAAGATGTAGCTGGGTATATAAGCCCATGACTATTAGCAGGATGACTTACTACTAAGAATGTGAAGAAATTTATGCCGAAGATCCAACATAAAGTTGGTTCCTTTGGTTTCGTTAACATCAAAGCCTGTTACACAGACCCTCTTAAAGCAGTTCTGCAACTGTCTGCTTTGCACGGCTGGGCTCAAGGCCAAATCTGTTGGCTGCTGTCAGAAGGCACCCTGGGGCTTGGTTTTCCGTGAATCCTCAGGATGCCCTGCACTTCACAGCACGTGCTTACCCCCAGTCCGGATGGGCCTCACCATGTTGCGCCTGGCTGCTTCCATGTTATCATCCTCAAGGTGAGCACACAAGACTGACACAAAGCAGACCAGACAGCCTAAATTTCTGCTGATAAGGAGCCAGCCTTATTTGCTTTAAGGGCAGTGGATGTTATGAGCACTCTGGTTTCAAATCCCCTAAAGGGGCAGGAAGGGTGCAGGGAGCACTCTAGGCTACTTCCAGACTAGCTCAGACACAATATAGTTACAAGTGTTTGGACCCCAGCCACACTCATTGTTTAAAAAAAATAATAATTTAATACATGTTAAAGAACTCAAAGGACTGTTAAGACAAATACCTTTGCTGATTTGGAATTATCTTAACTGCTAAACTATTTCAGCTAAGCTTTACCTGCTCTTTGTCGTTTAATTGCAGTCTTGACTTATGGCATTTTTTATTGCTACAAATTTTAGGTACCTTTTCTTACTGCAGTCTATTAATTAAAGAGAGACAGATTGGTATTCAAAACTAACCTTATAAACTTGACATTGAAAGTAATACATTACTGGTAGCTCCTGCTTACTGATCTAAAAGACAGTAGAAGACCAACAAGAAACATTCCCTGTTTATATCTACGTTAGCATTCCTAATTCACCTGAGCTGTGTTTTAGAGTGAGAAGCTACTCCACCAGTGAGAGTATTTTTCTTAATATGACCTCCCTCCATTTTTTTGTGGTTTCTTCATTTTATTCCATCAAAAATGCTTTTTACTTTTCTACATAGTTGAAGTTTGATAACTTTTAATCAGTAGGAAACTCTGGAATTATGGGTCGGTACTGTCAAATGTGTGCTCCTAAATTCCATACTTATTATACATTTTTATAAACACAGTATTTATGAAGGGCAAGTTCTTGGGGAAAGTAAAGAAAAATTAAAATGCGTTTTTAATCACAGACCAACCAATCAACGGGAAAGAAAGAACTGGAAGGTCAGGGCGCTTGAAGCAGCTCCCTGAGGGTCTGTGCCGGCAGGACATCCTGCGGGATCACTGTTTCTGCACGGTTGCATGTTTGTACTTACAGCCTCAGTAGTGCTTTGTAGAACGGCCTTGTGAAGAAAGCATCAAGAAGGTACTGATGAATCAGAGCAAGGCCAAGAATACGACCGCTGAACCTGAACCTGGGATATAAAAATGCAGCAGAAATGAAGTGTAACTCAAGACGTTCAGCATGGAAACTTACACAGGTAGCAACTGGTTTTTGTTTCTGACTTAGTTTCTTACATTTATTCATTCACTTCTTTTTTTCCGAGCAGATAGCCACCACCACCCCTTGCACCTCCGATGAATAATGGGCCTCCTCCTGATCCATCTCCTGCAGTACCCACACCTGGAGCCCGCATGTTATCGGCTGCCCTGTGCCAAACCAATAAACACTCTGAAGACTCACCTTCTGTGACCTTTAGTTGAACGTTCTGATACAGAACGACTCCATCAAACACAGTATTTAGCCAGTGAAATACTGTAACACTCCACCTCAGTGGAAACCTACCTGCAAAGGCTCTTTGGTGAACAGTGTATCCAGTTGCTGACTGGAAACAGCCCTTTCCAAGGTGGGGCTTTAAAAGGGTAGTGAGTTGACTTTTATAGGGGGAAGCCAAAGTTCAAATAAGTTAACTGTTATGATCAACATACTAAAATCAGTATCTAAAGCTCAGGCAGGTGGTCCCAGACCACTTTCTTAATGGTGATGCTCAGCTGTCTTCAGTATTTACATACTCTTGTGTTTGTTTCTAAGAACAACAACCCCTAGTTCTGCTCAAAGTACATTCAGATAGTGCCCTGCCCATTACAATCTGTGACTTGTGATGATAAGCTGTTAAATTTTTCTTTCTATGATGTATTAGATATCTTCCATCAAATCTGGTTTAAAATCAGTAATCTCAGACAGAACTGGTATTGACTCCAGGTGAGTTTGGCTTTTGAAAAACAACCCCCATCACCCATCCAAAACTTACTTATTTGTAAAATAGGAAAAGAAATCCAGCATCCCAAATGTGAGCACTCCAGCCTGAGCTGGCTGACACCACAGTAGAGTTTTATTGCCCAAAAGATGAGAAACAGATCAAAAAGCCAAGAAACCCTTCCTTCCACTACAGGAACCAGTGCAAAGACCCCTCCTGCACAGAAACGAAGCGTGAGTCTCATTGTAATAGAAGCAGCGCAGAATATCCGTTCAGTCAACTTTGTGCTCATGGGACAGAACAACAAGTACTTAGTGTGTCAGATGGGGCACCAATAGCATGCTGGGGGCCCTATTAGCATTGACATCACCACAGGACCTGCCTCCGGGTCTCCTGCGTCCCAGAAAGGTGCTTATGAGATGCAGCTGCCTGGCAACAGAAGCGTGATTATATTACCCCTTACAGCTGTTTCCACAGCAGCAACAAAAGGCAGCTGTGGGGTCTAGTCAGGACCTGCCTCACTTCGCTTGTGCTCCGGTGCAATGTTTCCAGCAAAAGGCAATGAAAAGAGGGGGAGCTGACACAAAGAAAGCACAGTGGAAGCCAGACAGCTCAAATCCCAGAAATGCCGAGCCTGTAATTCATCAGTTTTATTGCACCTTCAGGATCAAGTCCGTTTGTCCTAAATAACGCATGTCGGCTTCTTTGGTTTTGTTCTTCGCCACCCTCCATCCCTACGCATTTTGAAAGCGAACAGTGAATGAAAATCCAATAAGCACTGGGTGTTCCTCACCACAACGCTCACCCCACGGCCACTCGCCTGTGCAGGAGCCATTTGGAATAAAGTAACGCTGAAAGTAAATTGCCAGGAAAAGCCTCGCGGATTTGTGAATGCTGTTTCTGCTAAGGAATCCCTTCAATGTGTGAACAGCGTTGGTTTTCTCCCTGCTGCTTGCATCACTTCTGTACCTCTCCATGGCTTTGGTGACATTGACACAAAGCTGACATGGAAGGGTAGTGCACCTAGATCAAGGTGTTTACAGTCATGAGGACATGTTACGGTAGCTGTTAATGGCAAGTTTAATTTGAATCAGCACCTTATGGTGGAACCGTATCAAACCATCCAAAGGCCATGGGCAGCGCTTCTGGGTGAAAGGACTAAGCCTGGTGGGTCAGCCCAAGCAAACACGGGCAGAGGAACTCTGGGTTGTGTGGTCCATCAGTCTGGCCTTGCACTTGTAGCCTTGTGGGACACACTGGGGTGTGTGTCAAGCTGGTTGTGGTTCCACAGTCCCAGCCCTTGCAATGGTACTGTGTAGGAAAACAAGTCCAGTACCTACTGGTCTGGATAAAGGAGATGAAATAATTAACAAGACGGTGCCACTCCTGGTGCCTGTCAATACAACGGATAAAAAATGCTGTTTCGGGCTGTACGTCTTGACAGCTCCGTATCGCCCCAGCAGACAGCGCTTTGGGGCCAAAGCATGAGTCTTCCAGCCCACAAACCCTTCCTCCCCTGAACGCAGCTTTACTGTCTCTGCACAGACTGACTATACCTGAGTCCCTGATCTGAAAAGTGGTGTAAGAGAAGGTCCTCTGGCCCCTTGTCCTTTCTGGACAGGGCTTGGGACCAAAGGTGGTCCAGCAGTGCACTGAGAAACACGGCCCAGGGTAAGTCGATGGATACCTATCAAAAGGGAGGTGTTTGCTGCTGTCCCCAGAGGACAACGATACAGTCTATCTGCATGTGTGTCCACACAGTCCATCAAGCTGCCACCACGATCAGACAAGCATAACAGTCCCACTTAAAATATATGAAAAATTACAACAAAGTAGCAAAAACCAAATTGTCCTCCTTAAAAAAGCCAGTTAAAACTAAACCAGGCTTTTGTGTTTATTTCTTTCGGAAGGATTTAGAGCATGGCTGAGATTCCGAGGTAGGTGAGACAGTCCCTTCAGAAAAAACAAGTTTTCTTGACAGAATAAGCAGCACGAAGGTAAATCCCGGCTGGAGGGCACATACCTTCCTTAAACCTGACTTACATTTATCTTGCCAAGGAAGTGTCAAATGCTTGTTTGACTTCTTTCTAGCAGAAAAGACAGCTGGGGAGAGATGGGGAACACAAGGTCTTGCTCTGGCCCTTTTTTTTCAACACCTTTCGTTTTTGGAGACAATGATTGAGCCTAAGCAATGTGCTCCAGCAGAGGGGAAACTGGGAAGGGATTTAATGAACAGGAAATGGTGGAACGAGAGACGGAATTAATGAGCAGGAGAGCTGCTCTGGTTTGCCTGCCTATTGACACCGCTCGTCCACTCAAAAAGGACATTGTGTGCACCTGCCTTCTGGCTTTTAACAACACTACTCTTTGACCCATTTGCAGAAGTTTCCACAGCACCCGACTAACTCCCTTTCCTTCTGGAGGCTGCAGGTGCCCCTGGAACAGCCTGTTTTCACAACAGCCTGTTGCAGAATGACAGGCTTGTTCTCCTCAGTGGGGCTCTGCAGCCTTACTGCACATCTGTGTACACGGGAAAGACAAATCCATACGCTGTAGCAGCGACTAGGCAATAAATTTTCCTCCAATTGCAGGCGAGTCTCAGGAAATTTAATTTACTCTGGTCCTTATCATATAGCAGCAGAGTAAGGCAGGACCCATAATGACCCTCTGTTACAGGGCTGTCTTTTAACTGGTTGAACAAACTGCCACTTTCTGTGGCAGTCCTTCCTTGGGTGCAGATGGAGAATGATGTACCTTGACAAAACTGTAATCCATGCGCACAGGGGAAGAATGGTTTCTATCATTCTATAGGGGACGCTTTGGTAACTGTGCCTTGCGGGCTAAATTGGCTATGGCATGAGAAACTTCAGATTCTAAAGAGAGGAAGCACCTGATGGGATTAGAAAGATTGAAAGTCTTGCAAACCTTATCTCACTCAAACATATCGGCTGGGTTTAAGTGTGCCCTTCTTGATGCAGTAGCTTGTGAAAAAATATTCAAAGACAGGCTCAAGAGATATGAATATAATATGGTTCACATCACATTTGAAAGTGTCATTTTCCTTTCATGAAACTACTGAAAACTTGCTTTCATCTGTAAGACAAATTTACACATTCTGTTCTACCAGTTTTAAAGCTTTTGACTGTTTAATCGTGCAGATGAACTTTTGTCCACCTGAAAGACAAGCTGAACAAATGAGGCTGCACTGCAGCATAGGATTTCTGTCCCTGGCAGCTCTTCTAAGGGAGAATGATGTTTGGCAGGTGGATGCAGCCGGAGAGCCTATTAGTCCTTCCACAGTGGGAGAGATTGGACCTAATCTCAACCATTAGATACCAGAGAATCAACAGCCAAGAAAGCATTTAGAAGGGCCCAGTCAAGGGAGAGGCTTCACTCTGAACATGTGTTTTATTGGACAACAGAATTGAGTCATGAAACCCAAATTTGTAGGAAACCAGGATAGTTAAGACCTCCGTTGTTATGAGGACGCTCGTGAAGGCCAGAAACTACTGATTAAAAGAACTAAAAATCCATTCTTATAGCCTAAAATACTGTGATTTGTAATCTTGTGATTTGGGTGAGGCAGGAATGACAACACGCGGAGGAAAACGTACTGATTCATGATTTCTGAATTTGGTAGAATCACCAGCACTGGAACTTTTTAAATGAAGAACAATTTTATTTTTTAAAGCAAGAAAGGTCTAAGGATGTGTATTTCACCAAAAAGCTGACCAGATGGTTACAGCAACCCTGCCTGGCCTCATACACTATGGATTTTAAGCAAAACTGGCAGTGTGGCAGGCGCATGCACTGGAGCTGTGTGTCCGTATACTAGTAACATAGATCCTTGTGCTGGCTCTGTGCAGGACATGACCAACACGTCCTGTAATGAGCCACATCTACAGAGCAATGACTTAGCAGCAGATCAGATCTTTACAAAACCCTGGCAGTGGATCAAATCCACACCTCTACCAACCTCCATTACCAAACGCCTTTCTGTAGTTTGCTGTGGGTATTTAACCCCTGCTCACATAAATGACAGAACGTTTGAATGGACTCATGTGATGACGTGAAGCGATCTACTGTCAGAAAGGTTAGCTACCTAGGCTGGATAGCTAACGCCGTTCTGTTTATCCAACTTGCATCTGCAAACTTTGCAGACCACCTCTGCCACCACGTCATTTGGTGTTGTGGCAAATCTGCTCTGGGTATCTGCAGGCTCAGAGGTGGATGCTGTGGCATTCCAGCATGATGCCTCTTCAGGAATCTGATGAACTCATGTATCATTAATATGAAAGGAATGGCTCTTACAAAGGCCAGGAAACAGAAGTCCACAAAGTCTCAGCACATTAAAGACAAAAGGTAAAAATAATTCCTAAACTAGTCCTGGAGGAGAATTCCAATATAAGGAGTAATGAGATTATTGTTGGCTTGTTTTCCTTTCTTACAGCCACCTCTCAATATGAAGAATTCTCAGAAAGACAAAGATGGAATGTTGGGTCACCTATACATGGCATCTTCTAACGTTACACTGAGGACTTATCCCACCTCTTCTGACATCTAACCACACTGGCATCCCACCTGAGAACCCCACACACTTCTGAAGGAATGATAATGACCCACCTGACCAAGCTTCATTGTTGTTTTCTTTTTAACTTCCTTTGAGTTATGTTCTAAATACTGAAATGCATCTGATCTCATATATGATCAAAATTCACTCCAGGTTTTCAGACAGTTACTGAGTTTTTAAGGGGACTCTCCATACTTCCTCACTATGAAACCATAGAAAATTCTGTCAGGTAAGCTTCAGTTTCAGTCCATTTTCCAAATTAAAACTGAAAGGAAACATTTAGGAGTGCTGTCATGGGGCAATTGCTGGTGCAGGATTCCAGCCTGGAAACTGATGGATGTTAAACAGTTGTAGTCTACAGGGATTTATCCCTGCAGCACCTGCAAACATTGTTGGGCCTTAATAGAGGATATATTCTACTCAGAACCAAGGTATTTCCTTCAGGTGTCAAAAGATGAAAGCATATATTCCATGAGTCCCTGTTTGATAATACTCTGTCTGCTTTCTATTTCTATAAAACAGACGAGATTTAATTCTATTTTAAAGGAAATTTGTAACACTCATTTCTTAAGCAGCCTTTCTTAAGAGGCCCCGATTGTAAAGCGTATGGAAAGTGGAACAGTCCAGCAGGCCTGCTTGCTGATTGTCATAAAACACAAAGAGGGTGTTCAGAGAGTGTGAAATTTATGGGCATCACCTGAGAACTGAAATTTAAAAAAAAAAACAAACAAAAAAAAGGATGAAAAACGATTTTCAGAGAGAAAAGCAACCTGGTACAAATAAACTTCCATTAGGCTTCAGATCCTGAACTGGTGGCTCTCTTCAAGTGAAGACCTACAGGAGTGAGCCTCCTCTTGCCAGCCTTCCTTTAGATACTTTTACTTTTGCTGAGTACCCAAGTTTCATATGATGAATGTGTTTGTGAGTCAGCCTCTCAGTTTATTGCTAAATTGTGCATAAATTTTCTGCTGCAAAAGGCCAGCGCAATGCTGACACTCCAGTAAGTGCTGCCCTACTTTTATTTTCTGGATCTATCTGCAAGTAGAACACAACATTTCTGTTTCTCAGTCCTGAAACAGAGCTATTGCTTACACGTGATGGAAATGAGAATTATCCATGTCCTTCTAAATCTCTGGAGCTTACGTACCCTGAATTAGCAACTAAACCTCAAATCATTTCTGAAGGTTAATTTACCAGTAACTGAAAAACAATGAGATAATGCAAACCTTACTGCTTTAACCTAATTAAATCTTCCAAGGCTTTTCCTTTCTCTAACCTAGATATGTTGCATGTTCACTCAAAATATCTTTTCACCTTCCTGTATCCTGGCTATACCCACCACAAAAGAACTGTCATGTCCAAGCACCGGAGACTCCAGGCACAGGAAATGGAATATTGATTTCCAGATCTGTCTTTAAAGTATTAAGGAGATTAATGAAGTAGACGCTCTCTCTATAACAAGAAATCTGTTATGTGTCATTTTACCAATAACAAAAACGTCCATGAATGTAGTGTTTTGGAGGAGGAGAGGAGGAGCGTGGCCAAGTCCTGGAGCGGCCATCTCTGCCTGCAGAGCTATCAACCTTATGGACCACAGCAAGACCTTCATCAGAAACTGGGCTGCTTGCAGGGTTTAGCTTCTCTTGCTGGGACAGTGGATAAAACACACACTGGCCTGTAAGACTGTTGGCAATTCCTCCAATTCTGCCCAGTAACTACATTGGAGATGCAGACTGAGGTATGAGCTACGTGCTAGAAGATAACAAACCTCTACATTTTGTGATTCCCAGATCCTAGACTGTCTTTTTGACTGACAGACCTCAACGGTCCTTACAGAGAAGGATCATTTCCAGTATTTCATATGACAAATGAGAAAAATTAAGTACAAAAGTAGAACGACTTCTCTAATGTTGTCCAGAAAACAAGCGGTGAAGACAGCAACAGAATCACAGTCCTCTGAGTTCTAGCTCTATTTCAGTTGTTTAGTCTATTTGACATTTTTTACTTTCCCATCTTCCATAAAATGATACATAATTTGGTGAATTGGCTACAGTTTATGACCAACTCAGCCTGATGCATATGGGTTGTTTTCTTCAGCCAGCAAAAGAGCATTTTTAGCAAGAGATTTTCATTTCTCAGTCCAGCCTTTTGGAACAAGCTGTGGTAGCGGTGGGAGGCACTTTGTAAACCTATGAATTGGTGAAGTTTTGTACGTTGCGTGATTTCTGTTTGCTTCCCATAGCTTTGCCATGTGTTAAAATAAACTAGTCAAGCTACAGGAAAATCCACAGATTTGGTCATCTGCTAGACAAGAGGGCCATGAAAGCACAAGCCAAATGACGGCACATTTTCCCTCAATGGCTAACTACGAACACGGAAGCCACAAGAACTGACTCAGTCACAGGAGGCACATCCTTTCCAGCCTGTCTGGGCTATTTAAGCACGAGAGAGCCTGCTCATCATAAACTCACTGGTAAGCACCTAGGAATGTTTACACCACCTGATGAAGCATGATGCAGATATCCTTGAGCTAACAGCAAACAGGTCATTTGCAGCACAGAGGCATCTGTTCTCACCACCCCCAGTCCAGAAGCTGTACACTTGGGTTTGCACTCTGCTGCAATTCAGCCTCTCAGGATCAGGTTCCTCAACTGAGTAAACTCAGAAATCTGTGTGCCAGAATTCAGACATGCCATTAATTGTTTGACAGTCTATTTTAGGTCTTGTTTTGCAAATCATCGAACACCTCCAACTTCTATTAATACCCCTGCAAACTGATGCCTCTGATCCTCTCCTGGGAACATGCAGGATGCAGCAGACCCAGACCCTTGTGTTGCTGTTCTGGAGTCCAAGAAAATTTTTTACTTTTCCTTTATGAATCTTTCCAATACAATTAAATAATTCCAGTTTCTAGTCAATCTTTTCCAGAATCCAAGTCGTAAGTCACAATGTAAAAAGCTTCCTTCAATCAGACACCGGATACTTCATTTAGGGTTCTGTATTCTTGTTATTAAAGACCTTCTATTTTCATAGAGGATGGACAGGTCAGGATTTTTCTCATCTTCCATAATTTTATTGAGATATTGAAATACATTCCTGTCCCAAGTTGGGGCAAACTGACAAACCTGGCGTTGTCTTTCTCCCTTTAAATACATTCAGATCAGATCAATGTAGAAGTTTAACCGTCCCTTTTCCTGTGTTTTAATGTAACACCAAGGGAACATACTGAAATGAAGAATAATTTTCAACGGACAAATGAAACTTCTAACTTTGAAAATATCCCAGGGAGAGACCTACATAAAGAGAAATGCCTTTTCTACTCAAAAATACCCAGAATGAATGTGGATGATTTACTGAAAGCAATTCTGCTCTGCGAGCACTCTTTCTTTTGATGTATGAATTGTGTTTACTAATAAAAAAAGGTTAGCTTGGGAATTCCTGCACCTGCTCTAACTGACTTTACCTTACCCAAGTCTGAGTAGAAGGTAGTGAGAAATAAGGAGAGGCAAAGATGACCGAGCCATACTTCATCGTGACAGCTCAGCTGCCATTCCAGTGTGGCTGGAACACGAGATACGAGGACATTCATCACTCCCTGGGAGTTTTTTGCCATTACAAATAAACACACAATCGCTGCCCACCCGGACGCTTCCCTGCAGGCCCACATGCTCAGAGACTGTGCGATTTCACCCTCTTCTCCTCTACCACATGTGAGGTGGAGACACTGCAGAGATTTTCATGTGAAGCCTCCCGTCTCCAGGCAAATTTAATCCGCAATGTTGCAAAAGACTAAATGGCCTTCAGTAAGGGAAAAAACCATAAAGGCGACTTTTTAAAAACAGAACAAAACAGAACACCCGCCTTTCCCTCAAACCAAACTCTAATTATGGAAGCAGTGCTAGACACTATGAGCTTTAGAGAAGGGAAAAGGAGGACAGACTGTGGAGTCATCTCTTCTTCCAGCCCGTATACACTGCCGTTCAGATCCTCAAAAGAATTAAAAAAAAATCCTCCAGTAAGAGACAGAAAGTCAGGAATAAATATAAAGCAGAAGCTTTTTTAAAAACATGGTTGTTGTAGAAGCTCAGTTAGGGAGAACAGGATTTTTTCTCCTTCAGTTTGGTTTGCCTTTAATCTTCCAATTCCTCCTGACCCCTAATAAATAATTAACCAGCTGTTGAGGCAGGCTCTATGTCATATAGACATACATCAGATTTAATCGGAAAATCAAAGTTTACTGAAGTACAGAAGGCATTGAGAGAGATCACAGGACAGCAGCAAGAATGCATTTCAGTAACATACCTGTTTCACATAGTGAAAAGTTCTTATAAAATTATTTCAGCTGTGTATTTTT
Source organism: Eurystomus gularis (assembly GCA_013400335.1). Classification (NCBI taxonomy): domain Eukaryota; kingdom Metazoa; phylum Chordata; class Aves; order Coraciiformes; family Coraciidae; genus Eurystomus; species Eurystomus gularis. The sequence continues at coordinate 246,947 of VZZY01021188.1, read as the reverse complement.
AACATCATTCTTCTCCAGAAGATTTACAATAGTGCTTCAAAATTTCTCATGGAAGCATAATTTATTTAAAATAAGATATTGCTCGTAATTAAAATTTATAGTGTAATGTAACATTAAATGTTTTGGTTTTCTATGGTGCCTTTCATCTGAGAATTTCAAAGCAGCTCGGAGCACTGGTATACATCAAATGGATTTCAAGTTGATGATATACTGGGAAATCTCTTCAGATGGAAACTGAGGCAAAGAGGTAAACATCTCATTTCAAAAGCAACTGGATGTTGCTGGATGCCTCATTCTGGGGTGCTATATCTGATCTGATTTTTAGGAAGATGATTTTTCAGTGTTTAGTATAAGCAGGGCCCTTCAAAAAGGCTGCAAAATTTGCCTTCTAAATTAATTCCTCCCCAAAATGTAGACCCAAACAATTGGTCCATTTCAGCCGCAAACCAAACTCAGTGTTTCTGACTCCCTTAATAAAAAAGGTATTGGGCCATATGTAGGTTGCCTGCCACAACAGTTGAAAAATGAAAGAGATAAATGAGTAATTCAGGCCACATATTCCCCAGAGCTACTTTCAGTCAGTGCAGAGGAAGGAGTAATGGCTGTTTGCAGACCTCCTGCTTAAATGCTGTGACTACATTTCTCCACTGTTTCTATAAAGAGCCACAGAATGTGCCTAAATCCATCCTATGAACCGGTCAGCATCTGAATACAATCCATTAGGTCATGAGGCAATTTGTCACTTTCTTTAAAAACATGTTAATTGAAATAAGTCATTCTCCGTGCAGCAGCATTAATGGAGCTTTGTTTCCTACAGATCTTCTCTGATGGCCCTACATTACCACACTGCAATAGCTCCAGTCCCTCCTACACATCTCAGCTAGCACTTCCCACACTTTGGAGTATCTCCAGTTTCTCCCTTCTGCCTCCCCTGCACTTTCACGGTTCTTCCTCACATCCTCAAGCTACCGAGCAAGATGATATAGCTGGTTCGCAGCCCGTGCCAGTGATGGACCTGTCAGCTCACTCCTGCTAACTTCCCAGTTGAGCTGCCCAACAGAACAGGTAACTGTTGAGCTCACCAGCCTGCCCGCACTGAGGGACTCTTGTGCACATTGATCCTTTACCCAGCCACAAGTGCCATAAAGCTCTTTGGGAATTAGTGTCTTTCAGACGTTTACCTCTCCTGTCAATAGGAAAAACAACACCCTGCATACTTTGGCATGCTTGAGATGGTCAGTGATGGCTGTGTGGTTTCTCATTTACATGAAACAAATAAAAGGGAAGGTCCGACTTTGGCTGGGGGTATACCCACACAGCACTGCGCAGGCGATGGGAGCTTGCTCTTCCCATGTGCCAAGCTTGCCAAGGCACGTAAAGCAATCGAGGCAGTGCCAAGCCTGAAGTCAGCAGCCCTGATAGGAGGCAGAATATATTTTCTCAGCTCAATGTTGCAGTAACCATGTCAGCTGGCTTGGAGCTCAGGGAAGGCAAGTTCGTGTCTGCATGGAGAGTGGGTGCAACTGGCTTGCATCTGCCTGCAGAATAAGACGTAGAAATACATCCAGGTTTTCTGTCTGACTCTGCTCAGCAGCACAGACAAGGGGTACTGGAGGGCAGAAAGAAAGGTTAACTATGGGAACCAAATGAAGAAACTCCTGCCCCAAAGCAGTTCTAAATGAGCATCAAGTTAATGGAGTTTGTGAGGACGTTGCAGCCAGGAATCCATCTACAGCTTCTGGGGACCCGGGCCAATGGCTCTGACTAGATCATCATCTTTACGGTGTTCAGTAGGATTCTGCACAAAACTGGTTTACTCTCAAGACTTCAACTTTCTAATAAGGTTCTGCTAAACACATGTATTAAATTTCATTGAAAGAAAACCAGGCAAAACACAACAGGACTTGTCTGAGATGGATACAGAACGCTAAGTATGACTAGCAAGCTGTAAAAACCTCCAAGATAACTGTGACACTGGGGCACTGCTCTCTGGCTGCATAAATGTCACAGCAAGGTCCACCAATTGTTAAAAAGAACATGCTGTCATTAATTTGCTATGAAAACATAGAAAAAGATGTTTCAAGTTAGCATCCCTCAGATCTCCAAATGAATGTCTGTGAACGATTTTATCTGCGGCGGCCATCTGGTCTCCTATGCAGAAGGCAGGCCTCTTTTCACATTTCTGGCTGTGGTTCTACATTTACAAACATGCAACCAACAGAAGATTCAGAAGTAGGTGATGTGAAATTGATTGCTGGGGCGAGTCAGATCAAAGACCAGACAAGAGACTTGGGGACAGAAAGTCTGGTGCAGATGACCGTGCCGTAAGCACAGTGCTGTCTCTCGAAGAAGGGTGCATTGCATTACCTTGCTGGATCACTCCTGGGGGCAGGACTGCTGTGAAGGAAACTCTGGCCCACTCAGAAGATGTGAATCCAGAGACTGGGTTTCCACCTGTCAGCTGGTTGTGAACACAATGTTTTCTGAACTGAAAAGACAACCGTACTTTTGTTGTCATTATCAGATACAGTACTCACAGCAAGGAGGGAAAGATCACGAAAAACCCCCAAAATTTGCTTTGTCCTGAGAAGTAGAACTTCTTACGTGTGATTACAATGACAGCCAAATCATAACATCTGAAATTAGTAGCCACATGAACAATGAAACGGTGCAGAGATAACACCCTTCTGGTTTGGTGAAAATGATACAGAAATCATCACAGAAATAAACATTCAGTTACCATCTTGCTTAGCTAGAGAGCTGAGTAGGGAAATACTATGGAAAGTGACAGACAAAATACAGACCTGAGGAGAACCAGTGTGCATCACAGCATGACTCGACAAATCATTTTGTTACAATACAGAGTGAACGAGATGCAGTGAAAAGATGCCAGCAACTTTCTAGACCTCTTGAAAATGCACCATGAAGGTGACAGGGAAAGTAACGAGCGACCCACATGAAGATTTGAGACTATGCAAACTCTGGAACTAGCTATTTTGGTCCCAGAATTTAGAAACACTTCCCTCATCTATTATGCATAAGAATTTTTGTTTCTCTCAGAGTTGATTTACCCATCCAACCTTCTATTATTTTCTTATTTTTGATGAAAAGGAGAACTAAAATATTCAAATCAGAGACAGAAACCTTCTTCACCCCAGTGAAAAAGTATCTTTGTGTACCCTCTAATATTGGGCATCCCGGACCCCAGGGCTTCAATGCTGCAGAGAACTGAAATTCAGTCTAAAATGTTTCAAAGGACTGTAGGACTGTAAGCAGAGAGGAAAGTGAGAAGTTACTAGGGCAAACTATTGGGAGCTGTTTATTAGTATGCAAGAACTCTGCATTATGGAGCTGTACTGAATATTACACCTCTAACTTTGCATGAGATTGTCGTAGAAACATTGAATATTCCTCACTACTTTGTCTCCCAGCTTATTGAACAAAACTTGAGACAGATTCTTCAATGACTCCCTCTAATTCAATTGCCCAAAACATCTGACCAAGAGCAAAGATGAGACTTATTTCTGAGCTAAACCATACTCTTTTCACTGAAATAATACACAGCAGCTGCCATCACATTTTGCTCATTTATTTGGAAAAGGATAAACTACCATAAGTGGAGGTGTAAACAGTATTTTAGAAGATGTTTTGAAATATTCAGGCAAAGAGCTAGACATGTTACTGAGATCAGATAGAACGGCTCATTACTGGCATGGATTAAAAGCAGCTCTTCTGGCTATGAGCTTCAGGTATATCCTGTAGCCCGCAGATAAAAATGTTTATCATCAAACTTCTTAGGTCTAGAGAGATATAACTGTGTCCTTTAAGATACAGGGGGATTTAAAGTATTTTTTTAAGTTTGAAAATGTGTGATATCTTGTATTTTGTGTGTTCAGCAGGCACATATGTTAACTGAAGGAAAAAGTCTTATTCAATAGAAGCTTGCAGGAAAGGTGTTAAATCTCAGTTTCTCCATAAATGAGAAATATTTTCCAGTCATTATGTCTCTTTCTTAACTTGGCATACATACAACTACTCTGTGCTTTGATGTGCTCATTCTGGACTCAGAATGCTGTTTGTACAAAGAGCAAGGCATGAAATAAGCCATTAACAGGGGCAGAACTGTAACTTTCAGGCCAGGGGAAAAACAGCAGTGTGTTTCTCAATGCTGCCAATATGAACAAAACTTCACCTCTTTGCATTTTGTTGTATTTATCTCAAACTAGCCACTGTTCACTTAAGGAAGAGAAAATGTAAAACAATTTTAAGGGAATTTTTTTTGCTAGCCCTGTTTCTTAATATAGCCATGTCTGGCTAAGACTTGGAGATTAACTATACAGAGAAAACATGTCAAGGGTAGATCCCACACAAACGGTTAGCCCCACAGCACCCAAAGGCATACAGTTCAAGAAATCTGCAAATCTAGACTGATTGTGGTTGTGTGGTTTTCATGACTGACATCAAACTTCAAGCTTTGAAGAGACTACGAATATTCATGATCTGTGACCCTGGGACTTTCAAAAACATCTATGTTAACTGATGCCTCATAACAAGATTTGGCAACAGGAGAATAATCTTCATTTCTTGCATGTTAGAGGGAGGAGGCTCTGGTGGAATCATGCTAAGTGAATTTGAGAAACAGTAGTTTTAGCACTGCCTTTGATGAGAAAAAAGTTGGAGAAAGACTGAGAAGTTCAGAAAACCCCATTCCTCATGAACAAATAATGACAAGTTAGTACAGTGCCCTCAGAGAAGTTAGTCTATAAAACCCTTATGGGAGAATTGTACTCTGAGTTTAAAACGCCTGGTCCAAATCCTATTTTAGCTGGCTACACAGACTTCTGAATACAGTTCTCCAGGGTTACACATGCATAGCTGAGATCAGTCAACATATCTAGACATCCTGAATGTTTTTATGTTAGTTAACAAGCCAATCATGAAACCTACCGGGCTAATTATAAACTGCTGGTCTCAGCCAGTTATTTCTATAACAGGTTCAAGAAGTATTACCAAGCACTTACTGGATTGCTTATCTTTCCCTTGGGTTCTGCAGTCTTGCCCTATTTACACTACTTTATGTACAAACCTCTTTGTTCATAGCATTTATTTCCTTCTACAGGCCAAGGGACTTAATTGCTTTTTCCCAAAAAAGGAAAACCAAAAATGCCCAAAGCCCAAATAACATTCTGTACGCAAGAAGCCTGTACAGATACATGTAGTTGGAGAAATATTACCCTAAGCGTCTGACTGCTACTGATTTCCGAGTTAAATGCTAACTGCTATAGAAAACCATATTAGGTTTCTGCCATTCTATATGCCCAGGATATCTGCAAAATCTGCCTCTTCCATGCTGAAATTTCTCAATGAGCAGAAGAACAAAATGAGGGGATCAAACAAAGTATATACTTTTTGCAGCAAAATTTACCATTTAAGAAAACTGGAGCTGAACTCTTCGCAACAACGATATTTGTAACAGGTAAGAGTCAGAGCCTACTTCAAATACTACTGAGATAGCATTGGTAACACCACTTCTGGAGAAAGAGGCCCATGTCCAGTTTGCTCACAGTGTGGGCAGAATGATCTTGGGTTTGTACCTGCCCAAGTAGTCCTGTGCCCTCAAATCAGAATGCACATTCACAAATACAGTCTCCCGAATCAAAAGTTTATCCATGCTGCCTGTTAAGCTGAACAAAGGACAGACTATATTTCTTCTTGAAGACCAGGACTGCAGTGGGAGATGGCCAAGCTGTAAGAACCAAGCCATTCCCTTCCTGCTAATGTCAGCAGAGAAACATTCTAATGCAAGGATCATTGTTAGCATAATACTCCACTGCTGGAAGTGATAATGCAAAAAAAAAATAAATTCAGAAACCATGCTAGGTCCTAGCAACATCCCTTTTATTCCACTGCAACCTTAACAGACATGACAGTACAACCATTTAGTTGTTCTTGATCTTCTGCCCACTGTAGGCCAAAGCAAAGGAGGACCTCTTTACAAGAATAGAAGAGCATGTGCTATTTGGAATTTAAAAGGGGCTTGAACTGCCTTCCATTTTAAGACAGGATCTCAAAAGGGCCAGTGAGATCGGTCAAAGAAAAATATCGTAGGAACAAACCCAAGTGGCACTATTTCTTTGACACACTGAAATCCCACACGGGATCAAACAATGCGCAGGGCTGGCAGCCCATGCTTCACTGAACCACATCTGAAACCATCAAACGACTCCCAAAGATGGACAGATCTGGAGGCAGATAGAAAAATGAAGAGATCACAATATGCATTCAGAACTTTTGATAAAGAAACAAGATCAGCAATTTGTCTGTTTGCACACATACTTGGGAAGGTGAAGTACCTGCTCGCTCTGCTGGCTTTGCCACATGCAAACAGGGACACTCTGTCAGGGGAGAAAAGGGAAACTGCTTTCACTGGGCCTTTTTAAAGGCCTGTAGTAGGTACAACGCATCAATGTGGCTCTTGGAGAGCACTGTATAGCTCCAAGCACAATGCTGCTTGATGTCTAGAAATACCACATGTACTATTCTTAGAAAGGGACCAAGGAGAGGAGGCTTGGATTGAGCAGAGCTCTTCTCTCTGTCCTTTTCACAATCACACAGAAGTACGAAAACATCAAGTCCCAGGACATTTCAATAGCAGTACCTCATCACTACTCCTTTTTCAGAGCCTGCTGTTGTATTTACACTTACTCCCTCTCTTCCTTTTCCCAACCTACTTCCTACTTCTTCCCAGCAGAAGCTATGATATTTGTATGTAGTGTAGTCTAAACTGGCAGCTTTTGTGTTTTGCATTTCCATTCCTGTATTGCTCTAAAAGGATTGCTCATCTCTGCATAAAATGTTCTTACCATTCCAGGTGATTTTCAACGAAGGCAGACATAGGGCTGATCTGTACAGTGTACGTGTCGTTGGCTGAATACTCAAACAGCCCATAATAGGGATTGAAGAGCTCCTGAGACAGAAGGAAGAAGAATTCTCGGGAGGGGCCGCTGTAGTCCAACCTGCAAAGGAAAAGGTAAAAAAGAGAAAATGGGGCTCATTCCTACTTGAGTGAATTTCCTGGGTTTTGCCTATATTTGCTGCTAACACCTTCCCCTGTGCAGCCAAGTGTTTCTAACACGGTGCATCTCTCAAAACTTGATACTGAGCCCTGAACAAGTCACGATGCTGAAACTTCACCAGCATCCAGGTTGATATGGGAGGAGTCATAAACTGGGGACATCCCTTAAATAGTTTCTCTTCCTTTGTTCCAAAGGCTTAGTAAATCGGAGGCACAAAGCTCAGCCTTGCCTTAGCTGGCTGCCTAGCAGGGGGCTAGTGGGTTGGAACTGCTTAGAAACACCTGGTTTCACAGCCCAGGCTGAAGCAGAAATTGGCCTTACTGTCCTACACTGAGATTTAACTGAAGATAAAAGCCAGCCCCAAGGATGCTTTTTTATAGGGATAACCTAAAGCTCCTAATAGAACTGTCTATTAAGACAGAATGGGGATTCCTCGGTTGCTCCATACAAGCTCTTCTACTTTTCTGGTAATTTCAAATACACGTGGTACACCTTAAGCTGTGCTTGGCTGTTGCATGATTTTGCTCTATAGAGAGTACCTTTTTTCCTTTCTTTTTAAACTCAAATCAAGCTGTTTCCAATTATCTCAGCTTGACAAAAAAAATCAAAAAAGCTTCATCAATGCATTAAACCCAACTGTGATGGATTTATTAAGAACAGACCATCCTCTAATAATGGTAAGTTTTTCAATCTAAAATAAATCTACATGCAGCAAAATGAACAAATGATTTGTAGCCAATACCACATGTTTTTTTCTGAGGTGGGCACTATTCCTGCTACTTAATAAATGTAAAGTAAGTGGAAAACTCTGCAGCTGGATCAGAATGCCCTCTATTACGTTTGAAGTATGTTTGAAGTCATGGAAGCATAACCATAAGGGGCTGAATGATTGATTTGTGCAACTAGAAAGGTGCTAAAGGGCAGGCTGGCCCAACCTCCTCTGTTTTACATCTGGAGATTCTGTACTTCCGTCTTTGAGCAGCTTCAGCTCCAGGATCACGTGGTGAGACTAAAGCTACAGCCACAAAAGGGGATGGTAACGAGCCCACAGGAACACTAGTGCTAACCATGTAACAGATCTGGTTCAAGGGATGTTAAAATACTGGGCTAAGCCTGATGATAGCTGGAGAAAAGAACCACAAACAACACCTGTCTATATTCAAAAACCCCCAAGCAGAGACTCAGTATTGCATTTCTGGTCAACACCATAACTCATCATAAAGCTTTCAGAGTTAATTTTCAGTGTAATTTTATCTTTGAAACATGTGGGAAGCTGTGCCCGTACAGCATCACGTGCCCATACAGCATCAGCTCTTCTTTTCAGTAGGGAACTGGTATCTTTGAGTCCCTCCAGCACAACCGGTATTAGCATTACACAGCAGAAACCTTGGGGAAATGTATGTTCAGATGTAAATGAATCAGTGAAGAACGAATGAATTTGCAAATCAAATTGGTTTGTAATTTCTCCTGAGGATACCATGCCACACACAGTAAAAGTTATAGAGATGTGAAGAAAGCAACATGACTTTGGCCAGTATCAGGATACTAGAACGCTGCACAAAAATGCAGACTGAGGTATGCTGCGTGTTTAGGCTGTACTTGCAAGGCAGAGGCAAAACCAGCTGTGAAACACGACCTCTGTCAAATAATACTGAATCCATGGAGTATAAGAGCTAAGATAAATCTGAATACTGAGGTCACTGAGTGACTCTCTTTGAGACTGGTGACTCTTCTGTTTTCCACTGGACCTAACGTCCCCAAACTCAGCTCAGCAGAAGCTCTTTGCTTGACATGCCACCTCAGAGCTGATAGTGTCAGCAGTTGGAGGATATGCAGAGAGCTGCCCCGGAGCCTTCCTGTTCAGGTTCCTTTGGAACTGAAATCCTATCTCCTAACCATGGGGGCTTGGGGGTTGTTTTGGTTTTGTTGTTGGTTTCATGTTTTTTGGTTTGTTTTTTTTTTAAAGAAACTTTACATGCAAAGCTGTGAAATATGATTTCAAGCCTTTCTTACATGGAACACTGGAATTACCCACAACAGCCTTTCCATTACAAAAACATATGGATTAAGCCTCAATTATAACCTAGCTCTTGAGGTAAGCCAGGATGGCTTTGAAAGGTTCTGTTTAGATTTGGAAACAAAAGGTCAGGGACTGGCTTTAATCATACAAGAATGGCTCATGGATTTGTAAGGCTGGCAGAAAGTCTCATGAGAAAAGGCCTTCTCAAGAGACTTCTATTCCCTTCAGCTTCCAACTGGGTGAATTAAAATTTAAGGACTTAAGAGCGTTCCATGTTTCTCACTTCAGCCAGAAACAAGAAGTCCACATATGGATAACAAATGATCATTAGATGGCATGCAAAGCTAAAATTTTTGAAGCAAAACCAAATCCATTTTGAAGACTTGGAGTAACGAAGGGGATAAAGGTCTGGTCTCTAATTAGAGCCCTGAGACTGATTCAGTGTGTAAACATGGGCCTGTAGTTCGGTTTTGCCTTCCAGCCAGTCAAAACACCTCTGGCAATAAGATGACATTAGACTTAACCATTTAAATTGCCACTTTGAGACATCTAGATGGAAGGTGCTACAGGAAAATGAGCAATTATTGCTATTGTTATGTTTGACAAATGTTTGAGCTGATGAAGATGAATCACTTACTCGAGGTAAAACACAACCAAAGAAACATTACATAACAAGAGAGGCTCAGCCTTAACCAACTCTGTAAATGTTTTGCAACATAACAGCTACTTCAAAACTGATAGCATTTAGTGGTTCCCTACCCTTCTTCGCCAACAAACGTGACGTAGAGTTTGTTCCGCTGGAGCTCCTTGCGTGAATATGCCATTACCTGGTTGAAGGTGCCTTCCAGCAAGTGGTCACGTCGTATAATTAACCTGCAGAGGGAGGCAGAAATAGAGATCTAATGATTGAGTCTTGTTTGAACCTGTGAGGCTGAAGGTAAACAAGAGCTGGTAGTGACAGAGCTTCATTCTCAGAGAACTTAGTAAAGTTGCATCCATTGGTGCACCTGCTACTTGATCATTATGGGTTTTCAGTGAGATGTTTCATTCAGCTTTTCTATACACCCCAAAAGTGAGTTTCTTCACAATGCTGTGATTAGGTTCAAAGTGTTGTTCTACTGCTAAGACTCTCCAACACTCTCTATGTACACATTTGTATGGTAGAGGGGCTGTGAGTTTCCTGTGTAGATGAGGTCACAGCTTTCTGGCATTGGCCTCAAACTCTTCCTGGATTTAATCCACTAAATGTCCATGGAATTACTGCTTCTGTAGCAGGATAAGCAAAGGGAGTATCAGCCTCTGCTTATACAATACACCTCTCACTCCTGCCAGCCTCTAAAAAAACTTAATGAATAGTACATTTAGACGCCATCTGTGCAAGGAATCCTTCTTGTTCATACATTCATGGACATTTTAAGACAGATCTCCTCAAATGTATTTTGTGTCTGCCTTGGACCCACCTAGTGGGACACCAAAAGGGATAACCAATGGCTAGGACTCCCCAGCTCTGTAAGAATATTTTGATGATTACATTTGTCTGGAATAAATTGCTTGGCTTCATACTTTTTTTTTTCCACAACAGATGTTATTTGGTAGGAAGCCAACCTGATGCATAAATTCAACCAGATGCCCAGGAAACACCTTAGAAACATTTAGTTCTTTGGCCAAGTTGGATAACTAGATCGACTACAAGTAGGTACAGACTCAAAAGCCAACTAACAAGATTTCTGAAAAGCAAACTCCACAACCAAGTGACAGAGATCCACAAAATACACAGAAAGGCAGAATTCTTTCCAGTTCAAATCCAGGAGGGTTACCAACACAAGAGCTAATGCAAGTTAAACCTGCACGTACAGGCTAACTTCAGTAGGGTCATACCCTGGTCCTGAGTTACACTGGTGTGTAGAGCCAAAGGATTTGGAGTCACTCCATCATTACAATGATGGAGCTGTTAATAATCCCTGGTGGACGTTTGCCTGAATGGATCATTTTCCTACTAACAAATGATAGGCAGGAATACCAACACCCCTGTTAACTAGGTAGGGAGTGGGAGTGCAAGAGAATATGAATCTATAAGAAATAAAACTTCCATGCAAAAGCCTCTTGAAGGTCACTCTTTTGCAGGATATACTGAGATCTTGTCCTGATGGTTCATGTACCAAATGCATTCTCTAATGTGTTTCCCACTCCCTATCAGTGTCTTCTTTCACAGATAATGATAAAACAAAGCTACACCATGTTAGACTATTTGAGTGACTTGTGATAATACTCACTTAATTTTACCTGGACCTTGCCCATACCCTTTGGCTTCAAGTTTTCGATAGAAATTGCGCAGCTTGGCTTCAAAGTCCCTCCTGTATGGAGAAGGTGCTCTTGCACTTGCTCGCTGCAGTCCTGGCAGGAAAATGAACAGCATCCTAAAGTGTAAGTGGCTTTAAATTTTTCCACATCACGCGGCTGATGTTTCCAGACAAAATGTGTTAGGAACTTTTCATAGGTATACAGTGCACTCAGTATTTTGTTCTACTTGGCATTAATGGAGTTGTCCTATAACTCAATGATTGCAATGACTTCTGGGCCTGTATCTTCTTCACTAAAAGAACTGTTAAGCCTGTCTTTGTGCGTGTCTTTGTGTTGCCTCAGACTTTAACTGTGTTTGATTTGAACAGAAATCCAAGGATCAGAAAGGCATGAGAAAGACTGACACGTATAGCTCCCACTCACGGTCACTGGTATTTCGGTTTTCTTTCCCTTTTGCACTTTTAAGAGATCTCCCTCCTCTGCATTGTAGAGGAGCTCTCCTGACTTGGCAGGATTAAACCACTGGAGCTCAAAGCAACACTTCCCAGTGGAGCCCAGCACCCAGCCAAGCTGGGAATCGGGTTTCCCTGAGCTAATCTGACCGTATATTAAACACTTCCAGCTATCAACACAAAACCCCTTTGTGGCATCAAAAAGGATTTCTGTCAGCAAGAAATGCTACATTTGCCTATTATGATTCACATATGCAGCAGATTTTTAGCAATTTGGGACCTGCTTTGTTTTGAAGTCTGCATTCTCAAAGTAGCTGATTAGTCCTTTTGTATAAACAAGTGCCATGCCATAAAGGGTCAGATAATGGATCCATGAAATCCCATTTCCCTATCTCATTACAGAAGACAATAAAAACAAGCCCTTTTATGAGAAATCTGGCAGAAAATCCTCCACAGGAAGGCATAAAACAAAATTTTAAAACATCACATTGAGTGGGAGCACAAAGTATTGTGGTTGCCAGGAGGGAAGGACATTACTAATAGTCTCTGCTAGTAAAACAGAAAGGCATATTTACATGCAGCGCAAAGAGAATCCTTTGTGACACCTTCTTTTCTTTTGTTAGACTTTTTTTTTCCCCAGGACATAAGAGAAGGGGTGTTCTCATGGGCTATGTAACCAGAAATAAGCAGACAGTATGTTGCTAGAAATTAATATTTGCCCTTCTTGTGTTTTCACAAGAACACTCTCCTAAGTTGCATTCTTGTCAAATATATAGGATTTTTGTCTGGCAAGACTCTTGTTTATGACCTGTTCTGATGTAGAGGAGGGGAGCTGTATTAACAACGGTGTTAAAACTCTTTAATGAAATTAGGACATTCTGACAAAACACTGTCCTCCTATCAACAAGGATTCAGCATTTAACTTCTTCACATCAAAAAACTTCCCAATTTTCCACAGCCGCCTCTGAGATTTGAATGTTTCTTGTCCATTCCTTTTGTTTGAAACCAGATAATCCAAATTATCTGAGCTTTAAAAAGCTCAGCCAAAAATGGATTTCTTCAGATCACATTTCTGTCGATTCTCTCAAAATGGCCACTGGACACAGCCACGCAGTGAGACGGCGGTGGGGGCTGTGTATCTTGGCAAAAAGGAGGCATTAGCTCCTCAAATTTCTATAGCATAAACAATAACTACAGAGACATACCACAGCTGGAAATAACCTTCTCAGACAGCATGTCTTTCTGGAAAATATGTTTCCCGTCAAACCCAAGTTAATGGGCTCGACACGGGAGGTCAGACTAGATGATCAAGATGATCCCCTCAGGTCTTAAAATAGGTGAGTCTTGAGAAGCAGAGAAGTCTTTGGAACACTGAGTGGAGGAGACTTTACAGGAGTGTTGGAAGCACTGCAACACACCTTTGATTTGGAAGCTGCTCTTTGCTCCTGTCACATAACTTCCATGTCAGTGAGTTATGTTTGGAGCGCACTATTCTCTTACCCTAATCCTTTCCAACTATACAAAAAATAGGAAAATACCTTCTTCCATATGGGCAACTTCTGATCTTCGTGTTTCAGCTACCGTTAACATTTCAACAGATACAAAGGAGCAATGGCAACTCACCCAGCAAAAAAGCAGTGGGGGTCAGATCTGGAGTGGGCACCAGGCTGACAGCTGATATTGGCTCTGAATCTGCCCCTTTGTGTTTATTAGGAGAAATATCACAAGGGCAAGATTTTGTATTATTTTCCTCATCCCCTTACCTGGAGAATTTTGGGGTGATGAACAGGGTGAGCAACGAGGAGAGAAACTGTAACCAGGATGGAAGGCAGCCTGCAGTGGTATGTAGGACATAATATCCTCTTCAAAAAGGCTGTATGGAAAAAGTAATAGGGAGAGATTTGGTTCACATTCATCACATGAAGGAATGTAAATATGCAGTATGGTGCAAGTCTGCTGTGGTCGTAAGTGTGGGTACATGTCTGAAGTCATGGATTCATAAAATCCACAGGTTTCCCAAATCAGGCATGGTCACTAGTAACAAAGAACAAAATGAATTTCATTCGATGTTTCATGCTAACACAGGATTACTACTTAAGGAGAATAAAGATCTGAGGCTATTTAGTAAACAGGGACAACTTCAGCACCTTAGGAGAAGCAAAGACACACACATCTGTCTCCCAGGTTGCTTTTCTTGGGTCATGTATTTTCATACAGCTCAGCTCTTTGACCATTTGGATTAAGTTGATGGTAATAAGCTGTAAACTTGTTGCACTAGGCAGCACTATATGGCATATGAAAACCACCTGGATAAGGCAACATTTTCCATCTAAGACCCAGACAACAACATAAGTCCTTATCTCTGCTGAACAGAAGTAGCTAGGACCTAAGGACCAAGCTCCCTGGTCTCAATAAAAATGGAAGCCTTATCTACGTTACCCAAACAATGCTCACTGCACTGCACATCGAGGTCTCATTAATGTGACATGGCCTTGAGCGTGTGGGCAGCACTGCTGTGGCAAAAGTAGCTATTTCATGAAGTTACATGATTTGCTTGTACTGAGAAAGACAAGTTTTACCGCCCCCCCAAGTTTCCAAGTTTCTTGGAAACAAGAATTTTTCCATTAAAAGGAAACATTTTGACCTGATTCTTTTTTATCCGCTACTTGATGGTCAGAGCCACATTGACTGAGCTGGCTGGGGATAGAGCTTATTGCACTGATGGAGCTGCCTTCCAGGAATTAAAAGTTGACAGGTATACTATGGCTGATTTACTTTGAGTGACCATCAGTAGCGATGAATCCTATTCTAATTACAAGTTGACCTCGAAGATTAAAAAAAATATTTTCAATTACGCTGAGAAAGAACCAGCCAGCTTCCTCTGGTAGCGTAAGTAATGACATCATGCTTTTGATCAAATTGATTACCTCAGTAGAATTACTAAATCTGCATCACAGGACAACTTTTCAAGCCCATGTGTACCCTCTGTCCGGATGTAATGGATCTTCTCCCTGAAACATGAAAGATATTACTGAGAAGAGAAGAAAGAAAAAAAAAGTAGAAAGCATGCTATTATCAAGGCATGAACTACGCACAGATGCATTATTCCTTGGTGTTTTGCCAGTTTCTCTTTCTCTCCTTATAAAAATGGCAAACACTTTAATTGCCTGATTTATTTTCTAATCTCACTAACAAACTTACAAAAAAGATCCTATTTATATCACTCAGTTTCCTGATCCAAAAGCAAGAGATTTTATACCATATTTTAGAATGATTCTTAGTCCTCCAAGCTCATGTGTAGTGCTATAGCTAAGGTCACTGACAGACGCATTTTTGTTTGAAGGTTATAACTAATATACCACCTTTTGTTAACAGAATTGCACATAATACCACTTCCTTTACCTCTGTCAGTTCTATCTGGCAAATAACACTCTAACATATACCTTATATTAATTGATCACACATAGGTAATACAGTACATGTGCAAAATCATACATTTTGTTGTACGCTAATAAGGAGTGAGAAACATAGGTTAGGATCCTCTCAGCAGATTAGGACCTGGTAGACTACAGATCTGTCCCAGATCTGTCCCAGATCTGTCACTGTGTTTCTAAAGCATTGCAGTGTCAGAGAATATTTATTCTAGTATCAAGTCAATGGCTTCTACCTCAAGTCAAGGGTGTGCTTTAGTACCTTGCTGGGTGGGGCTGCAATATATTGCAGAATCAAGCCCTGTAAAAGACGGACATTTGTTTCCTAGAGTTTGCTTAATACCTGCTGTATGAGCATTACACGGTAGCTTAGGTTCACTCCCGACCTAAGGTACAATCAAAGCAGTGACCTGGAGGCAAAGGGCTCAATATCCTGTTACAAATCTATTATGCACGGGCTAAGCTCTCTAGTCCCTATCGCTAGTCAATTTTGTTCTCTGCTCAAAAAAAGATTAAAGCATCATCTGTTCTCTGAGAAATGAGAATTCAACTGAGGAAAAAAAATAGTCTGGAGTAATCTGATGTTGAAGATAAAAAATTCTCAGTTACAGAAATGTATGGCTTGAATATTGGGAGCATTTTTCATCCTGTCTCCCTCATTTTATTTGAATTTATTAATTCCTCCAGGAAGGAAGTCTAATCCTTACACCCAAAGAACTCTTTGTCTGGTCCTCAGAGGCAAACAACGAGTCAGGCTGTCAGCAGAAGCTGCACTGCAGGAACTTGAAGGTCTGTCCTTCGCCAGTCCCACAGCTGCACTTTTTACTGCACAGTACAAACTAAATTCTTGGTCAAACTCTTAGCGGGTGCACACTGGCATTGCTGAGACCAGCTAAAGCTAGATGAGGTTCTTGGCCAAAACAATTAATTTATCCTTTGGAATTAGTTTAAAATTGTACTGGCTTTTGGTTCTATTTTCTTCTAAACCTAATAGGAAAGGAATGGGCATAAGAAAAAGAAAGATATGTTTTAATTACTTTGGAAAGGACTACCATTAATCATAAGTGAGAATGATTAAAGACAGAAGTACAATCTACTTCATAACGTTTCTATTTCTTTATAAAATGCAGGGCGGCTATGTCCATGGCATGGGTGTAAATCCAACCATTAAGTGAAATCCTGGTTCTGCTGAAGTTACTGGGGTTTTGCTGCTGACTTCCATCCAAAGTGATAACTGTAGGTGAAGACAGAATTTCTGCTATTTAGTAATACTTAGAATGGAAACAAGTTATGTCACTATTTGCCCATAGTTATTTTGTTCTTCTCCATGGATGTCTGTGGCAGATAACTATAGTAACTACATAAATTCTGGTGGTCAACACCTACTCTTTAATGGTGACAGTTCCATATGGGGCCCAAGTTAATCTCTTGTACTACAGTTACAAGAATTTGTTTTTCCACACTACCAGAACTCCTTCCTGGAACTTGGTTTCACCAGTCTGGAAAAAAGTGGTACCTGAGTGCATGGTTTCTGGCCAAGCTGGGCTGACGCTCCTGCAGCATCTCAAAAATGTTGGGTTGGCGTAGAAATGCAACAATCTTGTCATTGTAAGCTGGAAAAGGGAAAAAAAAAATACAGAGGCTTTATTTACCGTTGAGGGGGCCTGGTCACGTCACCGTGACTGTGCAGGGGCACACTGACCACACTGCTAGTGAGGCACTGGGCAACACGAAGCAGCGCATGTGGTTGACGAGAAGTCCTAAAAAGCATCTTTGTGAGCACTGCTTTGAAAAGAAAAGAGAAACTTGGCTTACCCAGAGGTAATGTCTCGTGATGGTGCTGGTTTCGAATAGCTGTTACAAGACTATTGCCTGGTCTGGCCAACAGAGTAACTCCTCTGTTTCGAGAGACTTCGGAGGCCTACAACATCAGAGGGAGGTAGAAGAATGATCAAAACTGACCATCGGTAGCACATCAGTCAGTAAAAAGGTTTCTCATCTTTACTTCTGTGACCTTCAGAATGGTCCAGGATGCTAACTGACTGAAGGACAAAGCCTGCATGAAAATTAAAGCTGTATTTCTCAGCAAACTTACAAAAGGCAGGTAATTATGTGCTTCCAAATGGAGGAACACCATTATCCCCAGCTATCACACCTCTTTGATGCTGCAGTGAAGGTACCAGAATCCAGAAGTAAATGCAAGTTAATAAAGGTATTGCAGTGATGGAGTTCTCTGGTTCAATGAAAATAAAATTTTGGTAGTGTCATACAGCCTCTTGTTCTAGCATAACAACATTTACTTCAAGTTTTTTTACAGCAGTGTTAATTTGAAAAAAAGAAAAAACCCACAACACTGCAACGTGTTCACTCAGCACTGTGGAAAGAAAATTTAATAGTGGAAATAACATGAGAAAGGAATATCTATGTAGATCACAGGGCAGAAAAAGGGCTAGATTACCACAAAAGGGGGTTGCCTATCTTGCATAACTAGAAATAGAAGTTGAAAAAAGAATATAGTCCAAAGAGCTGATAAAGAGTAGTAAGACAGAATTTACCACTACTAAACTGAGGCACTTGAATGCCACTGTCCTAAAAACAGTATTTAGTGAAGGGAATCACGTCAGGGAGGCACATATATTAAAAGGTGGGAAAACACTTAGGTATGAGGATATTAAAAGCAATACAATGGGGTCTGGCAATCTGTCTTCAGCAAGTCATTCCTTGTTGGAATCCCTTTAACTCTTCAGGAACTTGTGCAAGTCGAGGGGAACCCACCTCTCTCTCATACGTGTTCCTCCAGAACATGGCCACGGTGAAGCCAACAGAGGAGCACTGCTACAAAATCAGTGTGAGGACACCCTGTATCAGGACAAGATGTATTAGGAATTCCACTTGTCATTCAACTGGGCTAATACCAGCTGCTCCTTTCTCACTGCACAAATTGTAGTACTTGGCAACCACTTCAGGAAGAAATTGCCCCTACTCCAATCGTTTAAATGCTTAGCTCTGCATCCAAGCAAATGGTGCCAACCCATTTTTGGTGGTACAGCCAAATGCCAGGTCTTCCAACAGGATAGAAATGAAAACTGAGAAGCTAAATGTGACTGGCAAGGTGCCTTTGGAGCACACAAAGCATGAAAGGTTTTTATATTAACAAGACACCAGTCAATGCACTTTATATGTGTCAATACACAGCTCAAACAATTAAAAACCTTAATAATTGTAATCAAACATACTGCAATTGAAAACATGAAACTGCTGTGAAAGTGCATGGTGAACATTTTGCTCCATTACTCAATCATGATTTCACTTGCATCCATTTTATATAGGTACACATCTGCTGACTACAAGAGAGTTATCCCCGTGTCAGGGAGAACAGTCAAGTTCAATGTCAATGGACTGATGTGCTAACCTTGGTCCAACCCTTCTCACCTTTCAAAAAACAAGAAGAACTCTCAAGCAGGTCCCACACAGTTCACCAAGTCTCTCTATGCTACATCTTCTGCCTTTGTCTTCGTCTCACCCCCCATGGACCAACTGACACTGCAAGTTTAGCTCCGGCTTAGGCAGCTTTCGCCCTGTGACCTGGGCATCCCCCGTGACAGGCACCATGTGGCCTTTATGGCATTCACTCTACACTGGGAAAGAAGGAGAAAGCCCAAGAGGTGCCCTATAATCCACTGCCACAGTTCTCTTCTAAGAACAGCTATTTCTTGGGCTGTCTGGAGACAGCACAGTCAAGACCACACAGTGGCCTGCGGTGGGTTGTATTAGCGAAAAGGGGTGCTCAGCTCAGCTGAGCTCAGCTTCTCCACTTCCAGGGAGCTCTGGAGATCAGGTGAGGATGCCTCTTCCCCAGCTCCCTGTAGAATGGACTTGCATGGGACTGCAGATGGTGAGTGAGCCTGTTTTTAAGGGTGGCATCCTTGACAAAGACAAATCCTATGCCCTTGTTGCTATATATAGATTTACTGATCAGAGGATAAGAACGGGGAAAGAGAAGAGTAACAGAGGAGTTAAACACTCATGTCCCACAAAAATTAGCATCAGTTGGTATTTGCATGGGAACTGCATGGTATTTCTGCCCAGCCTGGGGCTGGACCCTCCCCTTGCTCATGTCACCTGATATTTGTATTTTTTAAATTTTGGTTAGTTTTCCAGCGCTGCTGAGTTGTGTACCTGAACAGATTTCTCCTGAAGCAGGAGTTCTGAAAGAAAATGTGTGCAGGGCCTGTGAAGAGAAACCTTCACTTCCCTCTTCCCTTCTTCCCAATGCTGGTTTAACAACTAAAGTCATCTAGATTGTAAGAATCCAATTCTGTACACACCTTAACCTAATAAACTGCACACTCTGTGGTGCTGCACTGCTCTTCACCACCATCATTAGGCATCCCTAATGCTGCATTTGGATCGTGGTCTTTACACATTTACACCTCTAAACAATTTTTCTCTGGCAACACGACAAGAAAATTCCCAGCCATCTAATTAACTTCCATTTTGCTAACACTCCTCTTTCCAATCTTTTAGCTAACACAGTACAATTGATTGCTCCAATTCAATGTTTAATCACAATCGCCTTGTCTCCTTTGACTTTCTAATTGAATCATTTAATTTAGATCAGCACGTTATTCTCTAATTAAAAAAACAAACGGAGTGACCCCTCTAATGATTTAGTGACCTAGTTCATCTAGTGCAGGGTTATCTGACAGATTTATGGCAGAGTTTAACAGCTTTGCAATTGATACCAGGATGTTGCAAGCAGAGTGGAGAGTCCCTGCTATCACTTTCAATGATATAAGACCCTTTCCTGGGCTTTATATCACTGCTGGATTTGAGAGGCTCTTGCTTGTTTGAATCCTGCTACTTTGTTGTTGTGGTTTGAGTCAGTAAGAAGATTTAGATATTGTTACATTCCAGCACCTCCTCTGCTTTTCTTGTTAACCAGAAACTCTTGCCTTTCCATTAGGGATGCCTGCTGCCTTCTACTTTTTGTCCTTGAAGTCTCTACCCTGTAATCACACATGTTAACCTCCACTGAGACAGAAAGTCCCTTAGAGGGAATGGAAAGTGGTTCTGGCCTGTTCTGTCCATAGCAGTGGCAGACGGAAATGAAGCACTTAGTGACCTAAGTTCATGTAGTTACTGATGGCCACTGCTACCTGAGCATTTCTTTCAAAAATCAGGTAACCAAGAGTGGCATCAACCACCTTGTTCCTGTCAAAGACTGATATCCCTTAAGGAGTGCTCACTACACAATCTGTAGCATTTTTGTCAATTGTATATATAATACCATTTAATATCAAGCATCTACTCCTCAGGTGGACATCAAAAGTTTTTACAGAGGTCCTTCATTTAGTCTCCCAAATATTTTAATGGAAAAGTATAAATATTACAGATTAATTTATGAAATGGATGTTTTCTTTCCTGGAAGAGGGAAATTAAGTACTATTATATGCACAGCTAATTTTTTAAAAAACACAGCTCACATATAAAGATTAAGGCTAAAGGGGCAGTTTTAATCTCCGCTTGGCCTGTTAATGGTTGGGCTGTGAATAAAAGTATTCTGAAGTAACAGCCAGCCTTCTATAGCAGTGCAATTGCTAGTTCTATGCTCTACTGAGAATGAATTTTAAATGTTATAAGGCAAAGAAAACTGCCATATTTGAGAAAGTATATTTCTATGTTCCAATTTCACGAGGGAGTTTTAAAAGCTCATTTGAAATACTAAAAATCAATTCTTTTTTAGTGTTGCAAGGTACTCTGTTCAACACCATAGATTATTAGGCAGGAATCAAGGGCACATTTTGATGAGCCAAAAGGATCAAGAAGATTCATGGATGTCATGGAAAGGAAGGTAGGAGATCACCATTTTTCCTTCAACACCACAGACCATTCACTGCACAGCCCCTGGCCAGGGTGCTCAGAAACTTGGTGACAGACAAAACTGGCTTTTGCACTATGCTTTGGCTTGAAAGTATGACGCAATGGAGACCCAGTGCCCACGTCATCATTAGTTCCTATGGTCAACTATTCTCACTGAATTTCAACCCTGCCTTATTTTGATTGCATTGGTTTGGCTTTTACTACCAAAACTTAGTTCTTGTAATGCCTGTCCTCTCCTAGATTAAAAAGATCTTTCTATTAAGTTTCTAAGAATTCCAGACATAACATTTGGTTTTTTGTCTGCTGTTGAGTACTGAGATCACAATTTCTTAGAACCTTGAAAATTTCTTCATGGTGACTCAGCTAAGAGCTGTCGCTGACTGTGTGAAGCTGGGGTATTGCTTTTTCCCAACTTTGGGCTTGTCTGTCTATGATTTTTGTCTGCTCTTTCTTCAGCTGACCATTTGGTGTCACAAAGTCCACACAACACTCTGGCAACTCGTTTTGGCACCTGGGCAGGACATCAGCTGTATGCGCCATGGCAGGGGGTAGAGGTTGTCCTCTCATTACCCTGGCTCTTTTCTATATCCTCTCTGGCACCCACAAGCAATCACAAGCGAAGCTGCACCATCCTGCTCTCCTTCAGGCTCATCTGACATCTGTGTATAATGTGCAAAACTGGTGGTTATCTTTCTTGGTCCTTCATACTGTCCTGGTGACAGATTCCAGAGGCCACACCACCTGCTCAGCGAAGAAACCAGCTGGACTGTAGTCAGCTGACACATGGCCAGGACAAAGCCCCAAGTGTGTCCCTCCAGGCATGATTTATAGGACTAAAGCACATCCAAAGATACTTGGAAGAAACAGCATGGAACATGAGGCTCTTAATAAATGGGCTGAGTTGCAAAGGGTTGAATCTTTTCCTTATAATGGTGGGCTTTTAGGCACCGATCCCAAGTCCTTGGAAATCAATGGGAGTCCTTCCAGTGGAGCAGCAGATACTTCCAGAAGGGAAGCTACTGACTATGACAAGGGTGCAGAAGTGCTGTGGGACCTGGGCCACAGAGACTGTGAGATGAAGGTGCCAGCACTGATGGCTCCTTAGAGTGACGGCCCCGTTTCATTGGCTGATCATGACAAATCAGTGGCCTCAGTGAACAGTTTACAATTTCCCCAAGACTATCATTACTGGAAAGTATTCAATGCTTTTCACTCCCTTCCCTGTACTTGATATTTTGGGTTTATTGCAAACTGTTCTTCACCAGCCTTGCCAGCATTTGCAAAACCAAGTGTATTTTTTTGGGCTAGGGCACCTGAGTCACTCAGGGGTGCTCCTGTCCCTAACATGGTCAATTTGTAAGGAAGCCCCAGGCAAGCACGAGCCCAAATACGAATCATCATGCAGGTGGCTTTCACATTCACGTCAATAATTCAGTCACAATAGCAACACTAAACCACAGGCTGTTGGCAGAGGCAGGTTGCTAAGTTGGTGGGAAGATATGATTGAAACAGTTCCATTGATACATTCTATCTCAAAAAATAGGTCGTCGTAGTCACCCAAGATGGGGAAAACCTATCGAAGATCCTCATGCCTGGTCTGCCTTTAGTCCTGAAGTACTGACCTCACACCCTAGTCAGCTCCTGATCCCAACCCCATTTGGCAGTGGGAGGTGCTCAGACTGGTCCTGCTGCAATAAATTTTAACGTTAATTTCACAAGTATTTCTGTGGATGTTTTTTTGGAAGAGGAAGATCCTTTAGCCATAATTCATCTCTACCCCTATTCAGCTTCAATATTTACAAATCTTCAACTGTATGGATTTGCTACACAAAGAATCTGATTGCCAGTACTTTTTCCTCCTCAAATCCACAACACAAACCCAGGATTTATGCTTCTTTCAATGCTGCCCATGGCCCTCCATGATAAAAATCATCCCCATGAAACACAGGAAAGATGTTTAATGTGATTGAGAGCTAGGGGAGCAAACCTCAACATACATTACTACGCTACTCTTAGGGAGCATAACTTTTCAGAGCAGAGCGTCACTGTGGGGAACGAACAAACACATGAGGCTGCTGAAGTATCAGGCTATAAAAATAACAAATGACTTTACAAAAGCAAGGCTAGGATGTACAAGACAGATTCTTCCTTTAAAATCTATTTTTGTCACCATTTCACTTCAGTTATTTAGTTCTACTTGTTTATTATTTTATTCTGAAAACAGTCAAGATATAAACCTTCATTAGCAGCAAGCTTTGTGATAAACCATTCAGAAAGAAAAAAAAAATATCCCCTGAATCTCTTAGTTCCTTTGGAAGATAGAAATCCACAAGACAGCCTGTTTAAATGCATTTCAAAGATAAGAAGAGCTTTTAATTCTACAGAAGATTGCTGTTAAAACAAAGTGTATTAATACTAGCACAGTTACCTACCTCTCCAGCGCTGTAGCTCCGAAGTCGCTGCAGATGTTGCCTGTGAGTCAGGTGATTAGGGAGACGACCATTCTGCAGCGGGATCCTGGGATCTATGAAAGTGGTAGCACGGCTGTTGTGGTCAACGAAGAAGGACTGAAACACACAGGAACCATGTTTTTTTGTAAGAAGACTGCCAACACTGTGATGGTATTGTGGGATCATAAAGCGTGTGTCAGAAATACCCTGTTTAGATATGGTCTGTGGAAGATACCACCGAAGGGCAGTTACAGCTAGAATGGCTCTTGGAAAATACTTGAAGCTACATAGGTCAAAAATCATGTGTAACGGCCATGAAATAAACAAGACAGAAGATAATAAAATTACTGGGGAACACAGCTTTAGCCTATTTGGTGGTTCCAGAAGTCATTCACGGGAGGCAGAAACACTGAGCCAAATTTGCAGTCTAAACCCTGGCTTAATTTTTTTTGTTAGTCCAGTGCTGCCTTGGCTATGGTGTGATATTCCACAGAAAGCTAGAGGGTCACCACTATGCTTCGAAACATTTGTTCTTGAAGCTTTTTTCTGCTTCTAGAATAACTCTGCTGGCTGTTTGTGTTGTTTAAAACAAAGCTTCACCACTTTTGAGTCAAGAAGAAAGGAACCTGCTGTAGCCTGATGTGCCATGTTAAACAAGTGGTTAGTTTTGTTGGCACTCTTACCTTGCCCTGCTGGTCAGTTTTTATCTCCCAGCCGCGAGGGAGCTCCAGTCGGGTATCAGCAAACATGTTGATAAAATTTACCAGGTCTCTGTTGTGCTGGTAGCGCTCAAAATTACGAGCATCTCTACGGATCTTCAGAATCATATGCTTCAAGCAGGTACTGTTAGTGAAGACTCGATAGGCACTCTAAGAGATGGAAAACAGAAGTGAGGAAAATCAGTTCTGATGTCAAAACAACATATTTTGCTATTTCATGGGACATACGACCAAAGAACTGAAACAAATCCTGTTAGCGTCAGGATCATTTCCATCTCATTGTTTTGGTTTGAACGACTACTTTACATGAACACCCACAATTATGAAATACAGCCTGGAAAGTGAAACGTCCCCCACATGACGCACAATTAGCTTGTGCATAAACTGCCTTTCTAATGCCAAAACCACGGTCAGCTACAACACCATGCACTCAAGGTGCTCGTAGTTGTGCTGATTTCATTGCTTTCCTTGGTCAATAGAAACACTGCTTCAGTGACTGGATGAGCCAGATTGATGCTAAGACATCTGTGACCATGTATTTATGCTAGAATTCAAATCAAGATGCATGACAGGATTCATGAACTTCAGAGAACTGCAGTGCAGATATCTACAGCTAAGCTTGCTACCTTATTTATGGTCACTTTACAGCCACAGGACAGAAACAGACACTTTCAATTGTCTATTTTCGGAAGATATGAATCATTTCCTGGAACTGAATATTTGTTTCTGCAATGACTACAAAACGGCAGATGGAGACATTTCTGTGAGTCAGATGAACGCCACCCCTCAGGCAGCTACCTGCACCTTATATACATTAAATACAGCTCTTAGAGGAACATGCCCTGATGCAGTTCTGAGTTAGTGCTGTCCTGGCTGCAGAACAGGGGCCAAAGTCAACTGTATTTGTTGCCACAGTGTGTTCCGTGATAAAGCACCACAAAAAACTCTTGTGGCGACAACACTTTTTCTCATCCACAGGCTACTCTTGGGACCTTTTACTTCAGGGAAAAATCTCCTCAAGATGGGGTTGGAAACTTTATAAAAATCTGCAGCCCTTCTGAGCATTTCACTAAAGAGAAAATGAGTGCATTGGTTCTGCTGGTCAGCCCAAAGGATTTAATTACTCACTGGAGTAGTAAAGGATCACCAGGGGACTCGTGTCTCCTGTGAAGTGAGCCCCAGTGTGTGTACCTGTAGTCTGTCCAGAGAATCTGACCCCACAGCTTTGAATTCTCAATTTCTGTGTACTTTTAATGCATTTTAACCACTATAATGCAATCAAACATTTACAAGTATTATCTTTATTACATAAGGATTTAGTGTGGTGGTAGCGCTGAGAAGAGAGGACTCGCTGCAGAACAGGGTCCCTAATTATGGCAAGGGTTGGTAAATGTTATGAAATCACAGACATATGATCTCTGCCCTGAAGATATGACCTGGTTATAACCCAGGAAAGCTTCATGGTCACAGATTGCTAAGATCCCAGCCTACTCCATGGCAGAAGTTGTGTTTTGATCTGATGTGTGATCAGTGACTGATGCACTAGGGAAACAGAAAATGTAAGGTAGTTTTATCCCTCCATGGAAATAAAATATCTGAAAAATGAGAGCCTTTCCCTTTTAGTTCTAATCGCTAGATAATATTTTCCAATCTTAACTTCACTGGCATAATTAATAGCTCGAAATTTTAATGGGAGTTTGTGGTTAAAATATTACAGCCGTGTAAAGTCAAAAGTTATGTGGGCCATTATTTCTGTGCAAGTGGAATCTGTATGGCCATTTGACAGATGTTTCAATAGAATATTCTGGCTCGCATTTTAGAGACAACTTTATGAGCTCAAACTGAAGGCCTCTCTTGGCTTTTTATATTTCAGTGAGAAAAGGATTCAGTCTCTTTAGAGCTGTTCCTTACACCACTATGGAATCAGTTGCTCATTTTGCAAACAATTGCACTGAATGAAAATGATATTGCTGCCAGCTATAAATCATCATGTACCACCCTGTCAGTGGAAGAAATTATGCACGCTCCATAACCTAGTTCAGGTAGTGCCAGATGAGTTAATATATCCCTTCCTCTGCAGGATTTCATGGCAGATGCTTGGAGATGGACAGCTGGCTTCAATCACAGCCGAAACTCGATATCTGTAGTTAGCTAAAGACCTGCGCCGAGGCAACTCCCGAAGTCTTTTAATTTATTTTCCTTCCAAAAAGAAAGTTCATCCCTGCCCAGAAATAGATGACTTTCCAAATATTCAGAAGTCATGTGTAGATGCCTAGCTGAACTACATTGCAGAGATGGAAAAACTAGGACAGCATTTCCTTATGAGATTTCCCTGCCTGCTTCCTGCTGGTTGACCTATCATTCCATTTTTCCCACTCCACACTAGGCTTGCAAGAAAACATGCAGCTTTACTGCACTACTGGGGGAAAAAATTTTATATGGATTTTGAAAATTCATTTTAATTCTTTTTTTTTTTCCAAAATAGCTACACTGACTCAAATGAGTAAATCTTTCACTGCATTATGCCCACCTACTTCTTGGGAGTGCAAACTGCATGACTTAATTTTTTCCCTCTATTTCCTTGAGACTTAGTGGTATCAGAGTAAGATTTCTCAGGAACACGGCTTGAAAGGCAATAACCTCACTCCCTGCAGCAACAGACAACAAAATCAACCCAGCCAAAACCAAGGGTTCCTGCTGATTCTGGAAGGATAACATTAACGAGCTTCTCTGTAACAGGGAATTCCTTGTGTGAGGCAGAATCCCAGCAAGAGTCTCCTTGGAGCAGCCTGCCTGTACTGTCCCCAACCTGTCTGGTGCTCAGAAAGGACAACTGAGCCCCGAGCCATGCAATTCAAACTCACAATGCATTCTCCCCAGAGGCCTGGGGCACAGTGTTTGGATTCCAAAACCAGTAGTGCGAGAGAGCAAATCATAAGTACTCACATAGTTTGCATGCAGCACAGTGAAGAACTCAGGATTGGTGATGAACTTCACAGCTGGAGACTGCAGCAACAAGGTGATTTTTTGAGAATTCACAGGAGAAAGGGAACCTTCCCTCCTAATCTCTGCACAAAAATAAGGCAGAAAAATCCTATTAACATAGTGGCAAGTGCAGTCTATTATTTAACCTTTAATGAACGGCTGCAGAAGCGACAGTATAAAAAAGTCACCATTCTACCCAATGCACCTTCTTTGCATTTCAAAGACAAGCCCGCTGACAAAGTGGTAGATGTTCTCCTTATGGTTTGTGATGCAGTGCTCACAGTAGCAGGGCAGGAGCTGGATGCTTTTCTGTACTGTATGTTATAAAACTCTGTGTCACATCTACTGCTGTCTCTACATATCAACGTGACCATAACAGTTTTTACCAGCTGATGCTTTGGTTCAATACTGTCACCCAGGTCCTGCCTGGTTCCTCTCCACTGCTGATTTTAGAGAGATTTGATTTTCCAATCCAGTCTGAGGGGTTCATCAGCAGAACACATTAGCAAGACTGGGTTAAGGAAGCCTCCTGCTCAGCCACTTACATCCATGTTGGTGCTTCAAAGCCCTTGTAATTGCATTATTTTTATCAAGTCTGTGGTTTTGGGTACGGTAAAGAAAACAAAAACAGATACAAAGGGATTATTTTTAATCTGTATCAATTCGTGAACCACAGAAGCAGAACTGAGCATTTGAGAATGTAACTCTGGTGGAGGTGGGATCTCCTTGATCTTCTACAGCCACTGGAAAAACACTTCCTACCATGGAATTATGGCTGGAGTGTGGAGATCTGGCATAGTCAAACACAAGCCAACTTTTATTTGCAGTCCAAGGAAACTGGATGCAGACGTCATGAACAGAATACCTGCAGATTCCCCCATTTTTCTTATCAATTATCACTTATTTTTTAATTCCTGCTAGACACATTGTATTATTTTAATCCACTTAAAACTGCAGACTGGATCCATTGCTGGAGTTAAATTGATTTATACTGGATTAGAATCTGGATTAATGTACCTAAATTGTATTCCTCTAACATTTTTCATTTAAATTAAAAGGCAAATAGCAAATAAATCATACTGTGGCTTTTTCTTATTCTAGTGTGGTTTACATGACCCTTGATCTTCTAATTCTTGGCACTTTATACAATATGGACTTTTTATCCTAAAACCAAAGCAATTATCTATAGCAAAGGCCATTTCCTAATCACTTAAGATTATATGTGTCATACTCTTTAGTTCTTTGGGGCTAAAAAAAAGTGAATGTTACTTAATAAACTGACCTAAATATGGACTAGTAGCAATTCCCATTTAATTACCATTTTATTATGCAGGCTATGATAGTAAATGATTCTACATATTACAAGTAATGAGTACACTACTTATAATTTAAACACTAACAATGATGTCCATTTCAGCTGCTGACAGAGAGAACTGGGCTCTCCCTATAGAATCCAGTGTAGGTAAAAGGCTCCTATAAATTGCAATACAAAGGATGACAAGGAAGCTTTGAATATCAAACATTAAACATGCTAAGTCAAAACTGATTTTCAAACTAAGCACACCTAATATATCAGGAAAACAAACTGGCAAAATTGGGTATTTTTCTAAACTTAAAAAATTCACTATTTCTTTGTGTAATTCTTCCTATTCAACACGGAACATTTAAGAAAAGTCAAGTGGACATCTTGGTTCTTTCCCTTTGCCAATACTACTTACAGAGGGATGGCAAAAGGATGGCAAGAAGTCAGATTTACCTCCAGCAGACAACGCAGAACACAGTTGGGTGCAGGTGAGAATGAGCCAAAGGAAGAGAAATGGCCATTCATGTTGGTGGTGCAAGTTCTCAAAGAAAACAGTTATTTTTGCATGTCCACAGTTGCATAGTGGGCTTTAGTCTGACTGTGGGCGTTTCCTACCTGAAGCAGACACTTAGGTTATGGTTTCACAAATGTTTTAAGAAAATGTGAGTATGACTACCACACTGAGAAGAGTAGGAGAGCTCCCTGGCATCCCATCTTGCCCCAGGTACACATTCTCCTCTTCTTTGTAGTAACACTCATTCTTGCCTGGTCATCTAATGAGCCAGATGAAAGAACTAACAAGGTTATTTTTTAGGCAGATCAGTTTTCTGCTATGGTATGGGGTGAGCAAAAGTTACTGATGTGCAAAAAGACCGCTCTGCCTCCTTCAGTGGCAGCCCACGCTTAGATTAGCCCATAGCTATCACAGAATTGCAGCTTTAAAATCACAAGTATTTCATACTCCATGCCAAAGCCACTGCAGGTGTGACCACAAGGGCAAATGTGGCAGCACAGAAGCCATGCCCAGAGAGAATCAACTGCAATGCCCCAAGATAAAAATCACATTGATGCAAAAATAAGACAACGCTGTTTTTGCAGCTAACAAGGTGAATTAAAACCACGTGCTTTCTTCATTTTAATTTCAAGTAGCCCTTTGTTGGGTTGATGGATGGACTTGATGATCTTAGTGATCTTTTACAACCTTAATGATTCTATGATTCCATTAAATAAAAATGCTTTGTCTGTCTTAGTAGTTGTTAAGAAAGAATTGATGCCCTTTGTATCTAGCTTTGTACCTGTAGCTTCTGGTCTAAAACCTGTAGCTTGAGATGTAAACCTTTTACAATTAGTTTCTGCAATGCAGTATAATAAAGTTGCAGTCTCCTGTGGAAATGCAGATTTCCCCAGAACTGAAAGCCATCACTGAATGGCACTGAACATGCCACTCAGTAGCTCTCTTCCCCCATACCTGAGCTTGGCTGGGAAGGCTCTGCCTCAGAGTCACTTCCTCCTCCAGCAGGAACTCTCTCCACTCTGTTGTTAACTACAGCATCATCTTCAGTTCGCTCTGTTGCAATAGTTCGCTGGATATTTTGGTATCTACATACATTCAGAGGAAAGAACAACATCCTTTAGTTAACAGAAGAGCTTTCTGGTGCTTTCTGCCTTAACAATCAGCACTCTTTTTGAGTGATTCCAATATTTCTATAGACATATGGCAAGAGTAAGAGCACATCTGACTCTTCTCCTTCAACTGATGCAGCTACTCACACCTGGGCCAACCACAAATGCAAATACAGCATTTTGTACTGACTAACAAATAAGGTACAGAAGGTGCAAAGCAAGGAATACTCTCTTTAAAACATATGGATGTCTGGAACCTAAAACTACCGGTTGATCATGGTTCCCCCTCTTATTTAGTCTAATGGTAGCATAACCAATGAAGTAAGGATCAATCCTGTGCTGGGCTGAGTATCCTTCGGTCTTTCTTATTACCATATTGGATGCACACGCTCAGCCCTAGAAAGGTAAAGGCTATTGAGAGTGTTCACAAAATGTTTGTGATACTGTTCACAAAATGTTACAATACTGCATGACCAGCACTTGGGAATACTTCCATTGTGGTATATGGAATGTATATTCCAATACGGAATGTAAACTAGTAGGTAGCTTACAAAGAGCTACAATCTAATTGATATGACAGCCACGGAGAAGTAGAAGAGGATGTAACGCGTGAGCTGAGTGAACAGAGTGAGGATGCAAATGAAATGTCCATTTTTGGAAACTGGGATTGGCCATTTAGCCTGGGTGGTGACTAGCTGCAGAGAAAGGAAGACAAAACAATATAGAGATAAGCAAACAGCAGCGAGGAGGGTGACAGAAGAAAATTCTGAATAAAAACCTGTGAATGCCTTAAAAAAAAAAGTTACAATGGCATTTCAATACGAATCATGGAACTAATTGCCACATTACTTGATGTCAGTGGGACTGATCACGGTTTTAGGGATGAGCCCAAACCTAAATACTTTACCAGACGGGGAATAAAGTATATACCTGGCTGTGGGAATAATTTGGAGTGTTTTGCATTCACACTACACAACACAAATTCTAGTTAACTTGTTCACTCACACAGACAGATGAGTAAGATGAGAGATCAAGATTTCTTTGGTCCTACTGGCAAGCTATGAATGTAAGCCTTACACACTGATTAAGAAAACATTTTATATACAGACAGAAAGAAAAGAAAAAGAAAGTGTAAGGAGAAAGAAAGAAGCACAATGAGAAAGAAAAGAAGAGAAAGACAATAGGCTCTCAATTATTTTAATTAGCTCTTACTCCACCCTGGTATTTTTAATCCCTATTTCTGGATTGCATTTCTGTATGTATATGAAGCCGGATGGCTTTGTTGCCTCCATTTAATCTGATCCAGCATTGCTTGTCTCTCATTTTCCTGACTTACACTCTGTCTTCTTTCCTCAGCTCAAGTCCTGACTTAAAAATTTTACTTACTTTCTCCCTTGTTATTTGTTAACGCACACTTTATTCCAAAATAGAACTTAGTCAGGAGTTAACTCCTCGAAGCGACATGGGATCGTTAAAGACAAGCAGTTAGGGTTTGGCTTTTACATCACTCAATAGACATCATCTCCAGCAGCTCACTGCAACCCAATCTTGGGCACAAGGGCTAGAGATAATTACAAAAAATAATTAAAATCTTAGTAGAATCATGCTAAACTTTCACAGTACTATGTGTCCCCCCCCAGTACTCAAAGTACTTTGAAGCTACTTTTAGTGTATGTTTTGACAGTTTGAGTAAACATCCATCTTGACAAGGAAATTCTGATAGCAGGTTCATGAGTTTACTGCGGTTTTAAACCCTCTGTTTCAGACCTATATTTTTATTCACTTGACTGCAGGCAATTGAATGAACTTTCCATGCCAGTACTGGAGGAGTTTTACAACACCCACACGCAACAGAAAGGGGGAGGAAAAAAAAAAGTTCATATAATCAAGGGATATAAGTACACATAAAAAACCCCTGTAGCTTCCAGTTAATTAAATGGTAGAAAATCCCTGTTGGCAAACCTTATAGAGTAACACTAGCTGTATGCCAACAAAAGGCTACGCTTTTCTTTTGGGTTTCAATACTATAAAATCATCTTATATAAATACCAGAAAATGCCAAAGTAATTGGAGAAAACATTGAAAGTGCAAAAGTTACAGGCATGCCTCTGGAAATTTCAGTCTCCTTTCAAAGTAATTTGTCAAAGAAATGGAGGTTTAGAAATATCACACTGTGGCTGTCTGAAATGTTATGGTTATAATTTCTTAGGTTACTTATTACTTTTTAAATTAGTGCAAAGACAAGTCTAGATACACAAATGCTGCAAAGCATCTTTCCAACAGAGCTTGACTAGCAAGTAAGCAAGTCAGGTAGTACTGTACAAAAGAGCAAGAGCCTTTAAAATAAGAAGTATGGATGTTTCTTCAGAGTCTGCCCGACACCTGGATTCTAATTTTGCATTCTCTGTATCCTCAAGTGGCTAACGCAGCTAATGGGAAGCTTGGAGCACAGAAGGGAAGCAGGACTACGCTCAATCACAGCTACGGGTTGTTTAGTTTTTTTTCAAGCTGAATTTCCAAAGCTTTGTGGTTTTGGCTGGAAATATCGAGCTTCCTTGTAATATTTTGGTCTTTCCATTCCCTTCCACACATGAAACCAGGAAGCTGAAAAGTGAGTAGATTGGTTTAAAAAGAAAAGTCGCCAAGTTTTTTCGAACTGCTAAGTGATTTAAAATCCAAATTTTGTTTGAGGTTAGAGCAAAAGTTCAGGCTGTTGCTAATTCTATCGGCAAGGTCTATGTTTGCTGTTGCCTCACCTAAAGTGATTCTCAGGCGTGTTTGCTGGAGAACATTTGAAATAATGAAGTTTGAAATACCACAAAACTGTATTTCTAAAACGAGTGCCTAAAACAAAACATGATCCTCCACAGTGCTGATAATAGCCGTTCATGAAAGGTGGATTTCCTCACAATCCTGAAATCTGAAGACATGAAAGATTTGAAATTAGCTTTAGGACAACAACAATCTTAAAAATTGCAACAGCCAGTTTGAAAGTAGAGAAATGACTTGCCACTGGACAAGTGCTCAGGGATTCAGTATGAATCTCTTTTACTAGAATCTTCAGAAATGTTCCCAAACTAGGGAACAATAGGAGACCTCTGTATTCAACTTCTCAAATCAATAGAGTTCTTTGGCAGAGAGCAGAGAATCATCAGCTTTTCTCCTTTGTCCCAAGAAGTCATGATAGTTCATGTTTAGTAAGTTGTGAAGTGCTTACTCCCCAGTGGGACTTGGGTAGGGGAGACAAGTACACTGCTGAAAACCCCCTATACTTCTCATTTTTTAATTAGATACGTGAATACTACAAATAAAGAGATTAAAAGAATGTCAGTCCTATTAACTGTGAATTCCCAACCTGAACCATTGATAATCAAGGCATAACCAAGAAAGCTAGGGTGCCTACATGAAAAAATGGAATAATAATGTTTGAAGCAGAAAGACAATGCCTACCCTTCAGCTTCTGCTGAGGTAGCTGGTTTAATGACTAACCTGCATTAACTAATGGAATGGTAAATTCCTACGCAGACTCTCACAAGCATTTATTCCTTTCCTAGTCACGCTGTACTTACGTGAGTTCAACAACAACAACAACAACAAAAGGCCAAAAACCCCAAAAAGAGCTTTCTATGGGAGACAGCTTGCTTAAGGGGCAGCCAGATAGCCTGAGCTTCGACATGACCCGAATTTCTCTTAAAAAAAAATGGAAATGGCAGAGAAATCCTGTAAATCCCTTGAAAAAGGGATTATGGAAAGCCACAATGAAAACAAATACTGAGCAGGTTCTTTCACTTCTGCAAGACATAACACTTTATGAAAGGCTATCCAAAATAGTGAAGAATTTTGGTGAAAAAATGGAGAAATTCTTCAAGAGCATGGTAACGGTGTCAAGTCACAAAACAACCACTTTAAGAAGGCTGGTTTGCTCTCTACAAGTTACATTAACTTTGTAGTTGTCATTCAAGGCCCAGTTCTCCTTACACACAGTAACTTCCAAATTATTGTGCACTCTGAAAAGAGTACTTCAAGACTCTGCATCCTTCTCTCAGCTGCAGACCTTTCTTTTAGCACAGAAAAAAAGAACAAAAAACTTTTGTGGCACTTAACGTGCTATAATTAGAATATAATTTCAGTTTTGCTTGTCTTCTTCTAGAAACCATATCATTACAGTAAGTAGGGAGTTAAAAAAACCCAAACTTTTCTGAAGTAAACAAGGAAGATTTTTGACCAGCCGTTTATTTTTCCTCTTTCTTCTTAAATTCAGTCTGCCAAGCAAGCAGGAGAATGAAATGGCAAACAGATCTATGTACGGACTAGTCAAACAAAGGGAAAATATGCGCCATGTTAAGAGATACTTCAGCCAGCTCAGAATCCTCTTACAGGGCCCAATGCAACACTAAGCAGATGTGTCTATGTCTAGAAAAGTGTACGGTTCTATTAAGAGCAGCGCTCTACCCTCGAAAAGGAGACAGACCTTTCAGCAGGGCTAGAGAAGAAATGCCACACTGATATGGCAACACTTTCAACAACCATCAGCTCAGAAACCTCGGCAGCGTAGCACTAGGTGCCGACCCATCGATACACTCTTCCAGTGCAATAGCAGAATCGACTCCATCTTTTGGAAGAAGACTCCTTTCTCTTCTAGGAGTCATTTCAAAACAGTTTTCCAGAAGCCTCCTCTTGCTCTTTGAAATGTTTTGCAACATCTTTCACTCAAAAGCACTTCTCGTGTGGGCAAGTTTGGGTACCAGACACCCACAGCAGGCGTGCCAGAAGGCTGAAAGAGATCAGCATGGAGGACAGGAACGTGTATGCTGGACTTGGGCAAGCGGGAAATCCTTAGGGAGCCAACACGATGTACTGGGGAAGGAAGGAAGCTACTGGGGCAGTGTGGAAAACAGGGAGCACAGATCTCAAGGGAACATAGGTGCGAATGCTCACCGCCGGTTCAGCTGCTCCATTTGCTGGATGGAGCCAGATCTGTGGATCCCATCTGGCGTTGCTGCGGCTGTGGGGCGCTGCCACGTGGTGGTTCGATTGACATGATCAACGTAGAATACCCGCCCGTGGCTGTCTATCCGAGCTTCCCAATCTAGGGTTGGAAAAAAAGGAAGGGGTGATGCCATCAGTGTGATACCTTCCAGAAAACCTGAACGTGGGGAATACATATATACACACATACATATACATGGACAGGCTATATACACACGAGAGATACTAGATATAGTCCACATGCGTGCAATACATATTATGTGTATATATTCAAAGCGTACATTCAAATGTGTATCTATACTATGTGCTTGTCTATAGATGTATGTGCAGTATATGCATATACATAAACATTTCACACAGCACATAGGTAGCCTATGGAATTCACTACCATAGACTACGAAAAACAAGTGACATAGTGGCTACATTTTTTTAAAGGGCTGGATAATTTTGCAATGAGTAATAGCAGTTGGCTGGATTCATTGCAGGTCGGTGTAGCCACATCGAACCGACCCGTAGTAGGAAAGGATTTTATCTGAGCTAATATGGTAAATCCCATGTTTGCTTTTTTGTTACGTTTCAGGAAAAGCATGTTTCATTTGTCTCTTTTTTATAAACTGGCTTTGAAGGATACCATACAGCAATTAAAGGCTCCCCTGAAAACTGATCACAGCCTCATTGGAGATACCCTTAGAAATCTCTCTAAATAGATGAGTATCATAAATCTGTTGCTCTGATGAATGCCAACTACATTGAAAGTTTGCAGCATATTATTGAGCCTTCCATCATTATTGTGTCCTGATAATGTTTCTGTTGTCCCATGACGAAAAACTGAAAATTTTTTGGTATATGATGGCTTGTGGAAAACGGTAATGTTGATTAAAAAAAAAGTGTTTGGAACAGGAGAAATTCAGGAGTTAGCCAGCAAAGCCGCATATCCAATTGGTTGGAATGTATGGAGTAGTGACAGAAATCAGACTTCCCAGCTTCATATTTCTATATGATCCATCAGCTGATGGCATATCTATGTAAATATACGCACATACTTTCTACACATGTTTATATACAAACCTCACTCACATTCACACACAAATACACAGATGGTGATTACCTTCAGGGGCAAACATTTCCTCTTATTCCCATATTCTTACTATGATATCCTCCTCCCTGATGAGTCTACTCCTTCGTCTATGGTTTTCTATGATCAAATTCAGGATCAGCTGGATTTCACACTTTCTGTATTTTATCTCCTATGCTCTAAGAGTAGGACTGATGTTGTATCTCCTCCTGCTGTATCTGGAAATCAATCCTTCACGAGTGGTTCCCATCCCCTGAACGCTGGCCCTGGCTAAACTCAGTTCCCACACCGGGGCTGGTCTCAGCCAAGTGCAGGCTGTCTGAAATCTATGTCTGGCTGTCTCTGACATGTTAATCCCACAAACCTTAAAAGATGGGCACTGCGAGTCCACCGAGGAATTTTCTTTAAGACTCCAAAACCGCAAAAGTCATATGCATATGCCTTTCTTCTTTCAAAGCTCAGTCCTTATTGATGCAAAGCCTGTATCACACTACAGGTACACATACAGTGTCTCTCTGTCAAGATCACTCTAGAATTTCACTCTACAATTTTAGGGAGAGGACTCTTTCTTCCTCCCATCAGGTAAAGTTTCCCAAGGATGTTGTAGCTGTTTCAAGAACAAGATCATGGCTTTGTTAAAGCAATGCTTAAAACTTAAGACAGTGAAAAATAGCACATCAGGTACAACAGATGCACATTGAAGGAAATCAGACTGACACATAAGGTGGGCTGAAGGCCAGAACCTGGCTGAGCACACTGTTACTGGTGGCAGGTGTACCACCATGGGTGGGGAATGGTCGCTCTGGAGTGATGCATTGTCTGCAATATCCTCAGGGAAATAATGTGGACCAGATCAAAGGTGACATGATGTACCTTAACATGATGAAGATCTTTGTTTTCCTTGCTGCTGTCTGGCAAAGGACAAATCCTAGCCCTTCGCCCCACACTATTGTAGAATACATGTAACAACTTAAGAAGAATAAATGTTATAATTAGAAGCTTGTAGGCAATGCTGTAGATCCACACTCTAGACAGCCTGTAGAAGGCACCAATTGGTCCTATTGGTCTGAAATCTGCTGATGGTCACTTAGTAAGAATAATACTACCCAACTACACAGTCAAATAAGGGCTTCTCATAATCCAGCCCTGTGCACTACCGGCTCCAGAGGCTATGTTGCAGTGTCTCTCTAATTAAATACAACTCAGAGTTCCTGAGTTCCTAAGCACAACACTTAGAAATATGGGAGCAACGAAGCTTGGAGGTCACGGAGAAAACATCCAGCCAAGATCAAGCAGACTGGGTTACAACCTCAGGAAGGCTATCTCCATTGGATGCATCAGACATCCAGCAGCAGTATGTATAGACATGAACTACACCTATCTGTGAGCGCTGCTTTATTCACTCTTTATGGGAATATGCCCCTGAACCTCTGAGCT
Source organism: Eurystomus gularis (assembly GCA_013400335.1). Taxonomy (NCBI): domain Eukaryota; kingdom Metazoa; phylum Chordata; class Aves; order Coraciiformes; family Coraciidae; genus Eurystomus; species Eurystomus gularis. The sequence goes on along the minus strand of VZZY01021188.1, from coordinate 209,203 downwards.
GACACTTGCACTGGCATGCTAAAATATTAGGAACTGTTTGTCACATTTGAGAAACCTGTAGCAGTACTGCTCCTTGCAACAGCACTTCTAATCAGCTGAATAACTCTTCTTTTGGTCACCCGGGAAGGCTGTCAGAGGGTGGCAGGTGCCCACACTTTTGTTGTGCATAGGTGGCAGGTGCGCTTGCTGCTTTCCCACAAGCCCACCTGTAAGTCACACAAGTCACTGAAGCTGTGTACGGTACCAGATTTATGGACAGATGGATGGATACCTGCACAGAGAGATAAACAGGCCGACAGGTGAAATGACAGAACTCTACCGAGCTCTGCGCAAGTCCCTTCATGATACTTCAGGGGTACAGGTGATCCAAGAAGCAGCCAATTCTCTTAGGGTCTTCTGTTAGTTTTTCAGATGAAATAAGACTATGACTACAACAGAGACTAACCTCCACCTAACCTCCACAGTAAGAGCAGGCTGGAGCACGGGCTGGGGACGGGACAGTACTGGTTCTGTTCTCCAGCGATGCCCCTCCATCGGCCAAGTCACGTTTCACAGCAGCCTCTAAAATGGCTGATTTATAGCAGAAGACGCAACTTTTTCTGGCAGGACCATAGTGCTGGCGGGCAAAGTAAATACGCTGTCTTTCCCTTTCTGAGCTCAGCCAGGCCTTTGGCAAAGAGCAACCCCAAGCTGGGTACATGTATTTTTCTTGGCTTCAGTTCTGTATTAGCAGCATTAGCAAACAGATGCATAATAAGGGCTGCCTATAAATGCTGTCATGAGGCTGTACAAACTCTGCAAATCTTCTCGTGTAGGCCTTAACGTTCAGACTGGTCATTATGACATTCCTACATAAATAACGAATCTCTTCTACCTTACTTAAATAAAACTGTCTGAAATTAAACTTCCTCCCTGAGACCAACTGTGGTGGGGTTATGATGAAACAATGCTATTCAGAAAACTATTCAAAAGAGAAGAAAGACTGTCCAGAAGATTCTCCATGACTGAAGTTAAACCAGCTGAACTTGCAGCACTGGCAAATTATCTTCCACTCTACTTATGGACAGAAGCTAACACCGTGTGTGCAAAGTAAGCCAGCTTTGACCATATAACTCAGGTTTAAAATATAAATTTCCTTCCTTTCACATGATTGAAGAATGATTTATCTAGGATTAAGAGGCATAAAGGCACTGAGATAGTGATACTGAATACTAGAAGAAGAAACATGTCTAGCTTAAGGCTACAGTTTTCATTTTGAAATTACCTTAAAATTTCATGAAGAGTTTTTGGAAACAGGCTTCCTAGGTGATATTATCCAATTCAACTTCTTTGTTCCCCAAATTAACTTAGTACAGTCTATTCCTATTAAGATAAATATCTTTAAGCCCACAGTGTCAGCCTTTATTGTAAAAAAGATATTATATGCAAATGCTAAAATAAAGTCCTATGAAGGGATATCAGTTCTGTACTGTATCATCACACATTGCATTCCACGTCCTTACACCCTGTTGTGAAAGCACTTGTGAAAACCAATGGTAGAAATTCTCGCCTTTTAAGGATAATTATAAAAAAAGAGGAAAAATGTATTAAATTGGCAGTGGAAGGATCTGGAAGAGATTTGCAGTATTTTTTGTTTACCTGAGCTAGTGTCGGTGTCCTGTCATTAAGTCATTTAGTGGGGAATGTGCCCTATTCACAATGTCTTGAGGTAAGAGGGGCAGGAAGAGAAATATTTGCCTGTTTCAGAGGTAACCGTTCCCATTTCATCATTCACTGGCAAGCCACAGTGGGACTCTAATAAGACTTCATTGGTCTGAAGGCATCTGACTCATTCACGCTGCCGTGCAGCTGATGCCAGCACTGGGGCTATTTTTGGCTTAGGGAATACTGACAGCATGGCTGGTAAATGATGAATTATTTGTCAAGGGCACCACAGGCCAAATAAGCGTGTTCCCTTCTCGGGCTCTGAAGAAAACAGAGTGCTTTGTTTCTACGCCTGGTTGTTTTTCTGAGGCACTGCACACTTGAGGTGGTTCAATCATGTGCTGCAGTGGAAGGGTGATCAGCGGCAGGGCACAGAGTGCGCTCTGCTGGGCACTTAACGCCAGTGCAGAAACGGGGCAGTCCTCCAGGAATGCACACGGAAAGGCTACAGACAAGGGAAGACATCTCCAGCAGTTGATTCTGCGGTAAAACAGCCCATATTATCAGCCTGCTAATCGATCACTCTACTTAAGACCCTCTCATTTTTATCCAGCGCAATTGCAGACACCATTACAGTCCACGATGAACGCACAATTCATTGATTATCAAATCCAAAGACAGTACAAGCCCACTGTACATAACCTGCCTTCTCCCAGCTTCTGCTGGTTTTGCTCAGGTTTGGACCTGTCTGTCCCAGGAGCATCCTGACTGTGAAAGGGTTCCTGCTGAACCTGCAAGCAGAACTGACAGACCACAGGGACTGCCATCCCAAACCATCTTTGAAGTTGGTTATGGAGAACCTGGAGACAAATGTTACAGAAAAACCAGAGTACTCTGCTGATACACCACCCAGAAGGCTTCATAGTAAGGCTTCTGGAACACAGGACAGGTACCCACTCATCTGAGTCGGAACACACTGACTGGAAACAGGGAAGTAGCATTATTGTCATATCACGGTAGCTAAGGAAGACGACGGACCGAGGCAGAGGGAGGTTATGGAGCTTGTCCAAAATAACACGACAACACTTGAAGTCAGGATCAACTAAGGGAAACAAAAGGGCATATTGCTTGGATTCTGGAGAATGTAGATACAGAACAGATGGGGTTATTTAGAAAGACATACTGACCTCTACACTGTTTGAGTTAACAGGAAAAGCTGAAAAATGCAATAAATTAAAAAACTAAAGCTTACTTGGTGGAAGAGGCTCATCAATAGTTGGGTAGTGATGATGGTCAGGCCTCAGAGAAGGAAGCTGGCTGACTGGCTGAGAATTATGGAGTAAAGGACAATCACCTACGGACAAGATATTCAAGACATTGACAGTCATTCACTGTTTTCACAATGTGGTTCAAAAAATGTGCTACTGCAAAACAAGTGATTATTTTAAAATAGGTTAGCCTAGTGTACGAGCAGCTCTGGTTATTCCTATTTTCAGGCACTACTTTAGTAACAACTCATACGCCAAAGAATTATTAAAATAATGCAGTTAAGGCCCTGATCTCAGGTTTGAGTCAATGCTGAACTATTATGGGCCAGATTCTGGACTCATAGACACACAAGTGTAAGCGAGAGAAGAATCAGGCTTGATCTCTGAGAAATACTGTGCATGTACAACCAAACTGAAGCTTCTGCAGAAACTGGCAGGAACATGCAAAATCCTGGTTCCAACTTTTAATTCATCCCACCAGTGGAATAGGAGGCTAAAAGCTGCCTTGGATCTTTCCCTGCTTTTCCAAAAGATCAGTGGCTGTGTAAGTGGACTGGAATGGCAGGATTTTGCAGTCCCTGCAAAGCAGAAGATCATCCCCTTCTACAGGTATTTTTCAAAATTCAAAGAGTCCATCTTGGGTGGAAGGAGGGAGAATGAGAGAAGGACAAGAAACGGGTAGGAGATAGGTGGTAGAAGAGGAGGATAAAAGATAGTGAGACATAGTCAGGATCCAAGATAAAGAAGGAAGACCTGAAATACAGAAGAGGGAAAGAAGAAGAAGCAGAAAGAGAAAGACACAGGAGACAGTGCAGAGGAAGTTTTAAAACACTAACATTGTATATATGACTATATATCCAAATATGAAATAAATGAAATCTAAGCAAATGTCCAAAGTCATGTTCCGTTGAAAGGAACAAGTAACTTAAGATCCAGGCAATGTTTATAGAATCCTCCAAGAAACTAAGAAGTTACAGGAGGGATGAAAAAGCATTCCTTATCTTAGACTTAACTGTGAGAATAAAGAACCTGCACGTTAAAACATCACAGGTTCCAGAATTATGATTCCTTCTTGGCCTGTCCTTCAAATCTTATTTATCTTACTAACGGACCTATTTTCATATTGTGTGGTAACAGTTTTTCCACTCTAACCTCCAGCTCCAGGTGGGCCTGTTAATACAAATACAATCTGATGGCATAAATATTACATTTGCATGCATCAGAAAGATGCAGGTTAGGAAAAAAAAAACAACATATACAGCATTTCCAACACCACCAGAAAATTACACAAAGATACTTCAAAATTAAAAACCAGACCATTCAGCTAAGCCAAACTCACTGTGTGCTGGCTGGCTGAGCTGTCTGTAATGTCAGAATCTTAATAGCCTACGAATGAGCATTTTGAAAAAAAATCCAAACATACAGCTGTCAAATGTAAAAAAAAAAGTTTATCAAAAAATGTATTTTTTCTTCAACCAGCAGCTAGAAGGCAGAAGCCAACTTCGTACAAAACGACAAAAATCTCACAGCATCCAGAAGTGAGAAAAATCACTTAGATAGATAAAAATACTCCCTCTTCTAGGTGCTCTGATAATACCGTATGGCCTGTTAAATGTCTTCATTAAACCACTCGTGTATAGGCGTATCTCACAGTTGCATCTGCTGCGTGTTTTGAACAGACAGCAGAGTTATGTAAGTTATTACTCAGTGCTAAATGTCCATCTCTCATAGCCTTAAAAACTGTGCTGTTACTAGAGGTGTTGTAGCACCAACCTATCAGATCACCCATCTACGTTTCTTTACTTACCTCACCATAATTGACTCTCCCCTAGTCAAGATAGTTACGCCAAGCCAGCGGAAGCATGGTAGTATCAGTCACCTGGAGTGAGTGGATGGAGGTGACCACATCTACTGTATTTGTAACAGCTGCCAAGTCATGAAGCAACACGTACATTTACTGAAGCACCCTCGGTGATATCAAGAGTGCAAAGAGCTGGGCTGCCCTTCGGACATACTCTCAGCTAATTAAAGCAAAGCCACCCTGGACACCGCAGTGCCCTTTATGCCGGCTTGGTCTTGGAGCTGTACTGAATCCAGATGCAGAAGACACCCTCTCCCCCAACATCCCTTCTCAAAAATACACACAGGCCAAAATAACCATCCAACCTGTAAGCGTGGTCTCACACACACACACACACGCTCGTGCCCCCTTAGGTATAGTTGCACATAAATGCTGTCCATGCACAAAGACCCTGACCTGCAAGGAAGGAAAATGAGTTTCTCTACCTCCATGTACTTCTGAGAATTTAATTATTTGGGGTAGATTCTGCTCTGCAGAGCAAATAAGTGCCTAGGCTCAGTTGTCTACAAAGTCTTTACACACTCCAGTGTGAAAGACCACTCTCACACCTTTCTTTCTGCTGGGGTTGCGTCTGTGGCAGCAGAAGGTGGGGTAAATAAATTTGGAATGGAGAAGGAAAAGGTAGAAGGACGCTTTAGATGGGGTTTCCTAGTGATCCCACAAATATGTGAAACTTTTGGTGCCATTTTAATTTGGTGTCACTTATAGTGGGAGACAGATGACCAGGATTTGGGAATGCAACGACTACCTCTTGGCCTTGCTGCATACTCTTAGCTGCTGCTGAGGCCTTTACTTCTTCAGCTGGAAAAAACCCAATACACCAGCTGAAGAAAAGCTGAGTGATCAAACCCACCCTTCATGTAACTCTGTATGACGTAAAATGAGTTACCAAAGGGAGAAATTTAATGTAACAGTTTGGAGGGATTGGGAAAAACAGTACCTAAATTACAAAGACAAAAAATTAGTGTCTTAAGTATGTTTTAAAACTAGAGCAAGATAAGGAGACATCCAACATAGTTCAATTTTCAAAGTATCTAAGGAAAAAAAAAATCTCTGTTGAGTCGCCCTATAGGCTGGGAAATCGGAGGTAGATTTGTTTGATACTTGGGGAACTGGAACAAATGGGGCTAGAAAACTAGGTTTGTATGAGACAAGTATTTGCATTTCTCCGTGCTTATGACTGTGCATGGCTACCTATTGTATATAGAAACTGGCCCAGATCTTTAGCTGGCGTAAATCAGCATATCTGCCCTTTGACAAGCACAAGCTGGTCTTCCCACCGACTATCAGAGACATGGCAGCACATCAGATATGGGAAATGGAACAATCCCAGGAAATAAGGAATGAGTTGGTGGATGTGATAATGCTGATCTGCCACATAACTACAGCAGCTAATCTTGATTTTATGATGCACGTATATCTACAGGAATCCGTGTTTACAGATTCCCATCTGATTTATTTGGGTTTGCTGGGATTTTTAAGGACAGGCTCAATTATCCAACCCTCCCTGATATCTGGCCCAGCTCACAGCCCCCAAATTTGTCCAAAATAAACCATGAACTATCTGAAACCTCGATTATCTGATTTCTTCTGTGATACATCCAGATAATCAAGGTTGCTCAGAGCATCAGTTCTCAGGATCTAACCTTCTCTTCTGCTGCTTGGACCTGCTATTGGGCTGTCTAGACTCTCTGTGGCTCTTTGTGGATTCCCACCATGAGCTACTAGTTCATCTGGCCACTGGGAGGAGCCATCCACTTGCTCCCTGTCCAGCTCAGGGCTCTGTACTGAATCTGGCACTGACTCGAAAGCACTGTTCTCCTCCTCATCATCATCCTGTGAGGAGAAGACCGTGCTCTCAGAAATCTTTGCACTGTCGACAGAGGAGAAGCGAGTATGGCTGGAGAAGCGATTGTTACTGTCATAACAGGAGGTGCTGTAGCAAGAAGTGCTGTAGCAGGAGGTACTGTAGCAGGAAGTGCTGTAGCAAGAGGGGCTGTAGCAAGAGGTGTCGCACGCCTCGCATTCGTTGTCACCATTGGGCCTGGAGCTCGACTCGCTCTCGCTTCCTGTCCTGGGGTGTTCCCCATCCAACAGCCCATCATTTAATTCAGGGAGTTGCTCATCCAAGGTCCCAGGAGGCATCGTGCTCTGGCTGAAGTTCTCATCAGCCTCATTTTCCAGAGGAGGCTCTGCTGCCACTGTCTCACTCTCGCTGACCACCTCCTTTTCCAGCACCTCCTTGACTGTAGACTCCTCATCGTTCTCCCCACCGTTACCACCATCTTGCTCTTCTTCCCCATCGCTGCTCATCTGTGCCGAGGGCAGGCTGTGGAGCAGGTTGTGGATCCGTATGTAGTGCGTGCGAGGGGTCTCTGGCTCACCACAAGCAGAAGCTATGACTGTCTCAAGTTCAGACACAGGCAGGGAGCATGGCCTGTTTTTCCTCTTTGCTGTGGTCCTCAGCTGTAGCTTGTTGTCTTCCTCCTCCTGGGCTGAAGCCCCTTCTTCTTCCTGACTCTTCTCTAGGTCCTTGCCAGCATGCACATCTGCACTCACCTCATCAGTATCTAAGGTTTCTATGCTGGTCAAGACTCCACCATCTCCCTGAGTACCAGAATGGACTTTGTTATTTTCCCTAACTTCAGTCTCAGGAGGAGACATGCAAGCCAGCTGCTCCGTGAGGTCCGTGGCACTCAAAGAAGGCAGCACTTCTCCTGGGATGGATTCCAAGGGCTCAGGAACTGGCACCGCATCAACCTCCCCATCTCCTGCTAGCTCTTCATTTAAGCTGTTCTGGTTGACTTCCCCAGGTGGTTTGACAGCCCCTGGGCTATCCACACTGTATCCATTTAGCTGTTCTGGAGCTGCACTTTCTGAGGTCACTGTGTTGATGCATGGAGGCTCACCGAGGCTTTCCTCTGTGGGGTTGTTCACAGGGCTTTCCTGGAGGTCAGCTGGGTCAGGATCTGCACTAATGGAGACCTCTTCATCATCTGCATAAGATAGGAAAAGAAATTACTTACTCCTTTAACAAGAGTGTTGACTGAACCAGAAGCTTGGCTGTGGGGGCACAGGCATCCACAGTAATCTGAGAAAATTAAAAGCATAAATTACAGTGTGAAATGAGTAGGCAGCTGAGCAACTAACAAGAAATGCTGGGTTTTTGCTAGGCAGTCTTTGTACAGTGGGTTCAACAACCACGGGGCTTACTTATGGTGGTAATCTGTATGCACCACTCCGCGCCCCTGCAACACAACCTGAAGGCAACACCTTCTGGAAACTCCTCTTTGAGCCAAACTAGCATTGGAGGGAGTATCACGGGAATGACAAGGAAGTCTTTCCTGAGGTTTTAATGACATTTTTCTTGTCATCCTGAAGCTGGCAGGACTCCACAACAGAGAACTTGAAAAACTGTTTTTCACACCTCTGAAAGGTAAAAATTTTGCCCAAAACATCCTGTGATTTGATCCTCGTCTGTACCACCTCCTCCTAGATGCCAGACAACCTGGGCTCTTTCAAGTCATCCAAACAGTCAAAAGATAGAAGTCAGGGTTTTCCAGCAAGGAGCAGGTCAGGACTTCCAATAACTAACGCAGCTGCTGTTGGCTTGACAGAGTGTACCTAGGAGGGCACTTCCGTAGAGAGGCAAAGAGTCCCTTAGCAATGCTATTGAGTCTTTGACATGAAAAACAAGGTTCAAACTTACACCATCACAGAATCATAGAGTCATTCAGGTTGGAAAAGACCCTTGGTATCATCGAGTCCAACCATCAACCCGACTCTACAAAGTTCTCCCCTAAACCATATCCCCCATGACAGTGACTTCCTCACAACTATGTGAGAATGTGATCCAAAGCTAAACCAAAAGGGAGGGAAGGGGGGCAACACTGAATTATTTTTTGTTTCACTTTTTTCATTAAAAAAGATTAAAACTATAAAGTTTTCAATCATCTCTGCTGTTACATTACTCACTTTTTCTTATGAAGTACTCAAATGCAGATGACTCTACAAATAATAGCCCGTCTAGCACTTCTCCAGGGCGAGTGGTAGGATAAGCAGATAAGACTTTAGTTTTCCACCCTCTCCTCTCCCAGTGCTGTGGCAGAGTAGCTGAAGCACACAAGAACGGGGGCATATGAGACACCAGTAGCTCTAAGCTAAGGGGAAACGGGGAAGAAGTTGTGACTCATGATGAATCCTGTGATGGGAGACTTCAGCACTTTCCTTTGCTCACGATTGTACCTAAAGTCCCAGCCAGGAATGAACTCAGACTTCTGAAGAAAGAATTCAGAACAAAAAAAATCTAGATAAATGATGGGTTAAGACTGAGAATTACCTGGATGGATGGAAGAAGTTATCTCAAATCGGAACTGCAGCTGGCCACTGACATGATCTGTAGGAAGTCTGCGACCCAGAGTGTAGCTTACAACCCTGTCCCTGAAAGAAAACAAATATTGTCACAATAGACTATAACCTACACAACATCTACTGTGCATAGATAAAGCTGCTGTGTCCTACAAAAATACGTAATAGTTTTCAAAGGCTACTCAACCCGGCCATGAGGGCATGTTGACTTGCATACAAGAGAACAAATGGCAGAGAAGGAGAGGACAATGTCTTCAATTACAATGGAACAGCTGAGTCAGTGAGCAAGACAGGCTTCTGGGATACACAAGCACGTATGTATATAGAGAGAGAGAACGGTGGGAATGGAGCTTCTGCAGTATGGGTATGAAAATATCGACATGGGAAGCAAACAACTCCCACTTGAGCTATTGTAACAAGACTTCACTTCCCTACTGATCTGACGTATCTATCCTTCTGTAGAACCTCACATTTCTGTATTTCCTTCCCTTCAGCATCTGCATAAAATTCAGCTTTCCTGCCCTTTCAAAACCCTGTACAGGCCAGTCCCCGCTCACCACCTTCTCTTTACAATCTGGCTGAATGACTGCTCTTCATCTCTTTCCACCCCTCTTACCTCTATGAAGCTGAAATATCAGGAGAACACCTTCCTGACAAGGTTGATCAATGACTCCATTCTGTCCTTGTGCAGGTCCCTCCCTTTGCCACACTTCATCCACCCCTCAGAATAGAATGAAACTATAGAAGAGATTAACTTCCCAGCTGCCCAAAATGAGGCTGAATCAATGTTTGCAAAGCATTTTCTGAGTGTAAAGGGTTCACTAAATAGTAATATTTATACATCTTTTGAAGAAACGTACTTCACTTCAAGTTGGGCCCAATATATTTGCTAGGATAGTTTCACATGCATCAGAAACTCATATAAATGAGACAATCTCAGGATTTGTGCATGATCTTTCTGAACTTGTGTGTATACTTCTCACTGAGCTTGCCTGAGATTTAAAAGCCCCTATGGTATTAAAACTAAGACAGATCTAGGTGCAGGTTGGAGGTACTGCTCTTGGCAATGTCCTTAGATAGAAACTGTTTACAATAAGGAAGTAAAATAGGAAGATACAGTCAGAAGATGATGAGAAGTCTTCTCATACAGAGGAAAGCCAATGATATGTTAGAGGGCTCCACCTTCCCCAAGCTGTTCTTTTCCATCTGTCTTCTAAAAAACTACTCTATTTTCCCTACTTGAGAAACTGGGAGGTAGCTTAGTCCCTTCTGGTAGATTCAGCTGTCAATATCACAGCCAGTTTCTGAACCAGCTGTTCAAAAACACTTCCAACAAGCTCAGTTTCCTGCTGTTCTGCTGAATTGAGATCCGGTTTTCAGAAATGCCTTCTTGGGAACTGTATTCAGTGTGCTTTCCTCAGGAGCTGACTCTTTCCCTCCCTGCTCTTGAAGGTCTGAACCTTACAATTTTGGAGCCAACTTTTTGGCTTTGTCTGAATACCACCTATCTTCCTCAAACTGGTTTGTGTAACTTTGGCAGGATACACCTTTGCAGGACTTGCACTCAAAGGGGAAGCAGGGTGGGGCTTGTGAGCTCAAGTGAACTGGTCATTGTGTGGCAGCAGGGCAGGGTCAGAAAGATTTAGATACAATATGCCACATATTTTTAAAATAATATTTCCACTATCTGGAAATTAAGGGGAGGAGGAACAGATCTGGCATGATTTTAGCCCATAGATAATTCCCTGAAACATGAAAACAGCCTGTTGGTAACAATAAAAGAATATTCAAATTGAAAATATTGCACTCTCCAGATTTGCAGCCATGATACACTAAACAGTCTTCTTTCCCAAATGCCAGCTCTCCCTTTTCAGAATGCAATGGACAGGGTTATAGAAGGAATTCTTCCCCTGGCCCATAGTCCTATAAATTCTAATTAAGGCCAACATAATTCATCAGACAACTATCAGTTTAATAACTCCCCCCTCAACATCATTATATCACTATAATTATATATCACCAGGGACTTCAAAATAGCAACACACTCGTAAAACAATGGAAAGCAGCATAAGCAGCAAATTTACCCTATGGCATGTCTTTCCAAGAGGCGTTGAACCGGCATAGAGAGTTTTCCCAGGAAACGCTTGATGATCGGTCGGCTCTTTGCAAATTTGTCTTTAACTTCTATTTCCAGGACATCCGTGGGCAGGGAGACAAAGCTGAATTGCTGCAAGAAAGGAAAAGCACAGAACATGAAGCTGGTGGCTGGGCTGTAACAACACACAGTTGCTAGTGGTTCATCGACCTGTGTAAGCGTCTGGCTTCTTCACAGGACAGAAACAGCCCTTGGGCCTCAAGGCACAGGTCTGCAAAATCAAAAGAGTTTGGCCACAAAGCAGGCAGGTGACAGCGGCCTATAGGGACTGTGCAGTGCTGCACAATCAGGCTTAGGGAATGCAAACATTTCATTTATTCACGTCATGGCGGTACCCAAAAACGCTAAACAAGGCTTGCCAGTGGTAAGGACAGTACATCTACAGAAATCTAACGAACTCTGCCCTAGCAATGATTATTGATTTAAACATAACTGCACAGATTATTGGTTTTTCCCTTTTCTTCCCTACACAAGTTCTAAAAACTTTGAATAGCTGCATGCAAGTACAATTGAACTAGCAGCCTGAAGAGATGTCTAGTCAGCATTTCCCTCCAAGTGAGGCCTCTCTACACTTGACTGGCTCTTCATGGTACTTCAGCTATGAGGTGCACCTCAGCAATTGAGAAGTGAGGATCTAGTGAGGTGAAGGACACATGATGACAGTTTTCAGACACGCCTTGAAATCTCTCCCTCTCTTGCTCATCCCTGTCCTAACCTTAAAAGGAAAAACTCTGAAAATACTGTTTATCTGGATCAATCTCCTGACCTGGTTCACAGCATATTCCCACAAATAGCTCAACCAGAAGGTAAGCCATGGCACAGGCTACCGGAACAAACAATACTGGGGAAGATAGGAATGACATCATCTGCAACTGTCATTGCCACCAAATGCTTTGAAAGATGTGACCACCACTTCAGCCAGTCTGGCTTTAAGAACATCTGCTTTTATTTGTAAGTAACGTTTCAATAAGCTGTTAGAGACTGTGTGCCTGCAAACCTGAAGTAGGAACAAGGAGGGTGATATTTTAGGTTGTAGGAGCAAGGAAGCCCATGTGTAAAGCTTCCAAGCACGGGAGCATTAGGGCACCTGGAGATGTCAGATGTCCCTCCCCATAGGGAAAGCAAAGCTCTATTTAGGAATAATAGTGAAAAGCAAATACATTAGATAACTTGGCCATGCGTCCTCCTAGACTGGCTAAACTCAGTACAGACTTGGAGCTGGTGACACAAGTCACTGAATCATTTTTCCAAGCAGATCTGCTACAACTAGAATATCATCGATCAAAAACAGCAATAGTAGGAAAACTGTAAGACTGCTGTTCCCCTAACTGAAAGGTCAGCATTGAACTGGATGACAACTTCTGTAGCAAGTGAATATTGAGATGGATGAAAGGATTTTCTAGCTTCCCTAGTGCCAAAACCAATCTTCACAACAGAATCATGCTCTGGGTTATGGAGGCCTGTAGTTAAGCCCTAAATTGCTTGCTCTGTTGAATCATGATCTAATTTTCTGAAATGCTTAGTTCAAACAGCTTCAAGTGAAACCAATAATGGATAGTCTGTTCTACCTAGATAGTATCCCCCAACCAATGGGATAGTCTGTTAATCAGGCCCTGCAAAAATGCAAATAATCAGAGGAATACAAATCAAGTAACAGCTAAAGTGTTATTTCCCTCTAATTTTCTTCTCCATCTTTGTAACAGGTTACCAAGAAGATAAACCCAGCAAAGGGGAGAACTAAAACCAAGTTGTATTACCATTACTGTTTCACCTGCTAAAAGCCTTGGGTAACTGCCGCTGCATGACACTTACAAGGAAAGCAGAAGGGAATTAACTTTTAACTGAATGAGGTTGTTGTAGCATACAACAATTTGCCATTTAACGAATTCTCCGTTATTATGCTGTTGACACCTTCATTGTAAAAAAGTCTCTGAGGGTTAGAGCACGCACACACATAGGTAAAGACTGAACTGTTCATAAGTGGAATGTAAACTGTAAGTTAACGATCTGCACACTGTGTCATTAATATTTTGCCTTGTGGTACAACTCTGAAGCCAATCAGAATCTGCACGGAGATTTGTTTCCATAATATCAGGTGGAATCAAGCCTGACAGTTCCTCCCTTGCACATGGACATTTCCCAGAGTAATTACCAGCATCTGAGCAGAGACTATGGATGCATGGAGCAAGGCGTGCTGGAGTCAACTAAAGGAAGTGTCCTTTTTTCCTTGAACAGCTGTGCTCCTCAGCTGTACAAACACTGGGATACTTCAGAGAATCTGTAAAATCAAACTGTGTTCTGATTTCATCACCTGCCAACCATGTTGCATTTGGGGATACATGAGACTGCCCCGGGACCAGCCCCTGGTCCATGACGACAGTCCCAAATGCTTCTTCTAGGAGAATGCTCTGATGCATAAAACCAGCAGCATCTTGGAAACACAATTAAGCCTTTAAGACAAAGGCCTGTGGCAGAGCTCAAAGGTTTTGCCCTTTGGAAACAACTGCAGTTTGAGTTCAAAATTGAACTCAGTGAAATGGGTTTAGAAACAGCTTGTAAAATAGTCATAGTTTTACATAATTCAGCTTTCCTTTATCCAAGCACTTGCTCCTGCTGTTGCTCTCATCTAGTTTAATCCTTAATGGGTAAGATTTTTCTATGGCAATCCCTGACTGTGAATGCATCAGGCTCAGGCCATCCACACTGGAAAGCCCAAAGGAATCCTTGTTGGCAGAACACATCGGTCTCTGGCCCTTTGAAAAATGGATCCCAGCAAAACATCTAGGTTTGAGAACTCGAAAACTTATAAACCCATTTTCAAAGATCACCAATCACTCTGAAAACATGTAGGTTCTTGTGATATTTAAAGATGAGACTGTCTTCTTTGGATGTGGAAGCAAAACTGCATCAAACCCCCGTTTCCCTCTCTTCCCTCACCTTCTTTTCTAACAAGGGCCAGACCCTGTATCTTAGCCACAAAACATCAGCTGCATTTACACTGTTCAAAGCCATGGTCTTTACTATCCTCTCTATCTAGAAAAGAAAGGACCCTGTGTTTCACAGTCTTCTCCAATATAACTAATGTAACACAGTATAAATATGAAATATTTTCACATATGGAATAAATTACATCCTTTCCTTGCCTATTGTTTGCTAATTGTCATACAGCAACCGTTTGTGAAAGGGGTCAGTGCAAGCTTCACATCTAATTTTACAAAAAAGAAAAAAAAAGGGAAAAAAGAAAAAAAAAGACACCGATTATAAATTCTGCAGTACCCTTGGGTTCACACTCAGTGATGTTGCGATTAATAATTCATCCCAAGGAGGGGCAAGAGAAAGAGGCTGTAAGATCACAACAGAGATAAAAATCGACTCTTTTCAGCATAAAGTAAGTTTCATGTGGCTTCTTACACGGGCCCACAACCTACACTCATAACCAAAAGTGCTGCATTTTTAAGAATAAGCCTGCTGCCATTTTTTGATGTTACTATTAAAATTTTTACTGCAAGTCTTCCATTATTTAGAACTTTTCTTATTACCACAACTCCTAGTGTTACAGAATTAACTCAGAGATTAAGCTTTTACATTAAAAAGAAGTATAACATCACGGTTGCAGACAAAAATAAGAATACAAAAACTTTAGTAAAATGAGCCCAAATATATTAATTTAGAAAGACTTCTGATTTTTCTGACAGTCACTCCTTACAGCCAGATATTTGTATGGTTTTCAGCTGGCACTAGCTGCCATGCATTTTCTTTCACAATCTAAGACAGAGATCTTTAAGCTGTATTACTTTCACTGGGGCCACAGCTCATCGTGTGGGCTTGGTCACTGGCTGGGGTTTTTTCCAGAAAAGTATAAGTTCCTTGAATCGCAACTGTTAGTGCAAAGTCTGCCAGACTGGTCAAGAACTTCATGGAACCTGCTGAAATCCAAAGACACAGAAGTTCACGGTGAGACTAAGCATAGAAGGGTTTACTGAAGTTTACATAAGTGACTTTTTTTCACTGTTAAAGAACAAAGTGAAAATACAGCTTCTGGTGGTTTTTAAATTCTGATATCCCAACTTCTCTTTTTCAAAACGTTTAGAATGTCCAGAGGTCCACCAAACTTGACAATAGCTATGTGGATATGGTCTGTGGCTTTGTTTGAGGCTTTCTTTGTGCTTTAATTTGAAAACTTTCAACTAAGTACTGGATTGCAACACAGGTGTAAACTTATCTACCAAACCAGCTTCAGTTGCAAGGCTAAAGCCCCGTCCAAGGAAAAGACTTCGTCTAATGACTGATGATGTATTTATTTGGATAATAGCAGAAAAGAGGACACCCAGGAAGAACAATCCATAAAAATTCAAAGTGATGGCTAGAACTTGATGTTTTTACTTGATTCCTAAACAAAATTCATATATATTCATTATATAAATTGTGGGGGGAAAAAACTCTTACAAGGTATCATTCGAACCAAAATTTATAGTTGCGCTACAGCAGTTGGCGGATGAATGGATAGCAAACAAGAAGTTAAATCTCTGTTCTCTGATTAGCCCAAACCACTAATTACCTACAATGTTGCATTAGTCACAGTGCATTACCCCGCATATCACATCGACTACTGCGTCGTACAAAATGACTCCTAGAACTTGAGATGACACATGACACAGCACACTCCACAGAGGAGATGGCACATTGCCTCAACAAAACTGCCAAGAAATTACAATTACGAACAACCTGTTTCTCACAGGGTGCCTGGCCCGACAAACAGTCTCAGACCTCATCTTGTCCATGTAGGCTATCAGCTGTCCCCTCGTCTGATCCTTACCAGCTAGGGATCAGAGGGCTCCTCTTTATAGGTTAGATGCAGATGGGTGGAGATCATGGATACGCTCACACTGAGGAGCACCACTGGAAGGACAGGGTGGTCAACCAGGTGTCCCTGTGCCTGGTCTGAAAGAATCCCAGACTGAAAAATCCTCAGAGTTAGGGACTCTGGAAGAGAGTGCAGGGAAGCTCTGAGTGCTGAGCTCCAGAGGACAAGACCTTTTAATTTTCCTCCAGAAGTGTATTAGGACTGTTAAAACAAATGATTATCTGTCAGGGGTATTCCTAATAGGAAGCTATGTGCAGAAAGTTAGAAGATGAGGAATAGTGTACTAGGGAAAAATAGCATGTGTCATGAGCAGCGGTAAAGAGACCTCGTGGGGACTGATGTTTCTTGATCCCTGGAATACACCGGCCAGGTCTGCATTAGGAAGATGTGGTACAACGTGAGTGGATCTGGGGAGCAAAGCAGCTGGGGCTGCGCACCTGATTACCACATCCAGACATACTGCAAGGGATTGACCATGATGTAACTCCAGGCTGATGCCCTGGATTCAACTCCCACTATCGTCTGAAAAAGGGGCACCCCTGAAGCACACCTCTTGCCTTACTTTCTGCCGAGAGTTATTCTGTTCACGCACTTTAAGATGGCCGAGCAGCCTCTTCAGTGGGGAGATCAGGAGATTTGCTTTGAAACTGCTCTCTTGAATGGGACACAAATATTATTTCAGATGGACCCACTGAATCACTAAGAACCATGATCTATAGAACAAGCTTGTATTTGTATTATTTTCCCAGTGTCTTCTTCAATTATTTCCCTTTTAAGGTGTTCTTGCATCCCTCTGGAATGATGACGGCTAGGAGGAAACAGACTTGCTCCAGAAGCAAAGCCTATTTTCCTCACTTCTTTGGCCATTTGCCAATGCCTCTCCCACTTGCTAAGAGTGACAAGAGATCCAGTGATTGCTTTGTTCCTACTTGTTTAATGAAAGAAGGCAGTAGGATAGGAGAGAGAGGCCCTATTAATTCCTCACTAAGAAAAACGCTGCAGTATTATATGGCATCTTATTAGACAGAATTAGACTGAAGAATCTGTACCAGGCATGGCATTAAAATGCCCCAGCCAAAGGAGAAGTTTTAGTTGGTATTTTCTCAGGCATCAAAAATCAACAAGTCATATTTAATTATTTCCATAGAAATACAGAGAAGGGAGGGAGAGGAAGGAGCAAAAGTGACATGATGGAGAGATCCACATGAACATACTAAGCCTTCTTGGGCTGAGCAGTGTATCATCAGTTGTGGCTCTGCTCAGTACTAAGCTGTTAGGATTCTCCAATTTACACAGATTTTACACAGCCACCTCCTGCAGATTCACTCTCAGAGACACAAATCAGAAGCAAAACTCCCTAGAATCAGCTGACACACTCATACTCTCACACCATCTCAATGACCGAAATGTAAATCTGATTTTACATTATTGCTGCCATCCTCAAGCAAGATCTGAAAACACTGCAGTAAACACCACTGAAGGAGCGTCAGCCTGTACTCAACTTCTTAGTGCTTATTTGCTTCCAGAACCAACAATGGTTTTACAGACACAGACGGTTAATTTTCTTAATGTGAATAGATCTTGTGAGGGTTTAATACATGATTTATATATGGTAAAGAATGAAGGTGCGTGCTAATGCTGACCTGGCAGAATACATCTGTGTCCCCCTGTAAGATAACAGAACCATTTCCAGAGCTGGAAAATAGTTTTCACAGAAAGTCAACTAATGATGATGATGATGAACTCCCATGTTTTATTTTTATCAATGTTATCTGCATCCCTGAATATGGATAGATCACAGTGATCAGCTCTCAATGACGCTTTCAAGGAAGTTGTTGAAATGAACAGAGTACGTCCATTAGCATCAATTGGACAAGTTAAGTGCAACGAGATCTTTTAAAAACAGTCAGTATAATAACTGGTGAAAGGTAGATAAATTAATACATTGGTGACAGGAAGAATTAGGCTCCTGATCTGGAGCTGAATAAGCAACAGAATTAAAAAGAAAATTTATTTGCGATATCCATCATGCCACAGGGACGATACAAGCAGAAGTAAATTTTAAAAGGCTGTAAATTACATTTGATGGGTGAAGACAGATTTAGCCTTTCAGCTGAATATTTCATTAGTGGGTTTTTCATTTCAAATACTCCAGTGAAACAATTACACACCCAATGCACTCGCCACTCTCCATCTGTATTATTCTGCTCCCCATTCAAAAACCTCCTCTACCTATCACTACTGTCCCATACAACGCTACTCATATGAACAACTGGATAAGCTCGTGGGGAATTCCAGTTTCTTAAACTTAGTACAGTGCTTCTCAAAGACAATACAAAATCTTGCAGAGTCAGCAGCATCAGTCACAGAGTTCCACCACTGCCAAAGGCTGGGATGTGGCTACACGTCCTCCAAGAGAGTCCTGGAACGCAGCAGTGACTGCAGGGAGCCAGATGCAAAGTGGTACCTTATTCTGGCATGGTACAATGTTTTTTTTAACTACGGTAAAAGGGGTGCACATAAATATGTGTTGCTGTTCTAAAGGTTGATTCAATCCTTTCTACCAAACTCCTCCAATGCTGGATAGGGCCTGCAGCAAACTGGCTTCCTAGACTTCTCCCTCAGATTCACTACCTCTCTGTATTGGAAACAAGGAATAAAAAAGCCCTTCCCGTCTATTTCATGTATTCCACAACATCCACAGTTAGTTAATAGGCTTATCGTGAATTCTCTCTGATGGCTTAGATAGTTTTGCAAAATGTCTTTTACTATATTAATGCCAAATTTCAGCCCTAAGACATTAGAAATTTAAAAGAACTTCTGGGTAAATTAAGTGCAAACACTGCTTAAAGAGTTGGGGTTTTCTTCATCTCTCACTCATTGTCTACAAATTTATTAGCACAGTATAGACTGAAAATATCTGTAGACTCTCATGAGCACTAATATACAAGATTAGCAAAATTAGTAGTCTTCTAGATGCAGAAGTTGCAATTAAAATGCATTTCTAGAAGAATAACATATTAAAAAGAATAGACAGTTTTTTTCACACTGTAATCCATTCCTGAAGAAACAGAAGTTGTCTTGGGCTTTCACACTTCAGTCATTCAAAAAAATGCAGCAGTAAAGTCACAGCTTTTCTGTGTAGTCAGACTATGTTTTACACCTGACCTGGCCACGCGTGCAGAAATGTTATAGAGCGAAGCTGCCACCCACAAGGCTTTACTCACTCCCAGAGACACCTTTGGCAAAACTCGTAGTGAATTCAGGATCTGGATTTCACTGCACCGATATTGGATTTACACTTAGGTGTAAAGGGCTCCAAGTTTCTGCAGCAGGTTCTTTTGTATTTGCCAGCAGAGGGGGCAAAAAAAGTTATCTAAGTTAAACAATAAGTAGTTCATTCAGTGTGATGTTCCTGTTGCTTTTTCTCATGTTGGACTTCTGGTGAAATCACACAATGATTCTGTGAGGCCACGGTAGGACTGTCAGCATCTAGTGCTCTGAATATTAGATCAAAGTCAGATCAAATATAACCTGCTTTAGTTTAAATTAATACTGTTCATTCTTTGATGTTAAAGCACCTTAAATGGTTTAACTTTGCTCTGGAAAGATTCACCTTTGATCAAGTATCCCCTGGTTGGTTTGTGCTACATCAGGTAGCACCAATCATATCAACCAAGGTAAAGCCTCAAGAGAAGCAGACAGCCAATATAAACCTCCTGTTGCACAATCTGCCTACTTTGGCAAAGCATCTTCCAGTCCTCGTACTGCTGGGTGTCCACCTGTACCAGCTGGGCACTGATTCTGCGATCATGAAAGCTGGAGTTACAACTGTGCATCACAGAAAAAGCAGTTACAAACCAGCAGTCAGACAGTCAGTAGCATTCACGTCATCTTGGCACTCTGTCGGGCAGCATCCAAACCCAATGTTTCTACCGCTGATGACGGTCAGTGCTACAGAAGCCCTCTCTCCCCAAACCACCCCCCTCTGGCGTTCGAGCCCCTCGCTGTTTCCTCCTTCTGATTTTGTGTTGGTAATCTGAAGAGACAGGTTGCACGAGAATTTATTCAAGTGCAGCATTTCTGAAAGGTTGTGGGTTATCTGAGGTGCAGCGTGTACAAGTTACACATGTGAAAACACTGTAATTCTGTTTATTGCACCTGACACATTAACTACTATTTGTTAAGTGCTCTTGCAACAGAGTAGGGAACACCTTTGCTTATACACATCAGTTAATTCGCCAGCTAAATGCAGCTCTCTTCAGCGTGATGAAGCAGGACCCAAAACACTATTTTGTGCCTCAGCTATAGTTTAACTCTATTTGTAAAGGCTGAGGTAAAGAAACAATCAGTGACGCTGCAGGAGTTGGGATCATTTTTATCCTAGTACTGGGCTCCCACTTTAAAGCAATCTAATTATCAGAGTTGAAAGTCAACGTGTCATTTAGCAGATGACACTTCCTACCACTACCTTAGAAATGCTGGATGGTTGCAACGGCTAATTTTTATAGTCATCTCACTGGCCATTCCTTGAGGGCCTCTATCCACTCAGTAGTAAATGAACAAAAGCTGAAGAAGCAGTTAGCTCAAACTGTCACAGTTAAGAAAGAAGCTCCATAAATATGTCTACGGGAAAGTCCGGAGGCTTGAAGTACTTCATCTGAAAAACCATAGAGAGAATTTCCTAACCAGCTGGAGGTATGTGAACTGCTTTTTAAACTTCGGTTTGTTGCTTCTGATCCCCAGTGATCTCTAGTGCTTGTCTGAACTATCATTTCACTGCTTGCTGACAAATTAAATCTTTTTACAGGAGCTTTTTCCAAAGAATGTGGCAGCAGACTCGTTGTCTCAATATGAAAAATTATGGGAATAGTGTAATTATTTTTCCTATATCAATATTAGAAGAGATATAATCAACATTCACCCTTCTCCATTCTACTAGATGTACAGAAGACGTGGGAAGCGGGCACTTCCTCCTGAGATCTCCTTTGCATTTTAGCTCAAATCACCATGATAGGACAACTCACCCACTAGGGTCTTGCAACTATGTGGATTGCCACTGCAGTATCCGCTTAACCTGGGGGTTTAGAATCAAGCTGTCCCGGTGGCATGTAGCTCCCAGGAACTCACTTATTTGACAGCATAAATGTTGCTGAAGAACGCACCAGTTGAAAGTAGATAAAGGAGTAAGAAAACAAGCAGGACTATAAACTGATTCAGCAACAAGTTCTCTGTCTGAAGATACTTGTCTTCAGCTGCCTGCTTCTCCTCATTGACCCTGTAGAGGCACAGGCACCATCAATAGCTAGTGTGGATCTCCCTCAAAGTACTTGTCATCATTCCACACGGCAATACTCAACACTTTGGCTTAGCAGAATCTGATCTTATGCTTCTTTGAGCATGTGAAAATATACAAAAATATAACAAAAAGATACCTCTCTACCAGCAGAAGATACCACCTCGGCTTTTATCTCAGTGAACAATCCTCAGCTCATGCAGAGCCTTGCTGCAAGTGTCACAATGTCACACGCTACTCCTCAATTAGTAAGAAATTTCCATTTCCTTATGTCCTCCTGTACAAAGTATTGCAAATGGAAGGATAGCTTTAAGTCATGGTAACTTGTGCTGAGTGAAATGAAGATGATCATCAATATTACATGAGACAGATGAAAAATTGCCTGAGGTGTGGTGCTCCCAGACTGTTCCTATAATGCAGGTAGTTACTATGCAAATGGAACAACCTGGTAAGTATATGAGGGGAAATAACAGAAAGAATTAATGTAAGTAAATGAGTCCTCTCTCAGTCTGTTGGACTTTACTTTGGTGTTGAGGCCCTATAAAACCAAGTCAATTCTTTCACTTCTGAATTTGTTCAAGGGTAACCAAGAACATATATAAAGATACCAGTCATTTCTATAGTTTTATTTCTGTGTTCCAGATTTTTTCAAGCTTAGCAGCCAAAACAAATTAGATACATCATTCAACCAAATGGAAAAAAAGAACATCTGGCTTCTATTTACATGTAGTGACAGAGAACCTTAGGAAAGAGACACCCTTCTGAAATAATATATTGCCTAAAATATTTTTTGGGGAAAACAATGAGTGACTGATCCATTTAATGAAATGGTTACGATTCCTCAATATTTTTCACTTCATATATTCACATCTAGCAGTGAAAAGGGTGGACAGAAGAATGGCTGCCACCACAACTAAGCAAGAGTTTGCAGCCTTCCTTCTCCCCTTGTCCCATAAAGGGACAAATCTGAAGAAAAACAAGCCTAGACTCTTCTGCGCAATAGAAACCAAAGTGGGTTTTCAGTAACAAAACAAAGACTTTAGACTAACTGATGTGCATAGACTGCAACACAAATGCACACAGTTAAACATCTCAGTATTGCTGCAGAAGGAGAACACGCTGAAGGACAGCTCTGCTGTTTTAGACTCCTTAGCCACTAGCAGGCTAACAACAGATGGGGAGAAGCAGAAGCAGTGTGCTTGCACGCGATCAAGAAAACCAGGGGGCTGAACAGAGAAGCTGGAAGCCAGCTGTGCTCTTTTGCTTTCTGATGTCTGTAATTAGACCATTTCATTGTTTCTCCTTCTCTCACTGCCTAAATCTGCTGGAAAAGAAATGTCAGCTCACAAACTCAGCCATCTTGCATAGCCGGAGGAGAAGACACCCGTGACATTTTATCAGGGCTGCATTCTTACTCTGTGGTTACTTTATCCTCCAGCAGTGCAAAAGTACCTTGAAATGAGAACAAATAACATTGGCTGGGGGTTGTCTTTCTTGAGAGAAGACTTCTGACCAGTACTGAGTGCTTCTAAAATGCCTGTTTTCAGCCTCCATCAGCACAGCTGCTACATCCCTCTTTGCATAAGGACAGCCTGTGTGCCACCTCAGCAGTCAGCTCTGGCTGACACAGAATGGTGGGACCATATTCATGTCCTGTGTCTTCCTTTGAGCGTCAACTCCTGGCATCCACACTTGCTGCCAGCTCCCACAATCACACATACTGAGTGTGACGCACCCACAGCAAGTTTCCTTCATGCCTGCCTGCCTCTAGGCCCAGGTCTTACGCGCTTCGCTGAAAGATCTCTGTCAACTCCCTGATCCTCTGTGTTAGTTCCAGCTCCTCAGCTTGATGTGAGACCTGTCAGCCAGATATATCTGATGCTTGGAGCTATGGAGAAGTCACGTCTTGGTGGATGCCTCATGACAGGGCCTTCCACTTAATTAAGTCCTGTTAGAAGGTGTTTTTCTCAGAGTAGTTTCAAGGTGGTCCCCCCCACCATAGAACCTCTGCCACACAGGCTGACTTGTCAAATAACCTGATATGGTACCTAGGTTTTTGACCATTCCCTTCCAAATAGTATTCAGTGACATTTCTGCTGTCTTTTTTCCCCACTCACACTTTCATGTCTATACAGTTTGACCTAATTATACCTAAAGTACTTTAAAATTTGCATTTTAATTTGAACAAATCTATTCAGTCTATTTATTTACTTTTACTCTTTCCTGCAGTGGAGATATTGGTCTGACAGAGAACACCAGTAAATCACACCCATTATGTCACGCTCCTTTAATCCCAAAGAGATTCCGTATTCTTTGCTGCCTATTGTCATTTCGCATGTAATTTAAAAACAGCAGGCAGCAATTGAACTCTCAGATCTCATTAATACCTACTAAGCCCTTCCAACAAGAAGCAGCAGACTAGAGAGTATTTCTTCAAGGTGATGGGCAAATGTGCCAAAGCTGCCTTTAATTTATATTGCCACTGATGCTCTTCAATCACATAGATTCTTTTCATTTGCATGCTATACTTGTTCTGCTTTATATAATGTCTCCTCTCTGCGTAACAACACCGTGACAATCTAGCAGCAGCCTTTCACACCAGCCAAGTTTATTTTTCAATTCTCTTTTATGGCTGCCTTCAATAATTAACAGCTTCATAAATTACATCCACAAAGTACAACCCATACTGAATGTTTTAATGTATCATTCATCTTTGTAGCTAATTAAACCTTTTGCATTAAGACAAGAAGTCATGAAACACGTCAAGCAGTTAGGTCAACAAGTATTTAGCCAATAGAGGAATTTTAAAGAAAAAAAAAAAGAGGGATACTGCTAGACTAATTTCCATGTTTTAAGAAAAAGTCTTAGCCCAGCACTCAAACTGCTTACCTCTCCTTGCCAGATTGGGTTAACTGTATTACACATGATCTTAGACCTCTTCTCCTGTCCATGGTGAGGAAGTGCTGGGAAGATGCTGTGTTTTCCAGGCTGGATGGAAATCTTCAGATAAGGATCTGGATTGAAGAACATGCCTTTCTTCAGACCAAAAGCCTGGAAATCTGAAGGTAGGTAAAAAAAGGGATTATTTTTCACATTCCAGGTAACTCTCTGGTACCCAATGTATGTCACTTCTCCTAGGTATCAATTTTATCTTTCCAAAACTCTTAGCTTTTAGACCACTTTTTCTACATGAGTTGTTGTATTTTTTTTTCCACTTTAAAACACTTTGTTCCCTGCACAGGTTAAGTTTACCTGTAGTAAATTAGGAAAACTCTTGCATATAATTTTGAAATTTTAAGCAGAGCTTCCTAGCTGCAGAACTAGGGAGTGTAAGGTAAGTTACACAGACAAAAAATCCCCAGGCACTTATTTCAAAACTTACTCATAATGTTCTGAAGAATGACAAAGTCCATTACAATTTGTCCCTGTGAAGCCAATGAAATGCAAACCAGTCTACTGGTATATTGTTAATTTTGGCTCAATAGCTACAAACTAAAGCCTCTGACTTTATCTTTTTCCAGATGCATTTCTAAGCTTTTTAAAAATATATATAAGCACTTATTCCTATTAGCAAGTTCAGTAACTAACTTATTTTCCACCACTCTTTGCATGGAGATTCTCCTCCACTGCTTACAGCTTTATTTCACACAGGGCTATAAGCACTGACCAGCATTCTGCCCACTTTCTCTTGCTGTTTTGAAGAGATACAAAGTATTAGTCAAGATAGTTTCCAAATCTGCTTAGGTGTATACCTAAACATTCAATTTAAACACATACTTTTTTTCTTTTAGGCAGGTTTTGAAAATATTAATTTTCACGGTCTTTTAATTCTCTTCTGATTAAAACCCCAATTATTCTGGCAGAATACATGGGAGGCCATGTAAAACCCTCCAGGCAAATATTTTGGATGAATCAGAAAATCACACACATTCCACACCAACATCAGCGTGTTTTTCCCAGAAAGCAGCTATTTCAAGAACAGGGCTAAGACTCACCCAGTTGTATTTTGCTTCCTTAACATATGGTAATAGCCAACACAACAAAATGTGTAAGGTAAAAAGAACCATTCTTGCTCTGGTTGGTTTTAATCATCTATTCCCACACACAATTCATGCTGCAGATATTCAAAAGCTGTTGGGCAGATGGTACTGCAACAGACTGTATTTTAAGTATCTCATTCTCATGACATTCTCCAACAATTAACAACAACTAGAGGATATCACTACTCAATAGCCTGTTTGAAAGTGCTTTGCTGACAGTACGTACTGCCACGGTCCTAGCAACACAAAGAAAACAATCTGATTCAAACGGATAACACTGGATTTGTTTTCTGAGTGCACGATCTCTATGTAACCAGCACGTATCTCATCTATCAGCCTGCTGAAACCCTACACGGCAAACTCTTTCGCTTTGGAAGTTGTACTGTTAGAAATACATGCCAGAAATAGAAACCAAGATTGCAAAAGCACTATGAATGACAAGGCCCAGCAGTGTAATAGTGTCAGGCTGTGAACATATAAGAGGAGAGAAAGACCTCTGGGATCTTATTTTCTTCCTCTCTGATGTTTCCTCAAAAGATTCTGAAACTGAAATATTCATTGCTGCATATGTTTCTGACTTTTTTCCTTCAAAGAGAGACCACTATACCTTTGGGTACCACTGTGCAAAGAAATGGTCTATTGATAGAAAAGAAAATAACTAGCACTCAATTATGTATACTTATTTATTATGTATCAGAAAGAACATACATATTACAATGACTACCAGCCTCTTCCCAGTTGTGAGGATTGGGCATAACCATGAAGATGAAGGTACTCCTAACCTTAGTTAGTAGTCTAACTTTTGTATTTGGATGAGAAAAAATAATTTAGCTAAGCACATATTAGGCAATCTTATTTGCATCATTTTCATGCTTAAATTGCATAATACAACAAATTGTATAAAAACGTCTGTTAGAAACTTGAATTTTTAATGTCCAAACACACATAGGGATACCAGAAATAGCCTTCTCAAGGACAAACTTCCCAGTTATACTTACATATCTCACCACAAATTCTCAGCACCGTGAAAAACAGAGCATCAAAAATGCAAAAGCTCTGAATGAAGCTACACAGGCATCTGCAGATATCCAGAAGTCCATTGAATTTGAAGTGGAACCTATGGATGCTGGAACTTGATGTAACCAAAGGCTCAGCTGCTCTCTTACCATTGCTGTGTAACATCCCAACAGAGGAACCCCAGTTACTCTGCTTCCCCACATGAAAATATTTCTCTCTTATCTGTAATGCCTTCACTAAGAGGTTCTGAAGATACTAAATATTTAAGCGATGGTTTGAGATTAACTGAATTTAAATCTTCGGTGAAACCAATGAATTCCAGGTTTATATCTTGTCATTCTCTGACTGCAATGATCAGCAAAACTATTGTAAAGATAGGTATGTCAGCTCCCTGCAGACACAGCACGGTACTGATCCAGTCCCATGCTCCATGTCGGAATATGACAGAAAAGGATGGAGAACCGGAGCAAGAACCACAGTCTGGAGCAGTCTTTTTCTAAACTAATTACGTTTAGTCTGATCATCGATCTGTCAGTAGTAAGTTGAAAATGTTAGAAGCTGTTCTGCCCAAGGGATGAGAAGCTTTTGCCAATAGCTGTGGAAGAACTTTCCTAGAAATCCCCAAGGCTATTCTATACAGTTTATAAATGTGTCTCAAGAAGGCTGAGTCCATACTTTCTCTTGATGGTGCATATTTTACTTCACTGAAGTAGAGTCTACCAACCAACAGAAGGGTCAAAGACTAAGGAGTAGCGGAGCTACTAGTTTTGCGAAGCTCATATTGACATTCTAATACAGTTAGCAAATCCCTTCCAACAAAAGGACAAGTACTGAATGCCCTTCGTGTTTCCAAGCACCATCCAACTGATGACAATAGAGGTCTTGCAGCTAGCTATACTGACACTTGTGGGAGGGACCATTAAGTCCCAGCAATTCTGTGGTCAACTCACCAAGTTGGTATTTTTCTTCTTTAGCAAACTAGCCTCATGTTCTCAGAACCAGAAAGTGACACACATTCCTCATAAGCTACCTGATGCTCCAAGAAGATGAAGACATCCTGATCTAGGCCAAACTTGCCCAGAACATAACTAAAAGCACAACTAATGAAGTACTGCAAAGGCACTAGGACACTGGAAAGACCAAAAGGTCATTAGAAAGGCCACAGTCTAGACTGTGATTTAGCCTGGTGAATACCAAAATGAAATGTATTGTCTCTTTGATCTGCTTATTAATGACAGAAGTAAAACTACTGTCATCTTACTGAGATCCTGATAGTTCATCTATCAACACAAAATAAACCAGCTTCATAGTTCATATACTGAGCTGAGCTACCTAAGACATGGTGGTGGCATCAGAGAAGGAACCACAAAACCCTGCTTGCTCAGGATTCAACAGAAGGCACGTAAGTACCATTTGCTTTTAAAGCAATAGAAATTATTTTAGCTTCTAGTAGTGTCATAACCTTTCAACAGTAAGAGCACAGCAATATTGTGTTGATTTGGGAATGCCAATGTGATTCGTGCAGCAGCATATGATACTAAAATTTATAGTAAGGAATTGGATTTCAAGAAGCAAATATTAAAGAATTTTAGAAATCAGACAGTAATGCGCAGTGATAGAATGCTTTCAAAATCCAACACAGCAAAATAATGCGGGGGAATTGAGAAATATTCAACTTAATGTACAATTGATTACTGACATGATCAGCTACTGAATGATGTCCTGCAACTGGTGTTGTGCAAGAAGTCAGATCATTAAAGTGGTTCTTTGTGCTCTCAGAAATCTACAAATCTACAGGAAGACTCCATTTCACTTTTCTAAAAGAACGTATGAAAGAAAGAATTGGCTGGTGTAGTTGCACAAGTAAGTGTTTAAAGATCTAAGATTAAAAAAAAAGACTAACTGAGGCAAAACCAAAACATTTCTGTCATGTGAGGTTTATATTTTGAAATATTAAAAACAGTGGAAAAGAGGAGAAAATATTTT
Source organism: Eurystomus gularis (assembly GCA_013400335.1). Taxonomy (NCBI): domain Eukaryota; kingdom Metazoa; phylum Chordata; class Aves; order Coraciiformes; family Coraciidae; genus Eurystomus; species Eurystomus gularis. The sequence continues at coordinate 180,704 of VZZY01021188.1, read as the reverse complement.
TTCTAGCTGGAAAATGAACAAGGGAAAATGGAAGGGATTCTAATTTGTGGAAGGAAGGGGCATTCAGAGGTATCAGGAAGAAAATCGGTCTCTTAATAAATGAAAAGGAGAAATAAGTTATTAAAAAATGGCTCAAAGACAGGCAACCATTTTAATTCTCTTAATCAAGAAGGAAAACAGAAAAAGTCTGAACAGCGAATGTGAGCAGCTTAACACAGTGAGGGGGAGTTATTATCACTGCAAGCAATTAACCACTGGAGCAAAGTACCATCTCTTGGTGACCTCAGATCCAGACGACACGTCTGTCTGTAAGATGCGTCTGAGCCAGCTCAGACAAAGCTCCACCCGGGGAGCAAGGCGGCCTGTGTTATGTGGGGTAAAGGAGAAGCTGCATTCAAAGCCTTCTGAGGCCTTTAAAGCTGTTAGAGCACTGCGGTACTTTGTAGGCACAGGTGTGAGAAAGTCACCTGAACTTCCCAGAAGCTCTGACAGGTAAGAAAAAGTTGAGTGATTAGTAACTCAGGTTTATAAAGAATACAGCTGGGCAAGTCAGTTTGAGCTGAAGAAGAGGCAGGTTTATAGCAATATTCAACAAAATTCAGTGGCTAGAACTCCTACTCCAAAGTCACTCACTAGCATTTCAAAAACTGGTTGGAAGGTAAAGTGTATCATACATCTGCATCCTGATCAAGCATCTCACGGTAACTACTATTGTCAAATGACTCTTAGCAGATCTAATGCTACTTTCAGTTGTGATTTATATCTTCATTACCTGAATGTCTGATCTGAAAGCCACACAAAAATAACTACTATTTCTTAGAAAGCTGCAGGATAAATGCATGTTTGTGAAATACTCAGATCTTCTGGCCACTTGTACCACAAGAACACTTATAAATAAAGAACGTGCAAACACAGGAAATATGTGAAATATTAAAAGCTTGAAAAAAGTTCTTTGATGCAACATAGAGCTAGGAGGCAAATCATGCAAAACTCATGATAACACTTTCTAAATATACCAGCCAACAAAATGGTTCCAAGGGCTTTCAGTGAATGCGTTACACTGCTGCTAAACCACGAACCTTTGGAACTGGCTGGTGCATCTTGGGAAGCTTAGCACATTTCTTCTTTCTGTACTTCATGCGAGAGAGCTCTGACACTTTCAGCCGCCTTATCAGAAGTGTGACATTTACTGGTAACAGCAGAAAAGTCATGTCGGAAAGGAACTGCAAAATCACTGCATAGCTTTCCTTAAAGACTACTTAATCTAGCTAAATTAGGTTTGCAGTACTTCTCCTGGTATTTTAAATAATGAAAGCTATAATAATACAATCCTCACATAAATGATTAAGAAGCTTAATCACGGGAAATTATCTTCTTGGAGATCAGTGTTGCTAAAGAACCTATTAAGCTGAACTAACCTTTCACAGGCCCAACTTCCAGTTTCCAAAGAAGCAAACTTGAAGAAAACAAACTACTGACGTAACGCAAACTCTCAGTTATTGCTATCTCAAGAAGCCAGTGATCTCCTTCTGCCTTGAAGCATCAGTTGACACTTTTTTCTTTGTTGTACATTTTTCATTCAATCCAGAAATCTTTTCTCAGGCAAAACTTCTAGTGAAACCAGTTAGATTTTGTTGAAGCATGTACTCGGTAAAACTACAGAAAGAATAAAGCACTTTGTCACCATCTTCTAGAAAGAAACTGTTTCTGCACAGTTCATTTTAACATAGGGTCTCACTGGAGTGTCTGGGCAGCAAAGCAAGCAATGCAAGTCATCTGAAATGGACTGATGTTGCTCAGCATTTCTTGGGATTTGGCCTACTTTGAGATTTTTCACCCCCATTCTAATATCTTTTTCTCTTTAAAAACTGATTTGGTAGAAGGCATAGCTCTTCTTGTGTTCTTCAGACGAACTGCTTAGGGCACGATGGCTCTGTGTTGGTGCAGCACCTAACACAATGGTCCTCGGCCAGACTAATGATCTTACACCTTTTTTTTTAATTGCAACTAAATCAACCATCATTTGGAAACCTAGCTTTTAAGTAATGATACTGAAGGTGACAGTATACCAAAAATATAGATATTGAAAAGGAGGAGTCTATATCAGCTGAAAAGATTTGTGACAATAGAGAGGTTATTGCTGTGGTAACAGTGGAATGGAAGAGAATGGAGAGAAATGGAGCAGCCAATGGAAAGGAATCCTAGTTCCTTCCGATGTCTCTGGGAGGTCTGGCTTGATTTGCATCTTATTAGCTGGCAAAATAGATATATGAATAGCAGTAATTTTGCTTTGAGAAAGATAACATTTTGTTGCTGTTGTTCACTGAGAAAGAAGGTAAATAAATCCTTGTGATGTGTTAATCTGTTAATTTCAGAAAGACTCAAATTGAGCTATTTTGATACCAAAGACTTCTGATAAAATAACTGTGAGCTCAAAGCCTTTCTGATACGTGGCTGTAATGATGCTCTTAATATGGATGTGATATAAATGTAAATGAATTGCTAGTGAACCACTGGAATAAGATATCCCAAATGTATTCCAAGGTATGGTCTTTGTATACTTTGAATCAAGCTGTAAATTAGATCGTTTAGTTGATAAAAGGGCCCACTGAGACAACATTAGTTAGCAGTCTCACAAATTATTACTTCTGACACCTCTTTATCTACAAGGCCAAAGAATCTGAGAGAGTGAAAACGCGTTACTAACTCTGGCAACATTCTCTGTGTAAGATTATTAAAGAATGTTAAAAAATACTAACTCTACTTCTTTTGTTCTGTTGAGCTAAACCCATGGTTTTAGCAAATTAATGTGACTGGGTGGGCGCCTAGTGTCCAACCCAGCAAAAAGTAGTGATGTGTGAAGAGCCTCATCTAACGTTAGTCTAACCTCCCTTAGAGCATATATAACCTCTTGAGAACCACACTGGCCACCTAATTTGGAAGAGCACTGACTTGCACACTTAATATTAAAGAGATATGGAAGTCCTAGTTGACATTACACAAGTAAGAGGGAAGCTTGACATAAATCATACAGCCAAACCAATCATATAATGCAATTCTTCTCTGCATGTAGGACTTCACAGGAAGGTCTACGCTTGTAAAAGTTTTGAACTAGGGTAATGTTTTTCTCTGTATTATTTTCTCAAAGAGTTTCCAAGTCAAGCTCAGCATCTTTCTCTTTGTTTTTGAAGAGCTAAAAAAGATGGAAACCACTTGGTTGGAGCATAAAGCTCCAAAATGAGAACCTTGCTCACAACTACCCTCTTTTGACAAACTGATTTTTTTCTACAGAAGTGATTTACAGATTGGTTTTACCAAAGCCAGACCAAATGGTCTGTAGCTGCTTCCATGGAACCATATTAAGCCTTTAAAACCTGCAGTGAAATGCCAAGTAATAAGGCTGAACATTCTGCAGAAAATTTACAGTCGTGAGAGCAGCCAAATAATGAGGCTCAAAGAGTCTGAGAGTCATTGTTGAGCAATACATACAAGCTTGTGCACCATGGTGCATGGATCTGCTCCAGGTCCAGACCACGACTGTAGAACATGCTCTCCAAGAAACAGAGAACTACCACAAATCACATTTTGCTCTGTAAGTCAAGCACATGCCTTTGATCTTGCACTCCCTGAGCTACATATATATAGCACCACATTTAATAATGAACAGGAAAACCTAACGCGGCCCCAAAACTCTTCTTGAACAAGACACTTTGGCACATAGCTCTTGTTGAAGGAAGAGAGTGTGACAATAATCAGAGACACTCATTCTCTGTCTCAGCATCACCTCTAGAGCAACAGGCAAAAAACCAGGCATACATACATACGTATGTATATACACATGTACCTGAAAGGTGTTAGTAACTTCAGCTTCCCACTCCCTGGGCTGAAAACTTTCACATCAGCAGTGACTTACCTGACAATGAAAAACTTATCAGTCTCCGACTTCCTTGCCCCTGGATTGAATCTTCATTGGTGATGCTTTTAAAAATCTGCTGCAAGAAAAACAGCGGTGAGAGAGAGTAGTCTCTATTAATTCCTGAACAGACAATTTGCTTAGTAACTGTCTTTTTTACAGATTCTTAGTTTTACAACAAAGTTTTACAACTCCGAATCGATCAGACAACCATTAATCAAAACAATGTTTTAATCCAGTTAATAATTTAACCACTAGTGGCCTAAGTCATCCCCTTCCTGGAGGCTTTTCCTTAAGAAAACAAAATGATACAAAGATGCTACTGTAATGTTAATATAGCAGTTCTTCACCCCAAAATAAACTGCTTATGAAACAGGAGATAAAAGTAGTGCTTAAGGATGGGGATGTGGCTCGCACCTCTAAAAACATCTGAACTTTAAAAATCACATTACTAGTGTAGAAAATACTTTTCCATAAAGTTTATTGCATTCATGTGAGAAAGACATCCAAGACCTTACTAACACCCTGTGCTAAAAACCAGCTACAAATTATGATAACAAGAAGCATTGAAAGTGGTCTGGAAGGGAAAAAACAAACAAACAAACAAACAATCAATAGATGACCCTTTGTACTCCACAGTCAGTTTTGGTTTTCAAGTCAGTCTTTGGTTCAACAAGTCTACTGGTGGGCTGCTGCTGTGCAAATCAGGACCTAGGCTACCTTCTGGCTATGGTGAGAGCTGGGAAGCAAGAATACCTTCCAGCCAGTGTCTGAAGCACCAGCAGGAACCCACCATCAACAGCTTTCACCACTGTTTCCCTGAACAGAACAGAGAAGATGCCATGGGGAGCCAGGCTCCAAGTTCAGCAGGAAGGTGGTGCTACTATTCCTACCTCCCACTGACTCGGGAGTCAAACCTTAAGTGCTGCTCTGCTCCTGGGAAGCTGCAGTTCCTCGCCACTCCCGCCATTCGGCTTGCAGGCGAGAAAGAAAAAGAGCATTTATGCAGTGAAGCTCCAATTTCTGCTAGGAAACAGTAACTGAAGTCCCACTCAGCTCTGACTCATTGCTCAGTACATTAAATATTGTGTATTCAAGCTTAACTTGGAAAACAAGCTGCTCTTTGCCCCCAGAGAGTGCAAAACCTGGGCAAGGGGACACTGCAGCCCAGCCAGCGGGGATTAAACAACCAGCACAGCTGGCAGGTCAAGACACAGAAGAAGCCTAGGTCAGAAATAAACAGGAGGAATTTAGACAGGATTAAAAAAATAAAATGGGCTCTGTTGGACTTGGCTTTGTGTCATATTTAAATGGGGAAAAGGGCACTAAGTAGAGCAGGACTATGAGCACGTTCCGGTAGAAACATGCCTATTGGATCACACCTAATTAGTTGCAATTGCACTTTGGCCTTCTCAGCTAAGCAGGGTTCAATACGTTTCTTGATATTACCACTGATTTCTAGACAGAAACACATTTAAATCAGAATATTATATGTGACTATGAGAATTTCATTACAAGAGTTCAGTAACCTTTACCAGCTGAAGTTGTGATCCCACCAGGAAACGACGACATTTCCTTGTCAAGATGTATTTTTCATGCTCTGTCACTGCCTGACATTTATTACACATCATCTTTTAATGGTCACTACTTAAGGTCTTTTCATTATTTTGTCCAGGACAGTAACTGAGCCAACTGACTTAGATATGAAGCATTTGCAATACGTGCTTTTTTCCAGTCCTCAAAAATTTCTCTGGGGCTTTTAGATCTGCCACGAAATCATAGAACCATAGAAGGGTTTGGGTTGGAAAGGACCTCAAAGATCATCTAGGTACAACCCCCCTGCCATTGGCAGAGACACCTCCCACTAGGCTGCTCAAGGCCCCATCCAACCTAGCCTCGAACACCTCCAGGGATGGAGCATCCACAATGCCCCTGGGCAACCTGTTCCCATGTCTCACCATTCTCAGAGTAAAGAATTTCCTCCTAATTCCAAAATCTAAATCTACCCTCTTCCAGTTTGAAGCCATCACCCCTTGTCGTATCACTACAGGCCTTTGTGAAAAGTCCCTCCCCAGCTGTCTTGTAGGCCCCCTTCAGATACTGGAAGGATGCAATAAGGTCTCACCAGAGCCTTCTCTTCTCCAGTATGAACAACCCCAACTCTCTCAGCCTGTCTTCATATGGGAGATGTTCCAGCCCTCTAATCATCTTTGTGGCCCTCCTCTGGACCTGCTCCAACAGATCTATGTCCCTCTTCTACTGGGGGCTCCAGAGCTGGATGCAGCACTCCAGGTGGGATCTCACAAGAGTGGAGTAGAGGGGCAGAATCACCTCCCTTGACCTGCTGGCCACACTTCTTTTGATGCAGCCCAGAATACGGTTGGCTTTCTGGGCTGCACTCGCACATTGCTGGTTCATGTTGAGCTTTTCATCCACCAGCACTCCCAAGTCCTTCTCCTCAGGACTGCTCTCAATCCACTCATTGCCCAGCCTGTGTTTGTGCTTGGGATTGCCCCGACCCAGGTGCAGGACCTTGCACTTGGCCTTGTTGAACTTCATAGCCAAGAATGAATAAGTACAAATAGTTCAACAGTCTATGCTTAGAACAGACTAGGGTGGATCTGACAGGGTCCTGCAAACACTAGCCCATTCAAAACTTAAAAATATGTTGCTATTAAAAGACCCTTTGGGGGCCATATTTACACTAGTGAAATTGTATTGAGATAGTTATACCAGAGTACTGTCGTGAATCCCGATACCGGCAAAGCATTCCCAGCACGGCCAAACCTGCGCTGGCAAAGCCTGGAATTATACAAATAGAGCAGTAACACATCTAGCCCTGTAAGTGAAACAACAAAAATAGACATTTATTTGTTCCTAAAGGATGCATCTATTTTGTGAAGCAAGTGGACCCCACACCATCCGGTCAAGTGCTCACCCCTCAGTCATGCAATGACGGGGCCTAGAGGCCAGCCCTGCTGTGTGAATGACACATACTCTGTAGTTTATCCCACCGTAATTCTCTGAGATGCAACGCTGCATCAAAAGGCCCCGCATTTCAATGATGTCTAGCACTTCACCTTGGTAATCTGAAACACACCACAACACTTCTCTGAAGTTTTTCCAATTTTCTTCCTGTCCAGGCAGCCAAGAAAGAGAATACATGGCAGAGAGGCTGAGGGAGAGAGGCACTTATCGTTGGGCTGAGACCCGCGATGCACCACTAAAGAGTTCATCCAACCAAGCCAAATGCCTCCTGTATAGCTCCACCCCACCAAACCTGTGCTCCTCCTGCTCCTATCATCTGGTGGCACTAGTTTGCCACTCTCTCACATGTACACTGCACCTTCTCATCCACAAAACAGGTCCTCAGGCATGGCAGGGCATGTGGCAGAGGGGGCTCAAGAGCAGGTAGAGGTCCTCTCTCAAAGGAAGGCATGATTATGCATGGACATACCCAGGGAAGGATATTAGAATGATAGAATCATAGAAGGTTGGAAAAGACCTCCAAGATCTCCAAGTCCAACCATCAAGCCGACACTACCATGACCACTAGACCATGTCCTGGAGTGCTACGCCTACACATTTTCTGAACACCTCTAGGGATGGTGACTCCACCACTTCCCTGGGCAGCCTGTTCCAGTGCCCAACCACTCTTTCAGTAAAGATTTTTTTCTGAATATTCAATCTAAACCTCCCATGGCACAACTTGAGGTCATTTCCTCTCATCCTATCGCTAGTTACCTGGGAGACGAGACCAACACCCACCTCTCTACAACCTCCTTTCAGGTAGTTGTAGAGAGCACTAAGGTCTCCCCTCAGCCTTCCAGACTGAACAGTCCCAGTTCCCTCAGCTGCTCCTCATAAGACATGCTTTCCAGAAAGGCTCAGAAAGGGATCACACTGTAACGCTGATGTTTCGAGGACTCAGAAGGAATGGCAGTGGAGGAAGGGAGAACAGTCTCCCAACATTAAGTCTGATTTTTCTGAAAATAAATAAATTTTTAAAACCCTATTTGCTGCAATTGGGATTCACCATTTTCTAACACAATACCAGACTGTTCCCAGTAGTCAGGACAAGGCTAAAAGCATTTGATGCAGGGCAGGGCAAAGGAGGGCATGTGGTCACCAATGCTCACCAGCCACTACACCAACTGGGATTCATAGTGTCTTGAGGCCTGGGATGGGGAAGTGCACAGGTTATACTCTTCCTGCTTGCCATTCATCATGAAAGAAATCCAGACTCATTTTAGTGGCTACAATATAATTATGTTGGTATTTTGTCACTGTAAATAAACCTTGAATTCAGTCTTCAAGAGGTAAAAAACCCTCTATCTTCTCAACTGTCACTTAAAACGTGGTTAGTTGACAGAAAGACAACGTTCGTCTCATCACTTGACATCCTATGGACTTGAAGCCCTTGGCATGAAAAGGAACAAATGTGATTTTCCCTCAGTAACTTTGGTGCTCTTTTATGCCCTTGAAGTGAGAGCTCAGTTTGAATTAGTTTAATATTTTTAGCTTATAATGTCATGTTTGCACATTGTGCAGCCTAGCCTAATTATTTTACAAGTGCTTCTGATACAAAACAGGATGAATACGCTTTTATTACATGCTTCTGTCATACCTAGACATGAAGAGACAGGATGTGAGCTGCAACTTCAAACCTTGCTGAATCTCTCAGAAAGCTGAAGGCTTCCTGAGTCAGATTTAAACCTTTCACTTTCCTTGCTCGTAATCAAGGCCAGTGTCACTGCCACAGATGGCAGTACCTGCACTCAAGCAGTTAGAGAAGTATGGGTACTTCCTTTACAATATTCTCTAGTAAACACACAACAGAAAATCTTCTTCTGGTCTGCTACAGAGTTTCCCAATCTCTGAAGCACGGCAAAAGACAACTGTCAGAACCTGTGATGGCTACCCGTGAAACATGGAGAGGTACTCGAGGCCAGATCCAAGCCTCCTGGGACTTGCTGAACTCATGGAAAGGCCCATGTTTCGTAGTGCTCTTCATTTTTTTTCAGTCAAGAGAAAAAAAGAAGACAGGAGATGACTGAAAGCTAAAAATAACACAGTCTTGTCCTAGTACCACTTTTCCTTGTGAGTAGTTCCCGCAAATGCTGGAGGGAAGTTGTGACCCTGAATGAAAAAGGTGGCAGGCATCACACCAGCAAATTGAGCCCCTGAGACTCCTTCCTTTAGCCATCGCATGTGTCACGAAAAAATAAATCTTGAGAAATCCTGAAGTACTACAGTCCGTCAGCTCTTGCTGAGGCAAAATTTCAAGTGCATCACTAAAAATTTGTCTAAGCAGAAGCTAAGAAGCACACACTCTCACAGATAATTAAAAATGCCTCCTAAAATAGCTTACCCTCCACCCTAGATATGTGGAAGAGCTGCAAGAACAACACTCTTCCTCCTGAAAGTACAGTGGTTTACAGAGCACACCTTGGCTGCCCCTATTCAGCACCCCTGTACCTCTAGGCTGTGATGAGGCAAATACTTTTGGAGACACGTACAGTGTGAAAGCAGGTCTGCAAGAAGCTGTAACTGTGTTTGCCTGGTGCTGTACTAGAAAATCAGCTTTTGGGAACCACAGTGACCAGTAACAGTGCAGCATGCTGGTAAAGTGAGCTCTGCACCACTACGTCCCTTTTAGAATCACAGAAGGGTTTGGGTTGGAAGGGACCTTAAAGATCATCTAGGTACAACCCCCCTGCCATGACAGGGACACCTCCTACTAGGCTGCTCAAGGCCCCATCCAACCTAGCCTCGAACACCTCCAGGGTTGGGACATCTACAAACTCCCTGGGAAACCTGTTCCCGTGTCTCACCATTCTCAGAGTAAAGAATTTCCTCCTAATTCCAAAATCTAAATCTACCCTCTTCCAGTTTGAAGCCATCACCCCTTGTCGTATCACTACAGGCCTTTGTGAAAAGTCCCTCCCCAGCTGTCTTGTAGGCCCCCTTCAGATACTGGAAGGATGCAATAAGGTCTCACCAGAGCCTTCTCTTCTCCAGTATGAACAACCCCAACTCTCTCAGCCTGTCTTCATATGGGAGATGTTCCAGCCCTCTAATCATCTTTGTGGCCCTCCTCTGGACCTGCTCCAACAGATCTATGTCCCTCTTCTACTGGGGGCTCCAGAGCTGGATGCAGCACTCCAGGTGGGGTCTCACAAGAGTGGAGTAGAGGGACAGAATCACCTCCCTTGACCTGCTGGCCACACTTCTTTTGATGCAGCCCAGAATACGGTTGGCTTTCTGGGCTGCACTCGCACATTGCTGGTTCATGTTGAGCTTTTCATGCACCAGCACTCCCAAGTCCTTCTCCTCAGGACTGCTCTCAATCCACTCATTGCCCAGCCTGTGTTTGTGCTTGGGATTACCCCAACCCACAGGCGTGTTTGTATATTGTACAGCCCAATTTAATTATTTTTAAATCCCTGTTGAAACAGGATTAATGTGATTTTATTACACGTTTCTACTACAGCTAGAAATGCACAGCTGACAAATAGAAGCCTTTACTTATTTTTCCATATACAGCACAGAAAAAGTTATGCCTTAGTCTTAACATTGCTTCTCTTTGTTCTGCAGAAGGGCATTTTTGGCCCCTCTGAGCACACAGAGATTTAACAAAGCTAAGCAAATTTTCTATTCCCATAAGCAGAAGGAACATCTGATTTAAGAAATCTTACTCTTCACTGACAGCCAGAGCACTTTGGTATCAGTAGCTGCTGCTGCAAAAGAATGATAGCATTTAATGATTATAACTGATAGAAACTACCTCACCTAGGTCAGTATTTCTTACCCTTAAAGCAGAGAAAACTGCAGTGATACTAAAACCCATGCTGCACTACCTGCTTGTTGACTCTATATGGGGAACGTCAAGGACGTGACCGAATGCTTAATCCAATCAAGTCACAGTTTTAAAAGGTGCTAATTAAAACCTAGAATATTTTACACTGACAGCTCAGGCTGTAACTACAGTACTACTTAATGCAGATTAACTAGTCAGGTACTGTACACTGGCAAAGCTCTAGCCTGGACCATAATATCTATTCACAAGAGCTTCACTTCAAAAAAGCACATCTAAGAACACATCAAAATATGGAGAGGGGCTCGTGCTTCCAAGCAGTACTATCCAAACCTGTATGGGAGAGGGAAGTCTACAATGAAAGGAGACTGGAAACTACACAAGTAAAGCAGCAAAGTATTTTCTGTTTGTATAGACAAGGCTCCGAGGATGAAAAGCAATTGCAAGAGAGCATTGCAAGAAGGGAAGCCAGTAACCCGTGCTTGATTCAAATAAATGAAAAATAGCCTCAACTCAGTCGCAAGTTGTGCATCAGAAAACAGAAAAAGCATTGCCAGGTGTGTCAGAGCTAAAGACATGGTGTCGCAGAGCTGGAGGAAAAGACAGGCTGTCCAGCAACTCCCTGCACTACGCTTGCTTCATCTCCAGTCCTCTGTTCTCTGCTTTTTGAGAGCACTAAAATTGCCTGTAGATTCAAAGTAAAATAAATACAGTTAATTGCTTGAATTCAATGGTCAGGTGCAAAATGAGAAGCTGGTGCTTTGTGCCATGTCCCATTCCATCTGTTTGTACCCCTTAGTTCATCTGAGATGTAAGAGGTGTCCAAAGCTGCCCAGCACAACACAGGGACACAAAGCCCGTTCCCACTCTGCCCAGCTTTGCTGATGTCAGTTTAAAGCAATTGTTTTAACAGACCCATGTGTACGTGGCACAGATGTTGAGTTCCTCAAAATATTATTCTCTCCTAACCTCGTTCTGTTGGCTTTTACTATTGTCCTCTTGATTTCATTGAATTCTTCACATTAGGACAACTCTCTAAGCAAGTGGAAAAACACATTTTCTACAGCTCAGCAGTGAAGTGTCTTTCCACAGTACAAGAATATAAGACATCACCCCAAGTTCACGCTTCGTTATTCTACCATTCTCTTTAGAGAGGGAATTCCTCAGTAACTCCATAAATGGGTGAATACTCCCATTTCCACCCCAGCACCGAATTTAAAATTAAAGAGTATTGGGAAAAAATTGACTAAATAAACAGAGCCTGAATAAGTGCTTACTTCCTCCCCATCAGTTGACTTCATTTTGGGAACACAGGGCACACTGGGATGTAAGGGGGGAACTGTGAAAGGAGGAAACAGAGACCTGAGCTCCATGATTGCCACAGACAGAATTATGGCTATAATCCCCAGCACCACTTTGAAATCTAGCCCTAATTAGTGGCAGTGCTTCAGCTACAACCCTCACTCTGTTAACAGAATTATCCAGCTCTTGAGTGCAATATATTCCACTTATCCTGTTAGCTCACTAAGCCACTGTGCTGGCACCGGAGTATTTTCCTATCAGGTGCTTCCCAAGAGCAGCTGCTTTCTCCGGCAGCAGCCTAACTCCCTGCTGGGCTCTCTGCGGCCAGCTCGCATCCCTGAAGGACTGTGACCACACACACAGAGTCTTCCCCACGTGGTGCAGTCAGTGCCGTTCTAGCCGTGTAACACATCACTTCCTCAATGCCATTCCCTAACTATGGGAGAATTTCACTTTGAGGGCACATGGCAATTGCCCCTCGTCTGCTGAAAGCTCCTTTTGCTTCATCCCGCAGCAATGTTTATTGAGTACTTCATTTATTCCTAGGAGAGTGAAGTTTTTTACTCCCAAAACTTATCTCCTTGAAATCCTTTAAAAAAGTAGCAAGGAAGCGAGCAAATAATTTTTTTTTCCCATTGAAAACGTTAATATTCTTTCAACAGATTCTAGATAACAAATCCAAGCAGCCAAAATTACCAGAAAAACATTGCTGCTCTCAGTGAAATCCTCTAAAAGGCAACTATCAACATGCTAATGACAACAGAACATTCAATGACAGTATAAACCAAGTGTATGAGGTCTTCATATTGGCATAAACAGATTTCCTGTTCCCTGACCTACCCTCTGTGGTAGAATGCTATTTCAGCACAACCAGAAGCTAGAAAAGGGATGGTAAGAGCAACTACTTCCAATTAAAACAAAACTGAGGATTGAGACGACAAAACAGTATCTCCCACAGAGTCCAATATCCTTTTCTTCCAAAATTTTATTAGATTCAGTTTAACTGTTTAAAGTTTCATCCAATAAACGTCAGCTATCCTTTGGCAGCAGAGGAAGAGCTTTGATTAGAGACTCTGATGTTCATTCTTCAAAACTTCATTTAAATAAACTCTTAGATTTTCAGAAGTTTGAACACCATCGTGCATGTATGTGGATTGGCTTTGGGTTGTGTTTTCTGGGTTGAGGGCTGGACTACATCTAAGCAATAGCCCTTTTTTTCTTTACATGTAGCAAACTTCTGGGAGGACTGCTTTCTGCAGCTATCTCACCAAGTGCTCACACGCTGGCTCTGAGGCTGTACACGATTTGATGCCAGTGACCCTTCCAGTGCTAACAAGTTTCAAGTGGTCCAAAGGATGACAGTAGTTTACAGCCCCAACACGTAAAACAAACTCTGGTCGAGTTAGGAGGGAAGAAGGCTCCCTGCAGTGGCTAAATAGCTTTGTGCTTCCCAGAGTTAGCATCATCCAGGAAAAAAGCCTCTAAGAAAATCTGGGTTTATGATCAGATTTACATCAGGCAGCTGCCTAATGCAGGACAGGATTGGCCCTGCAAACCCGACAGGTCTGCACACAGAATATTAATGCGCTTAAGCGCTCTGACAGCAAGGACTGCTTGTAAATGTTATCCTCTCAGGAACAGCTCAGCAAGACCCTACAACCCACTGGAATAACTGCGAGGTTTGCCATTGACAGGTGAGACAGGCCCATCGGGAACTTTTTGGATCCTGTCATTCTGCATAAAATTTGCCCTTGTAGACTCCAAATTCAAACTTTTCAAGCAAACACTTTGTTTGTATAGAGAACTAAAAAATTGCTGCTAACACCTTTTCTCTCTGCACTACAAAATTATGAGAGTGATCAGAACACAGGGCATATACAGTGGAAATACTCCAAGCTCTGACACATCCCTGATGTCTTTGGAAGGCGGGAGACTGCACTAGACAGCAGTTTGTACTTCCAGGCAGCCTTCACTAGAGCTTCACAAACTCATCACTGTAGGAGTAGTTTGTCTGGGACAAGTACACAGACAAGTACTGCTCGCACGCGTGCGAGACAACCACACCTGCAGCTGAGCTGCATCTGCAGAACGGCTCCCTGCATTCGTCTTGCTGCCAAAGTGTCTGCACAAGGGAATAGAGTCAATGACCCTTTACGCCATAAAAGAAGCAGCAAGGCAGTGAACAATGCCCATTCTTCTAAATGAATGCCCCAAATATCAATTCACAATGAACACCACTGTTTCCAGAAGTGAGTTACGGACCCTTGACTTTCAACCCTGGATCCTACTTTACGCAGAAATGAGGCAATTGCAGAGATTTACAGTCTGATTTTAAAAGTGTGGAAATATCTCTGCTACTTCAATGTCCCTTGATGTTGCTGAATTACTACTAAAACATTTCACTCCACAGAGCACTTTTCTAGTTATGATGGCACAGAAAGGGTAAAGCTGAGAAAAAACAAATCTTCTCCCTTTACAGTACCTACAGTTACTTAGCAAATGTCACCTCACTCACACTCGGTGTTTCTCCTCTGTATGTTTTGGGAGATCCATTAGACTCAGCAAAAACTGCTGCTTGTACCCCAGAAAACCCAGGGGTGGTTTGTTTCTGTGGTTGCTTTTTTAAAATTTCTTTCTAAAATTGCCTTTGTTTTCCTATTTGGCTACTGCTGGCTACAGAATTCACTGTTTTGTCTTTCTTAGATTGTTGCTTTCTAGAGCAACAGGCTTTAAAAAACCAGCAGATTTCTCCAGTGAAGCGGGCTTGTGGGAATACGGATTGGAATCAAACTGCCATAGAATAATCCATGTTGGAAGAGATCTCCTGAAGTCATCTGACCCTTCAGTCAAAGCAGGACCAACTTAGGGAAGGCTTCTCAGTACCCTTCCAGTTTAGCTTTGAGTATCTCCAAGGACAGAGATCTCATAAGCTCTCTGGGCAACCTATTCTATGTTTGACTAATGTCTTGAGAAACAAAAAAAACAAACAAAATCCTTACTGAGGTCTAATTAGGATGTCCCTTGTTTCAACTTATGTCTGTGGCCTGCTGTCATTTCATCATGCCCTGTGAGAAGAGCCTACCTCCTTCTTCCCTGCAAGCTCCCATTAGGCAGTTAAAGGCATCAGTAGCACCCCACCTAAGACTCCTCCTAAGACCGAACAAATCCATCTCTCTCTCTGCAACTCCTTGTAGGTAATATCAATGACCAAACTGAAGCATGAAGAAAACAGTGGCCAGACTCATCCTGAAAATGACTGTGGTGTGTTTCTACAGCAAACGAGGTATGGCAAAGACTTCTGGGGGGAAGCAGCATCTACAAAATCTGATCTCCAGTAACAGCAGAATTCACTACAGCTATTAGGGCATCACAGAAAGCCTCATGAAGGATCTGGCCTGTTGCATATTGGATGCAAAAGGCTCCTGAATACAAAGTAATTAAATATGACAGGAGGAGAAAGGAGTGTCAACTAAATGGAGGAGTGTTGTCACTGCAGAGAAATCAGTAACTACAGCGTGTGTAATGATATAATTCTTGTAGATCTTAATAAATAAATCACATCTTATCAGCAGAGGTGTTTTCTGTTGCATGTGTCAGTTTTGATGTAAATCAGTGCAGAATTCATCTCAAACACTTCAGTCAACCCTGGGAAACCCTTCTGTGGAACACAGCAAGGCAACACAGAGGGTCATACCCCGTATTACTCACACCACCCACATTGCCCTCAACAAGTACTCATGTAGAAGAGAAGTGGCTCCCATCACCACACACACTCTGTGTCCCCTACTCCCCAGACTCCTCCCCCTTCAAAATTCGCTTGTGTGAAAGCAGGTGTCTTCTGCAGAGAACATCTCCCCCTCATCCTCACAAGGGAGATTCCTGCCCTCTGCCAGGCAGACAGCTCATCCCTTCCTGGCTTCCCTGCGCAGGCAGCCCCCACACGCACTTGTCTGCAGCTGTATGAGCAATGATGGGCAAGGAAAGGAGAGCAGAGTTGGGCTGCTGCTGCTCTATTGCTGGAGCTGGAGACCACGGTGAGCAGAGGCCAGTGCTCCGTCACGAGGCTGCCCTTCCAGCAGCAGCTCTCACTCTGCAGCAAAAGGGACAAAACTTTCTTGGTCAGTGTCCAAACCTTTGGGCTATATGGAAGCAGGTCTGACCCATGCCAACTTTTTGGACTATGCCCCCTTAACCAGATGGAAAGAGAAGAACAAGAGAGAACTTCTCCCCTCCCATCTTGGGGCAGGCTGTACTGCCAGTCTACAGCACGACATGAAGGATGACTGCTGAAACTGGCAGTCAATTTTGACCCCTCTGAAAGTGGCAAGAGTTTGGCCACTAACTTTGCGGCATTAATCTTCTGTCCTCTTATGCTGCAGCAGTTTTATATATCCTTGAACTGCAGGACACTGAAGCAGCCTACGCTGACCCCCCATCAATGATGCATCACTCTTAGTAGGAAGTGAGGACGTCACAAGACAGACTTGGCAGTTTCCCCTCCATTCCTCACCCTCAAAGGCACAACCAAAAAATAAATGTGCAAATCCTGAGCACCCTCTCCATGGTAGCAGCTCCAAAGAACATGAAGATTCACAGGGTGCTAGTGCGAAGTGTAGGGAGGCAGCAGAAAAACCAGCAGACCTGTAAGTTGAGTCTCACACGTAGCCACAGCTGAACCCTCACTGTAAAGCAGGAGATACCTCACATGTCCGGGTGTGCCTGGCAGCCTTCATCACCCCACTTCGATGCTGACAGTGACCACTATCTGCCAGCTGTCTGAGAGGCAGCCGAGTGATGCCAAAGGCTGGTCGAGGCCACAGCCCAGCATGCTTTTCAGGCAGCCTGGACCTCCTAATCAAGAAGTTCTTCAAAACGGTGAAAGGAAGCAGCCAACAAAATCGTGAAGAAAATTACAAGAAAAGGAAAAGTGGAAAAAGAAAAGGGGGAAAGAGAAAAGGCAAGGCTCTACAAAAGAAGAATGAAAAACAAAGACAAGAGTAGTAGAAGATGTTCTAAAGAAAGCAAGCAATTAGTTTCTGAAGTTCCAGATCCTAAAGTTTCCACATCCTAAAAAATTCCCTTCCTCCTTTTCAGATACATCCCAAAAACTCAGTCCACACACTAAAAAAACCCCAAACATAGAAACCTCAACATTGATCAGTACAGGTTTGTTAGAACTCAAATCTGATGGCAGCAGCTTTCATACTTGCCTGTTGGCAAAGGAAGTTAGATCCTTTGGGAAAAATGAGCGAAATAAATAGGTTGCTATTAAAAACAGGGTTTCTTGACAACTAGTGGCACCTCCAGACTTTTCCGGTGTTAGGCTTAACTATTCCCATATCTCTGAATCAGCCCTACGGTGACAGATGCTGGTTGCCCTCAAACACTTCACCTCTGGAATCACAGTCCTAGTACAGTCATAGTCTGCTAGACAAAAGGTCATAAACATGTTGGTACCTGAAATATAGTCCATTATACATTCTGTGAAGGAAACTTTAACGATTGCCCAGGGTTTAGTCAGGTAGTATGAGCGATGCTGGTGGTCCATTGCTAAGAATATCAACATATGGTCTAATTAATGAGGTTTATGCTTATGTTCACCATAAAGTCCTGCTGCATTGCCATAAGGGCAAGAAGGGCCTCAGCGTAAATAAAACTCAGACCCGTTGAGTTAAAAAGGGAACTGTGTAAGAAAATTCAGTTGCTTTACATTAGACTTTATAGACATAAGAATTTAAGCCTGCTTTTAAACTGGAGATATTAGATGGAGAGGGGCTGCAAGCTTTCAGTATGGATGGCAATGTGCTTGTCTAAGAACTCAGCTAGCTAGCTGGAAAAAAACCCTAGATATTTAATGGAAGTGGAAAAATGTTTCTCAAGAGATTCAAGGATTAAAAATGAACAAAGAGTCCAAAAATTCTATTAAAGAAATATTCTTATGCACATCTGCTGATATATAACATAGTGACCTACATTGATTTCCCCACTTGAACCTCTTTTGTTCTTAATCTTTCATACAAGGAATAATTATAGTAGAAATGATTCAAAAAAAGTATGCAATATTATATAACTGTATTCCATCAGCAAAACTACATGAAGGGAACATGATTATCCTGTCGAGCTCCTAGAAACCACGAAATGTAAACCTAAAAGATAACTGTGAAGCATTAAGTCTGCCTCTTGATGAATATAAACTGTAATACTTATTTCTTTTTTTAGATGTCTCTGAGCATAACCTTTTCCCAATATAACATTAGAGATGTATTTTTGGATCACCTGGGTTTTGTGAGAAGTTAAGTATAGGAAATCCAAGACATATTTGAGATTCAGATAAAAGCTGAATCATCAGCAGAAAAAATGGGACATACGCAACTGAGAAGTAAGAGTAGAAAATGTGAGAAGCCAATAAAAAAAAGCAGCTAGGTGGGAAGGATGACATGATCGTGATAGGGCTTGCATACATGTGCAAATGAACGTAGACAAGAACATTCCTGCCCACTACACTCAGAGGACAGGTACCTGTGGGTTCTCAAGTGTGCTGAGTTGTAAAAGAACCTTTTAGCTTTCGGTCACCACCTGCTCTTTTCTTTCACCCATTTAGGGTATTTCCACTGAAACAACCTGTGAGTTATGCCACAGACATTCAAAATGACCTACAAATCCACAAGTTCTAAAACATGTGCAAGTTCACCTCCCAGTGATCTCCGCAATCTTGTGTGCTGATTGTATATGGGTTGCTGAGGGTATGGGTTATTTCAGGACAGATTTTAAGTACTAGTTACTTTTACAAAGGGTCATGCATTGTGAAATTACAACAATGTTCTTCTCTCCACAAGAGAGCACTGGCTACTGCAAAAGCCTTGGTTACTGAAAATCCCATCAGGACTGAAGTCAATGGCATCTATCAGCTCGAGTAGAGAGGAAACTTCATGGCAGGGTTTTGCACAGAGAGGTTCAGGGCAGGCTCCAGATCTACCTCTGTCAAGTTTTATGACCTCCTTCTTTCCCTCTGCATGTCTGGCTGTTTGTCTGGCTGCTGCTCTGAGGTAAAGATATCTTCCCAGTGCTCGAAACAGGCACGACAGGGAATGCTAGTTGCTGAAATTTGCTGAAAGATGCTTAGTGAGGGATTGCTCGGCTTAAGTTCATGCCTTGGCTTCCATTCAGATACGGATATAAGAGATACGGATGTGCAGACACGAGAAGAGGATTTACACCCATTTGTCTGTTTTCCTCCACTGCATCAGCTTTCCAGCTGGCCACAGGGAACGCAGCAACCTTTAACTTAGGAACAGGTGGTTTAGAGACTTTATAATTTGTACATCTACTCAAGAATTCTGCAGTGTTCTCAACTATGCATCAAAGCTTTGTAAAATTAGACTTTGCATTTGCACAGCAAATTCACCACCGATCTATTCAGTTAATTTCTCCTCTCTGTGTCCTACACATTTCCCTCACGTGTAAACGTGCAGGATACAGCTCCAACTACAACTAAGAGCACGAGGCAGTTTGGTCCATGCATCAAGAGACCCCAGAGACCTCACGTAAGTCTTGAAGCTCTTTTTCTGAAAAGACCATAAAATTTTCCTCAACTCTTGCAATTCATACTCCAAAGCTGCTGTTCTAAGCATCATGCCATACAGCAAAATAATTTTAAATGGCCAGGGAAAAAAAAATTATGTAAATGACAAGCAGTTGTATCTAGCCTGTATCTGTGCAATAGCTCACCCAGGCTTTAATAGCAAGACCCACTGACCGGGCAGGAAGTTCTCCATTACTGCAGCGGATCTGGCTTTCAGATTACCATGATCTACACCCGTAGACTTAAAAACTGTAACCACATCTTTTTAAGCATCTCTCCCCGCAGATGAAGCTTCCTTTTCCCTTTTCACTGGGCAGCATGTCTGAGACCCAGCAGCAGATACTGTTAATCGAAAGACCATCTTCAAGAAATAAGATGAGCCCCTGACATCCTCATGTTGTTCTAGAAATCACTGACCTCTTACAAACATCATAGATATTTTAGAAATAAGCCCAGGAGCTGGTAGTTCCACTGTATTTACCAACTTTTCCTGAGTCCTATTCTCATATCATTACAGAGCTATTGCAAGAGCTTTACAAAACGAGTTCCTCCACTGTCCTCTTTTCTAATTGAATGACCATGGCTTGGTATGCTACAGTTATACTGGATGGTATGGATGGACATAGTATCCTGGCTGGACAGGTCAGTCAGAAACCTGCCCACTGCACCCTTCAGCATGGCTAATACTTGCAAGTCCTCTGCTTTGTCTCATCAGCTAATAGGAATTAATAGCAGATTAAAGACTATGACAACAACTTTCCTTTGGAATTTCTAATCCTTTCAGAAAAGATTAATTCTCAGAACATACCTGAGAGGTAACACATTGGCACCCACACATGACATGAAACATAAAGATGTCCAACAACATTGCTATAAAACAAAGCCAGGCAACACACAAAATAAAGCTAAACTAATCTGAAATTGCAGGTACTAAAGGTGGATCATAATTACCCAGATTAGAATCTGAACTATTAGAATTCAGGCATTAACTCGGGTAGTCTTTTAAAAGCTTCAGTATCATTTTAATGACCACAAGAATGAAGGCTTATCCTGATGAAAAGCCAATGACCTCCACTTGGTCCACACTGGACTGCCAATGACTTCCTGGGTCATGGAGTCCAACAGATACAACAATTGGTACATCTCATCCCAACCGATCCAGACTTCTTAGCTAATCAACACCATTCCTGCTTCAAAAGTCTTCTACCTCAGCTGCAATTCTACACAAAACCATGTGGTTATCATCCACACTCCACATTTCCTCTCTCTTCCTATATTGTTATATAAACACACACAGAACTTAGACATCCACGAGTACCAGAGGATATTAGAGGTCCTGAAACTGCTTGCTTATGCCTTCAAGAAGAATCTCATTTTGTAAGAAAAATTGTGTGAGAACATGCTGGTCAGAATCGTGCATCACTTGACATACAAGCTTTCAAAACGCCTTAGAAGAATTTGAGTGAAAGGAAACCTGGTGAAGCCATAAGCAACGCAAACCAGTACACAGATGGGAGATCAAGAGCTTCTTATCTCCATCTTCACCAATCCTGCAACATGGCAGAAGACAACAAAATTGAACACCAGTAAACTCAAAATTGAAGAAAGCAAGGACTTTTTTTCTTGTAAGGTCTAATTAAAGGGAAAAATTTGCTACTGTGGGAAAAAAGAAAGCATAGAATTGATAAGCCCAAAATTATTTCTGTGCTGCAATGACTTGCAGTTATCAAGCACCCCACTTGCAACAGAGACACAAGTTCTTCCAACAGCTAGCCCCCATGCCTACCCAGTGCACACCAAGACAAGGCAGCTGGTGAAAACGTTATGGTCAGCATAGTCATGATGTGGACAAGCAGTCCTGGATACATAACAGAGCCCAGAAAACCAAACCCTGGCCCTTTCCTCTTTATGCCTCCTCAGGCAGTACTGCAGATGCACCCAATTTGACCTAGAGCATTTCACGCCCATGCAATGCAGGATTCTTGTGGCTTCCACAGTCCCGGGTGTAGGAATAGATGGACACTGGAGAAGATTCACCCTGGCAGAATTCTTCTTCCTTTCTGTTCCCCTGATTTAAAAGTGTGGTTTTTAAAATCAAGATTGTGCCAAGTATAAAAGGCACTTTCATTAAATAATAGTCAAACGCACACAAAAATGGCTAGAACTCAATGTTCTCTTTTTAAAAAACCATTAGCAGGCCTCTAGAGCACCCAGTGAGACTTTGTACAAAATTGATCTTAACAAAACAAACTGATCAATGGAGGAGGAAAGGGCAGAAAGAATCTATTTTGTAAAGCAACATCACAGCAAGTATTTTTGCAACTTCTGAACTGATAGATGCTGGAAAGCTGTGACAAGTAGCCTAAATTACCTCTAGTAATTTATCTGATGTTCACCCACAGATTCACGCCCTGTTGCAGCAGGTAACTCCTAGAAGGGAGGAAGCAGGAGGTGCTTTGTTACAGAAGTCTACCAACTTAATCTCTGAAGTGTACTCCAGAAGTCTAAATCCTTTCTTCCTCCTTAAAAAAACTAAAATATCTGCCCTCAGACCCACCGTACAATTTTGAAGTGCTGGGGCCCGAGCTGTGGGCCCCGAGCTGGAGTTGACCTGTGGATGCGTCACAACCTAGTAGAATGTTTTGTTTTGCCCACTGGCTTCATGTTTCAGAGGCAGCACCTGACCCACCTGTGCCTCTGCCCTCACCCAGGTGGTCATGGTTGGGGTGGTGGGCGAGGCCAGGATTATATCAACCAGGAGCTGATCAGTTGGAGGAGCTTCCTATTGGGTGTGGCTTCTGTTGGAGCTGGTTGCATCTTGCTGAGCTCTCATGGTGGTGTCCTTCCATGTGAAGGGCCACTGAGGAGCCATCTCTGTTGTGTCCAGCAGGCGATGCTGGCACCACAGTGGGCAGTGGAGGGGCTGGGCCCACAGGAACCTATGGCAGCACTGTCTGAAAGAAGACTTGTGAGGGGCTGTTGCTGAGTTCAGTGCTGGCCTGTGTGATCGGGCAACTGATGGCAGTGTAAAACGATGATGGCTGAACCAGCACAACAAATTTCAGGAACTGCACTGTTTTTCATTAATCTGACCAGGCGCAGGAAGGAGTATGGAAGAATGTAAAAGGCCAATGTATAGACAATTATACTCATGCAGTGTGCTGAACAGTTGCTGATCTTTCCATAATTTACTAAACTACAAAAGGGAGTAATATGATGTGCAGACTATTAGTATAGTTATTATGTGACCATAACAAGAGACATTCAGAAAGCAAGTGGCTGGGAAATACCAGCCACGTATTGAACCCATTAACAAATAAATGGCTCGTGTAATGATCTTCTTGGTGTTGCTGAAATAAAATCACTCCAGTTCCCATCTGTCATGCTTTTTATTTCTTCGCTTCAACTCTGTGCTGCACTGCAAGTCTGCTAATTAAACCACTCTAATTCTGCAATTAGAAGTTCATACAGGATCAGATGCTCAGTAAGGTTAAATTTGACCAAAGTGTTTGCTTTGAAATAACTTGTACAGAGAAACTAGGGCAACAGGAGAAGCCCCAAACTGGTGCAACCGATCTGCAAAGTGAAGAGTAGGCTGTGGTCAGTGACACCTAGGGATGGCTCAGCAGCTCCACTGTAATTAGCGCTGCTTAATTACAGTCCACGAGAGGGTAAGAAGTTGACAATATTTTACTGGGGCATGTGCAAGTGATGGCCTTAATCCTGCTTTTTGTTTTGTCCCTACTCTGCTTTTCTGACCGCACAACTGCACATTCAGGCCAGCACGGCGGGAAAAATCTGAGGGATGTGAACACTTAAAGAACTATTTTGCTTAATAAATGCCAGTTTTTCTCTTAAGTCATCTCTTCCCTGTTTAAGTTCATTGCAGCTATGCCTACAGCAGTGTGTTGTGTGAAGCTACCCAGTGCTCAAGCACTGGCGAAAGAGGACTAAAGATGACCCTGGCAGGACCTCCACAACTTCCGTTTCAGATCACTCGCGTTCCACTCTCCAGTGCACTGAACAGGACACGTGCCACAGCCACCCTACCTGTAGAGGTACACAGCCTTTCGCTGCTTCAAACATCTGGTACTCTGCCAGGGATACATTTGATATATAGGACGAGTTCCTTCACGCTCTAGTATCACCTGGATTCACCACAGGATGCTATAAGGGACGGGCTTTCAGTGCATCCGCGGTATGTGCCAAGTCACTGCTTGACACAGCACTCCGTGTCAATCGCTTCAGAGCCGCACGGGCAGCAGGCTGAACGTCCTGCTTGGTGACGAGTCTCACATTTGAGGGAAGCTCTGTGCTGACCTGCTGACCCACATCACACTCACACCATACAGGTGGCTCTTTCCCCTTCCCTCCTAGATGTGCAGTCCTTGAAGACATGTGTGAAATATGCAGCTGACTTAGTGCAGAAAAAGCACTGAAGAGTATTTTGGGCCCACTTCTTGTGTTAAAAGTCTCTTCCAACCCGTTTTGGTTTTTGGCACCATGCTTAAGCTTAGGTGCTTGCATTTAAACTGTCATTATGATGATCAAGGATGCTACACCTCCGTCTTTCATACAGATGGATCGAGAAATTATGAAGACTGCAAAATTAAATAACATTTAAATATGCTAACAGCTGTGTTCTGGAAAGCAGAGGCATTCCTCCTGGCTTAGAACAATAAAACAAGAACATAACTGTATGTTGAGAGTTACGGACTGCTGCTCAAGAAATGAATGCTGATGTTCACAAAGAAAACTGTTTGTACTTCCCCTGCTCAATTTGTGCTTGTTAGATTATAAATTCTGAGCACTTTCCTCTCATAAGTGGTGTAAAACTATGAACGTGTGGTGACAAGAGTTTGAACCACACCGAGCTGAAAAAGTCGATATCAAGATGGGGCACAGAAGCAGATAATTTGTCACTTTAGCTATTGACGTACCTGTAATCTGTCAGAATGAAAATGCTGCTCGAGGTGACTCTGCTTGCTAGTTCTACATCCTCTTGAAAGATTCTGCCAATTTGGAAGAAAATCCTTAAACACTTCCAGTAATGGCAGCAGAGTTCCAGCACGTGCTCTGCACCTTTACTGAATCAGGACTGTAAAAGCCAGTGTTATTGAGCTGCACCCAGAAGAACCCTTCAGTGCAAATAAGTTTTCTTCATAGTTAAAGAAAATCTCTGGCCAACCATCCCAATTTAGAATGTGCGTAGAGGAAATAAAAGGAAGGTAAAGTTTATTATTTCTAACACAGTGACTATAGTTACACTGCAGTCAGAGACCAATTACACCCTGCTTACCCCTTCTGACTTCACTAATTCATATAAATTGAGTGCTTGCTACATGACAGTGTAATTGCAGTGTAAATACAATAGTCTTTATGTATCTGGATCCTGACAATGCACCTGTGTTACTGAGGTGGCAATAAGAAATAATTTGGACATGTCATTAACCTTCACATTCTTTGAATCAGTGCTAATTAGGATATAGAAAGCATAACCAAAAATGTAATTACACTGAACTAAGGGCTCAACTGTACAACTATTAGGAAGCTGCTCATAGGAACTGCTGCTCATGCTAGAACACAACTGAGTATCGCCACACCAGGCTATAAAACACTACCATGGTTTTATAATGAGGCAAAACGGAAGTGAAAAAATGAATTAATGAAATTTTTCAGCTGTAACAAATGTGCCAAGGGTTGTTCTCACATTAAAAATCATTCCCTTGTATTTTGTAGCTGAGGGGGGTGGTCAAATCCTGCCAGGAAACCCTTCCCTCTGCACATGCGTTAGCTATAGCCTGTGTAACAGCAGGTGTATCCATTCAGCACACGCTGCCCTAGAGCCCAATCTTAGATTAAGGCTTCAGGCAATAAAGTGCTGAAAGCAGTAGAGTATTAATGAAAACCTTCTGTATTACCCCTAATCCTTTCCTTGCTATCTTTTTTAACTTCACCTCTCTAAAACATTTCAAAACAAGCATACAATGAGCGTACAGAGGACTCACTAACAAAGTCCTGAAGTTTCCTACGGACACAGTAGAATCTTTGCCAATTCCCTAGTAAGAAGTCCGACTAGTACACTTCCTTCTTCTACCTCTGATGAGCTTACCGTGAGCCACCTTTTTAACTCCAGACACCATAATGTTCTTTTGTACACGAGTGACCACACTGCTCCTTGCACATGGACAGAAAACCAATGACATGCAGAACTTGCTGTTAAAATGCTGAAGCAACTCCCCAGTCAATGTAATAGTTTCTTTAAATTCAAAGAGTTGTGTTCTCATGTTATACCACTTCATGGTGTTAGCCTACACCAGTCGCAACATATGAGCATGTAAGGCAGGTGAGATGTGGACAGCATTGCTGCTATTGTGAAAGAAATGACACATCAGGAAACAACCAAAACCAGGCAGATATTCCCAATAGATCAGAAGCCTACATAGATGGCTTTCCTCCCACAGTTTATGGATCAGCTACTTTCTTCAGAATTATTTACTTTGAATGGTTAATCAGGGGAATCCATTCTCAGCGATAGTTTCTTGGCATATATATTTTGTGTTAGATGCCCTTTTACATTGGAAAAGAGCTGTACCCTGCCAGAGAGCACCTCATATTTGATTGCTAGAGTCTACGCTTCCTTCCAGTTGAGCGAGTATTTCCAGTCATTTCCCCTGCTCATTTTGCCTTGACTTTTTCATTCCTGAATGACTCCATCTCCTTTGCAGGTAATCAAAATAGGAGAAAACATATACAGGGATAGGTTGAAAATAGGTCATACTATGATGCTACTTCTTACCCTGCATTCGAAGGCAGCGGCAAGTTGGGGGAGCTCATCTCAAGACAGGGAAAGGGGATTCTCTTGTGCAGTCCTGACAAACACCCAGTCACCAAAGCTCAGCCAGGGCTTCCACAGAAGTGCTGCCTCCCTCCCTGAAAATGATGAGCCTCTCAAGGTACACCACTTACACTTGTTAAAGATGTACCTGGCTCGCATTCTTTGCCATGATTAATTGTAGTAATCAGATGTTGTGGTTTCCATAAACTTTTTTTTTTTAACCTCAATTGCTGAACAATGCAGAAGACACTAGAAGCTTCTGCTCTCTCTTTATCCTCTGTTACCTGAAGTACAATTATTCTTACACTCTCAAAATCAGACTCTTTGATTTGTTACGTAACAATGCCCCAGAAACACAGACAGTTTTAAAACTCACCTATCACAGAGTAAGACATGAAGTGATAAAGTACATACAGCTGAGGTTTTTAAATCCGGCCTTTGGAAAGAATGAGAGACAGCTGCTTGTACGTGCACTCTCTAAATCCTGGCTTGCAGCACATACATGGAAATGAGGCAGAATGCTTCATTATCAGACACTCCTCAGCAGCCCATGCTCTGACGTGACAGCACGTAATGCAAATATTTACAGCAGGAAGTCCTCAGGAATGATCAGTCACCACCAAACGGCAGCAGCTTATCAAGCAGTAATTCCTGCTGTGGGAAACCCAGCTGAGGCAGCATTTCCACACAAACACGACACAATGAAGATCTCTTTCCATAATTAGCTCCAATTTACATAGCTTTCCTCACGATGCTAAGTATATTTGACGAGTGCCATCATGATCAGGAGCTGTGGCATGAAAGCTCCAGAGGTTCGATCAGCTGTGGTCCTTTGCATCTGACACACAGCGAGCGAATGCTCCCAATTTAGTGAAGACATTTGTCCTGAGGCTAAAACATTGATTCTCCACTTACTGTCTTTTAATTGTGATGTATCCAATTTATCTTTTTAGGCTATAAACTCTTAGGGGAAAAGGTTCTTCTTTTTCATTCTGTATGCTGTTCTCATGCCAGCTTTCTTTTACTGCAAAACAGCCACATTCAGGTTAAACCATTTCCACACTAGCAAGATCACTCTTTCCTCTTGCTGGAATTAATTGCTGGAACTTGTATTGTTTCTCTACAACAAGGTCTGATGTAAAGATGAATTAGTGGCGACAACATTATGAATAAATGAAAAGTAACACAGAGAGGAATGTTCCAGATGTTGTAAAAACGTTCTTTTCTACCGAGAAAACTCTTTGTTAACCTATATCACGGCAATGCTTTTGATTTAGTAATATAAGCTACTGTGTATAAGCAACGCTGTTCTCAGGTTGCCACTAGTCCAAAAACAAGAAGTCAGCCAGGATGTTTGGGGTTTTTTCTGCAGACTTGCAGGTGCTCTGTCTTACTGCCATTACCTCCAGGCCTATCTGCTGCCCCAAATTCACATTTATGCCCCTGCCACGTATGAACTGGCTGAAGCACACAGCCCTTCGTTCCCAGATATTCAAGCTTGACAATTCACTGGCCATAAAATGTGACAGGACTTTTCACTGACAAACGAACTGCAGGGCATCCTAATTAGCAGGCAAGGCAGCTCTAATAACTGGGTTACAGCATAAGGAGATAAACTCAAATGGAGCAGAACATTCACAATACAAAAAAGGCGAGATGCTACTCAGCCTAAAGCACCAGAGACATCCAACTAACACAGCAACTTTTTTCCCCCTTTGGAAGCACGATTCCTTTTAACTGCCAGTTAAAGATGGTCTCAGCAGTGTGTGAACAAGAATGGCGACCGCTTACAGCCCCCAGTGCGACTGCTTCTGCCTTCTTTTCGCTCTTCAATTGCAGCAAACCCCAGTCAGACAGACAATGAAGGGATTTTTGTTGTTATTTTAAATTGTGGTGTTAGGATACTGCTGGTTAGCGGTGTCTGTGGGTCTCGCTGACAGACAGGACAGGACAGGCCAATATACCAGCTGCTGCCCCTGCCGTGGGAGGTGGCACGCGCCCCGAGGCTGGGACAGAACCCACCTGGGTGGCTCTGGCATCAGCTGCAGATGAGTCTGTGCTAGCACTGAAAACACTGTCCCCAGAAGGTCACCTGTCCTCAAACGCTGCCTCTCAAAGGACACCTGCTCTGCATCTTTTTCCCAAGCTGTGCCAAATGAGGAGGTTGGTTTGTGTCAAATCCACAAAGCCTCATTCTCTCTGTCCCTGCACTGACAGCCTAAGCTTCAGGGGGAATTTGTGACGCCGTCACCACAACAGCAAAACTCCCTTTGGTTCAAGGCAACCAGATTTTCACAAAACTTCAGCCCCTACACCCACAGCAGGATCCCTACTGAGATATTCTCCCTGCAAAGTTATTATTTCTAACACACTAAGGTCCCACAGCCACTGCTAAAACTCCTACTGACTGCAAAAGAGGGTGTATTTCCAAGCACAGACCACAGGATTCCCTCTTCCAGCAGAAAGAATGTGCAAGAACTTGCCCCAAGATCTGAAGAAGGTTCTCTGAGCAGAGCCCCTCTCTGCACCTAGGCCACAGCAGTTGGAGAACCACGGCTTTCACTGGTATTGTGAGAAAAGCCATGCCTGGGACCCCGGGGCAGTGCTCGGAATCACTGGAGCAATGAAAACAACTGAGGAATTTGATGCATTCAGGTTGATCACACGGGGCCCTGTGTGTCAAGTCTCACTAGGGTAAGAAGTCTCAGGGACCTCAGATGAGCTACAGGCGTTATACTAGACTGTCACAGCCCTTAACTGATCACACAAAGGAGTAGGGGGGAAATAAAATAAGCTACTGCTTCCCTGCTGAGCTGTGCTCAGATTATGACTCAAGAAAGAAAAAGAGAGATGGGACTGCCCACCCAGTACACTTCACTGTGGAGCCACTGCGAAGGGACAGGGCAGACCCAGCAGCGTGGATAAGGAAAGCTGAGCATTTACTCTCTGGCTGATGATGGATGAGCATAGCAAAGTACAAACCAGAATATCTGCTGCTTCTTTTGGACAAGAATTTTCCAACCATTGTTCCAAGCCATTATATGGAGAAAAAAAAAAGTTTAAAAATAGATGTAAGGGTTTATTTCGGGATTTATTGAAAAACTTTCTCCCTCTCTCCTTCCACTTAAAAGAAAACAAGTATGGAATTCACCATCAGTGAAATCACAGTCAAAAGGTGAGTGCCTTTGTGCATGTGCAGTTCTAAGGACAACATGCACTGTTACCCGTGCCCCAGCAGCAGCCAGTGCAGCAGCACACAAGAACCCAGAAAAGGCCAGGGCTGGCTAAACGGGAACAGGTTGCCCAGGGAAGCTGTGGATGCTCCATCCCTGGAGGTGTTCAAGGCCAGGTTGGATGGGGTCTTCAGCAACCTGGTCTAGTGGGAGGTGTCCCTGCCATGGCAGGGGGCTTGGAACTAGATGATCTTTGAGGTCCTTTCTAAGCCAAACCGTTCTAGGATTCTGTGAGATCTCTTGCTATCCCCTTTCCATGTGTGCTGTGAGAGCAGCATCACCTGCCAATGGCGCAGTATGTAGTGAAACATTCAAATACTTCAGTAAAAATGATTGGACATTCACGATTGGACGTGCACAGTGGGAGAAAGCTGTCTGATGGTTCCAGCTGGGACTGGAGTTTGGAGGTTCATACTTAGCTGAAAGCCTTCTCACAGGGAAGAATCACCCCAAGATTTTTCTCTAAATGAGTTTTGAAATCTGTAGCATCTTTTTACCTTGTGCACTCACACAGGAGAGTCCATCCAGGCTCATACTGCATGACCTCTGTTACATTCCTTTGCTTTTGTTGTCTTCATTTTCTCAGTATTTGCCTCACAGCGCACCAAATATTGATGTCACCCAGCAAAACAATGAAAACAAACCAACAGAGGAACTGATGCTACACCTACAACACTGCTGGTCCCTCTGGTCTGCAAAGACAACTGCCAAAAACCACACAGGCTATTCTGCACCCCAGAAAGGCAGGAAAAATTAGAAGATAGTGTGAAGAGAACGGTATTTTCAAGGACAATGGTTTGGTCCTCAAACAGAAAGCTGTTTTCTGATAGCACTTTTAATCATATTTTATTTTTCAGTCAAATACAGTATACTCAGCTGAGGGTCATAGTAAGTGGTTCTCACCTGAGCTCTACGAAGATTATGAGTACTGCACGAAGAGGACTTTGTTTTAAACACAAGTCCTGCTCAGATAAAAGTGAATGGTTACTTTATTTCTCCAGTTATCTATGTACATAAAGGCCTCAACTGAAGAAGAGGTTACACATCTGCTTAGGTCATCAGATATTGTTCTATTAACTTAAAATACTTAATGCAAGAGTAACCCTTCCATGCTAGACCTGAAAAAGCTGCTTAATTGGTTCAAATTCAGGTCTCAGACATGGATGTGAATTGTGCATTATTCTGATCTCTCAGCCTACTAGCATTTATTGCCTTGGTGGCTGGCTTAGCTTTCAGAGAAGACTGGGACTATATCAACGACATAGATTGTCCCCTCAAATTGACAGTAATCGGGAGAAGAACAGCAAGTCTTGAGTCAACAAGACACCACTCACTACAGACTAAAAAGAACTTTTCAGCATCCCACACAATAAAGATATCCAAGGCCACATCATAATGTCCCTCTGAAGACAGCTGAGGAAACTCTCCAGGCTCTGAAACTGATGAATGGCTTCATCATGAGCATGTCAGAAAGGCGCATCAAAGCATGAATGCCTTTTACTCCTGAAAGACACACCATCAGCCCCCACCCAGCATACGGTTTGCAGCTATTGGGTGCATCAAAAGAAGACCAGGAGAAACCACCAAAAGTCTTTACATGGGTCAAAGGTGAAAAAATTTATCCTTCCTGGCCCTGGTGCAATCAGACACAGCCAAAACACAGCATGGGAGACTTTTCAGCAATTCTAGAAGTATTAATTTAGGATCATTAAAAAAAAGAGAGAGACAAAAAAAAAGAATGAGATTTTAAAATTTGAGCCTCAGTGATGTCCACTGGAACCTCCATACACCCACAGGTAAGATAATTCCAAACAACACCTGAGCTAGTCCTTTTCTAACGCTGGTTGGACTAAAACACCTCAGCTCATGCAGATCTCTGCCAAGGTGAGCCTGGCAGCCAGTGAAACTCTGTCAGCAAGGCCAGATAAGCTTTGGAGGTCAGCAGGTCTCTCTGAAGGCTTCTAAAGAATGTTACACTCTCAGGGTGATCAAATTTTCCAAAATCAGGCAAGATACACAGCTTTTTAGAGCCATTTGAGCCACAGAGCTTTGCTATAATCTAGCAAATCAGAATTACTCTTAGTGAAGCCTCAATCTGTCAAAACTGATGTTCAGTCTTTTGATGGATCCCTTGAATGCCCATTTCTTACCACTGATGGGAGCCTGTCACAGTCTAGGTGGTCCTGCAACTCAGGAACACCACCATGCATCCCTGAGTTGCCTGAAAGGCACAGCTGTGAAAATGCTCATGCCTTGATTTTGAACAAAGCACCTTACAATAGGAAAACCTTACTGGACACTTACTGTATTTACCATCCAAAAATCCCAAATCCTCCAGAGGTATCACCCAAGCCTCACAACACCCAGCAAACAGAAAAACCTTACAAAACAGGATACAGGTAGGACCTGGGATTTGCCACAGATCGGAGAGATTATCTGTGACAGATTGAGAGCTGAATCTACATTCCCTTGGCGTGCAAACCCACATCTTAACTGAAAGACTACCCATTTCTCTGTACCACAGCGCACCAAAGAGCAAATATTACATTCAGTTTTCATATAAAACGACACAAAAAGCAGGCAGGGAAAGCGACGTGTAGCACAGTGACAGCAGGGAACATACATGGGGAAAAAAAGTCAAAACTTGGTGTTACTTACGGGAGCCGCGTTGTTTTTCACGGTGACACTCGGAGTTGTGGCTCGTAGTGCCCCGCTCACGCCATGGTAATATTTAAAGCAGATCTTTGTTTCAGCTAAAAAAAGAAGAATTATCTCAGATTAGAAGCACTGCCAGGGAGAAGCTGCAAGATCGGTTGCAGCTCACAGGCACAAGGCTGTCAAGCAGTTACATCGTGAGTGGTTTGTCCCAGGTCGGTTGGCATGACAGGATACCTCCTGCCTCTGATCTTTGCCTTTGCCAGGGTGAAATTTAGAGTTCGGTTCCTGCAACTAAGAAAAAGTTACAACCCCAACCTCTCCTGAGCAGCAGTTACAACAGACAGATCTTAGAGTACTTGATTAGCATCCTTTAGCTACATTAGGAAGAAGAAAAGCAGGGACAGAGAAACCCTCCCTGTCCAAATATGCCAAACACTCACGTGCAAAGTGAGAGACTTCCTTAGGACAAGCAGATTGCACAGTTTGTTCTGGCCTTGGTCAGGGCAAGGAAGCAGACACACACAGATGAACTGTTCTGACAGTTACTACATTAAAACAATTTTCAGAAACAGTGCAGTACCATGAGACCCCATCTTTGTCTATTTGCACTGACTTCCAAAGATTTGGATTAGGTGAGGAGCACAAGCAAGACCATGATTTGGGATTCACAGCGCTGTTTTTTGCTGCATGCATCGATATCCTGAAAAACTGAGGGATGCAATTTGATAAGGGTATCAAGGTGTGAAATCAGCTTCTTGTTCAATCATCCCCTTACGACCCACCTTCTTGTCTGCTGCAAGAAGGAAAGATACCTTCAGCCAGCTTCTCTGTTGGTCAGTAACTACAAACAGATACAAACATCTGGTATAAACCATAATCCCACTCACTCGCTTGCCTGGACCTGGTGACTTGCTGAAGCACACCCTGGAGGCAGGAGTTTTCTTCTATAGTAAACCAGGATGTGAACTGGGTTGATATGTGCCTACACACAGCCAGGACACAGCATGTATGCACTGTATGGCACAGCTATGTTTGTGGGATCTGCCATTTGGTAGATCCAAAAACCAACCATACAGCAGCCCAAGTGGAAGCAAAATGTGGGGACATGAAGCAGTGGAGACCCTCAAAAACACAGGCCTGACTTCTTTACCTTGATGCCTACAGATACAGAGGAACACAAGGGGTAAAATAAGTCCTGATTTGTTTTTTGAAAGACAAAATTTTAGAAGTGTTTTAGTTTAGAAGTTTAGAAGTGCAGTTTTAGAAGTGTAAAGCCTTCCCAACTTTAAAATGTGATTGGGAAATGCAAACGAAGGGGACTATGCTCCCAAGTAGTTTGAATGCTTCTCATTTCCAGGTGGCTTCTCAGCACTCCTCCCTGAGGAGGCACCAGGGACACACAGTCCATCCACAAGAAGCACAGTGCCAGCACAGTTAATCTACCACCGTATTTTCCATCCCCGCAGCAGGTTCTTCATCAGGCAGCCAGGTGCACATTTCTGCTCACGCAGTGGAAACACGCCTCTCTCACTATATGCACAGACACGTACACGTACCCTTTTTACTTCACAGCACTCCACAATTAGTGGAACAGGCTGGAGAGTCCTTCGGCACCTCCACGAGGGGTTTTGTTGCCCATTCTGGGGTTTAATTCATAACTGTGCCCCAAGTGCAAATTCAAGAGAATTACTTGAGGTGTCCGTGCGGCTGAGCAAGTGACCCCGTTGCTGCACCTGGGAGCAGCAGTTGTTTTCTTTTGGCAGCAAAAAAGCTGGATGAGCTCGTGGGACTGAAAAACTGCAAGTCCAGATTGAATTTTCACGTTGTAATTTTCTCTACAGGACTTTTAACAGCTCAGCAGCTAACTCATTTACTCACTGAGAAGACAGCAAAAGCTGAGGATATCACAATAGCTAAAACATGCAGTTCTTAACAATTATTCAAGTCTTAATTTTCCTCTCCCCTGGAGAGTTTTAGCTACAGTTTGCATGGAACATTGAGAGCTAACATAAAGAGAAGCTTTTTAAAAAAATTATTAACTCATGTAGTTAGTAAAATGTAACTCCAGGTACTGGCCAGCATAACAACGTTCAGATCTCACAGCAGGAAATTTTGCCATAGGTTGACAAGTACGTGGTAACTGATTTCCTACATTGGGAAACTACAGTTTAAAAGAATCTATTTAATTAAACTAAAAGTATTAGACATCAAGAACAGAAACAGGAAAAAAATATATCCTCATTGGATATTAGGAAAAGTTTCTTTACTGAAAGAGTGGTCAAGCACTGGAACAGGATGCCCAAGGAAGTGGTGGAGTCACAATCCTTGGAAGTGTTTAAAAAAATGTGTAGACATGGCACTTCAGGACCTGGTTTAGTGGTCATGGTAGTGTTGGGTTGATGGTTGGACTTGATGATCTTCAAGGTCTTTTCCAACCTTAATGATTCTATGAAGGTACCCTGGATATTAGTACTGCTTTCAAGGAGAAAGGATTACTAAGCTGATTGAACACGTATTTGGAAAGAATGATGGGGGTATTGAAGACTCCTCCCAGTTTCACACGAATATTATTTCTAATTTAATTTTCAGTCAAACTGCCCTCATACAGATGCAAACCCGGGGAGATGCAAGTGTCACACTCAACTCAAAACAGTGGCAGAAGTGGAGCCATTCATCAGGCAGTATTTGAGGCAGCAATTAATGAATGTTGAAGGTTTCTTTCAGAGAGCAGATGTGATAGTCTTATGGGGCCTTCACAGCTTTGGAAATTTCTCTAGAAACATCAGGGGAAGAAGGTTTTCTTTTTTCTTTACTCCCTCTCCCCCCTTTCCCCCCGATCTTTCTCAGATCAAAAATATTAAGAAAATAGCTAATGCCAATGGATAGATAAAACTTCAACAAGGATAAAGCTTATATATGGTATCTTACGTGCAAAAATGTCGCTCAGACCCTAGTTGGGCTTTTTTTGGCTGCGGGCCATTCTTTCCCAATAATACTGTCGGTGCCATGTTTTTCACTACAACAGAGTCCTAACATTTTAATCCTTCTGCAGATTGTTCTTGTATTCCTGAAATCACCTCTGAGGCACTTCCAAAACAGAGGCAGACATGGCTTGGTACGGCTGCCTCTGCAGATGAGCAGAAAGCAGAAAGCATAGGCAAGGCACTGATAAAAACTAACCTGAACATCTTCCAGCCGGCATTTGTATGTAATATCTAGTGATAAGGGCTGTTTGCATTGCAGCTTTGTAGATAACCTTGTTGTGGAATGAATTAGACCATTTACCTCTGTCCTACTGCCCCAGCGACATGGCACAGGGCACAGGTCAGGAGCAAGTCTTGTCCAGTTAATCCCCAGTTACCAAGAAATACACGCCATTGTTATTTTCCTCTCAGTAATTATGAGTTCATTGGACTGGGTAATGAAATTATGATGTTAAAGTCAGGAAGCAATGAGGTTAATTTCTCCTTTCAATTAGCATAAATGGCAGTTAGACTGGTAAATCTTCCAAGAGATTAGATGTCTGAAGATGCTCAGATGCTTGTGCCCGTGACAATTACCAAAGTACTCAGCAATTTTCAGGGATCAAGAACAAAACAGCATTGTATCCCCTTTACACCACGCCTGGTGCCTCCATTACACCATGGCTGTGTTACAGCCTTCCACTGCATTGACAATTCTCAGTTGTATGCTCAGACTCACTGCGGTAACCATCATGGGTGCAGAAAATAGAGCTCCCTGGAAGCAAGGCCCCCAGGGCAGGGCAAGGCGAGTAATCAGAGCCAGGCAACAGGAGAGGAGATTCTGTTTTGCTCCTTGTACCACAGCCTGCAAGCACCCTTGTGGGCCACATAGGAGGGATGCTCACGGGGAATAGAGAGGAGCTGGGATGTGGCTCATCCCCAGACACCAGAGAGACCACTCCTCGTTCAGAGGAAAACTCTGAGAAGTTTGAGTTTTGCCAGAAAACAACGCTGCCATCGAGCTTTATCCCTCTCACAAGAAAAAAATCCAGTCCACAGAAAATTATTTCTCTATCAAAGCCCTGAGTTATCTCAGTTACAAAATCGGTTTTGCAAATTAACTGGAAAATGAATTTACTGGCTGAACATTACTCTTCTTGGCAATATTCTATACTGCCTCTGCAATCCCCCAGCCCTAGGAAACACCCTACCTCCTTACTAAACTGAAGGGAGAGGAAAAATCTAGTAGGGCTGCTGATGAACTGCAGCTCGAGGCATTACAAGGTTGAAAGCCTCTAAGAGGTGTCCTAGTTTCCGTCACCCACCCATTCCTTCCTGTCAGTGTAATTACTCTTCTTGGTTTATTTGATACTCTTTCCCTTTAAAATATTGCCATTCCTCCTCAGCTTCCTCATGCCTTCAGAGTTGTTGAAATTGCCCTAAATCTCTTCTCAAAAGTCCACTTGCCCTTATAATCCTCTGCTTCTCACTTACTAAGGCTAGTCTGCTCTCAGAGGCTTAGCTTTAGCTAAAAGGTGGATTTATTCTCTCAAATATAGAAGGAAGCACTGCCAGGATTAAGCAGTTTCCCTTGTTAAAATGAAAAAAAAAAAACCAAAACCAAACCCAACAATACTGAGTATTTCAAGGAAAGACTAAATGATAATCTTTGGGGGAGGCAGGAAGCATCAGTTGGTGTTTTATAGGAACATGTGATCCACCTGAGGCGCTTCCTCAATCTGGTTGTGATTTACTCCCATGATAATTTTTGTTTCATTTGAATAGCTGAGGTGACTAGGCATTAGCTAAGCACTTCTCAGGACTGAACAATCTCTCAGGGAAGTAACACCAGTCTTAAAAACTGAGTCATTCGTGATCAGTTCAGTCTATTACTAAAAGAGCTGTTATTGCTCTTTTGGGCACGTATTGTGCATAAAAAATGAGAGGTGTCAAAAACCAGTAATGAAAAGGTAGCTGTCTTTGGTAAGTGGGTGGGAACCAAGTGAACCAAATCAGACAGCAAAGCAATTAAGTTATGAGTCAAAGTTTTCCCTAGAGAGGGCCCAGAAGTGGAATAAACAAACACATGATACTGTGTTAGAACACTATAAGACCATCTTCAATTAAAGTAGCTGTAGCGATCTCTGGAAGAGGAGACAAGGTGTCAAAGTGGAGACAGGGAGTCAATGGAGGAGAGAACAGATTGAATACACTGGGGAAACTGGGAGAGATGTATTAAAAAAATAGGACAAGGAATTACAATTGGAAGCCACAATAGAGAGAGATTAAAGGCAATTTATATGAGGTGTTGCAGTACTGGAATTGAGTAAGCAACAGCACTGATGTCAAAGTTGTGGGAAGGAGAAGACTGAGATCAGAAGGGAATCGCTGAGCAGAGAGAGTGGGACAAGGGAGACAGACAAGGACTGTCTGCATAAGACTAGATGAGAAGAAAGCGGGGAAAAGGAAACAAAGCAAAGAAAGGCAGAGAAGGAGAACATAAGAAAGCCAAACCTGAAAAAGTAAGGGGAAAAAAAGTGCTGTCTCACCAAGAGCTTCCATGAAGCACGAAGCACAATGTATGAGCTGTGTCAGCAGCTACCTGTGAAACCCAGTGCACAGGCAAGTGCATGTCCTGTCCACCTCTCACACCTGACCTTCCTTCTCCACCTGCTGCTGCCTCCAGTGCCCAACTCCCCCTTTTGAATACTGCTGGAAGTGTTGAGAGCAGGTAAACTGTGAAACACACAGAGTCAAAACCCAGTGCTCCTGCATCAGCATGAGCCTTTCCCTAAGCATCAACAGTTTTTGGATAAACAAGCATCAACAGCTTTTAGACAAATTTAGGTCGTGTCTCCCCATACTATACCTGTCCTTTCAGCAAAGAATTAAGACACATAACAAATATGAAAGGTAAGGTTATTACTGGCAGATCTAATTTGTACTTACAGCATCGATACACGGTACTGTTAGTTTCCATCGTGTACGCCTGCTGCTGCTCCGTGCAAACAATGGCTCTTATTTCTTGTGCTAGATCAGAAAATCTGCTGTTCCAGGAATTGTCTTGTCCAATGTGCAGTGGTGACACTAGAGCTGTCAAGCTGGTCTGCTACCCAGCCACCTCTGGACTGTGTATTTCCTTAAGCTGTAAACCGCATCTGCTCACAGCATTTGTTTAGTATCACAACCACCTACGGTTTTCTGTAAATTTAGACAACTGTTTAAAACGAAACAAGATGTGTTTCTTTAATCCCAGTTGCAGAATTACTTCCAATTTTCTGGTGACTTTTTCCTTGCCCTGCTCTAAAACGTGCATAAACACACATGAAGAGACTGTTATAGGACTTCTTTTGAGAAACCATAAGATACAAGATTTTAAAATCTCACCTTTCAGATTATTCTAATGCTTTCAGGCAAGAAAAAAAAAAGGTAACTGAAGATAGAATTAAGTCAGACCAGTACATATCAACAGTTCCAGGCACAAACTTCTGCAAGGAAACTGTAACAGCTCAACACCAAGTAGTAAAACACTCAGAAAACTTCTATTCAAGATTAAGTTTAATCCAGAAGTCCAAACTTGTCAAGATGCAGAAATGCACAGTTAGAACATTCAAATAATGTATTTCAGTATTTCTAGTTGTAATTGGTATTTGAAGAACAGACTAGATCTTACTAATTCTATTTCATCTTCAGATGGTGTCTCTTCACAAGGGTTACACATTCAGGGCTGGAGTTACCTCCTTTATAAAGAGAGCTGATTATTATTATTTATTTTATCATTGATTCTTTGTTCTATTGTTGTGATCTGCGGATACTCTCTCTAGTATTGACTTTCACTTTTAGTTTCTTTGCTTTATAATTTGATTCAGCAACTGCTGCCTCCAACCACCACAAGAGTAGTACGGTAAATTAGTACACCAGTAACTAATGGGTAGTAACAAATCCTTATCACCAGTAGCGCAGTCTCCTCTGTCCCAGCTTCACCTGTTAGAGCCCTCAGCATTGCATGCTCCATACTACACCAATTTTGGGTCTCGCTTTGTGCAATCCACCTCTATTACTATGCTGTTCACAAGAAGTGCCATCTGCTTACCCATCACTGCACTGTGATTAATTACCATTATTCAGAATTTTTTCAGGCATAGACTCCTGAGCATAAGACAGACAAAATCACCCCGTTTTTGCCTCATGAAAATAAAGGTATTCAGCAGTCTCTATTACAAAGTGACTCTGTAAACCGCTATTCAGGAAGAACATATAGATCTAATTTCAATAGGCTGCTGCTTATGTGCTACGCTTATAAAAACTGTGCTATTGGCAAGACTCCTTACTAAAGAATGCTGGCAGCTGGAATGAGTGTGTGCTTATACATTCATTTCCAGCACTCATATCTTTCCCCGTACAGGCAGGTTATCTAGCCTTGCGTAGTACTGAAGTTGCTTGACATTTTTCATTATAAACCTTGTTTTCAGTTGCCTGTACACTTTCAAAGATACATACAATTGGAATAAAATCTTGCATGCTGAATGTCTGCCTCAGATCTACAGAGACACGCAGCAAGGAAAAACCATCCAGACATTTGTAGCTGTGAGGGTAAGGGAAAGCCACAGGGTTTTACCCATTAAACATTTCTGAAGACCTCTCCTTTTACCCCGTGTTACTATGGAGCAGAA
Source organism: Eurystomus gularis (assembly GCA_013400335.1). Taxonomy (NCBI): domain Eukaryota; kingdom Metazoa; phylum Chordata; class Aves; order Coraciiformes; family Coraciidae; genus Eurystomus; species Eurystomus gularis. The sequence continues at coordinate 140,725 of VZZY01021188.1, read as the reverse complement.
GTCACTATACTAAGCATACAACTTTTGCTGTTCCTGTAAAAGTACATTAAAATTCAGCCAACTTATAAGCCTCTCCAAGAAATTCAGTTTGATATGCTCATTTGAGACATCTTTGATTTTACCATCTAAACGCCCAGGAAATCCTTTGTATGCTGAGCATGTTCCAGACCGGTGCTAAGACAGACTTTTCTGCAATACTGATCTAAGCTCTTCCTGACTGTGCCACATCTGGGTGCATCTCCTGGGAGCTGGAGGACGGAATCCCTATCTCCCCGCTGTGCCAAGTAGCATGGAAGAGCGGAATATGAATCCACCGCCGACTCACCCCCGTTGAAGGAAGAGATTAAGGCAGCTGGGGGAATTAAGAGCATGGGGTGGGGAAACAGAAGCCAAGACAAAACCAGGGAAGGTGGTCAAGAAAAACAGCTGTGATTTGTGGTGGTTAAAGGCTTGAGTACAGAGGGATTTGGGGAGAGCAGCAGCAGAGCTCTGTCTCAGTCTTGCTAGGACAGATCAGCACTGCAGCTGCCTTCGTGGTGGGAACACAACACGTGTACTGGGGGACTTGTATTCAAGCTCTCAGTTAGTCAACTCCAAGGAGATGCAATGGGATTTATGGTCAGACCACCAGCTCAAATTCTGTCCAGACTGGCAGAGGTTGGAACTCATTAAAATCTACAGCCATCCAGTGGCCCTTGTGACAGTCAAGTTCATCATGGACAAAGGTCTGTACCATCCAAGTGCCCAGTAAGTCTGGCATTTCTATTGACAATCAAAGTCAAGGCAGAGTAGAGGAAGGCAAAGCTTCTGCTCATACCACAGAAAAGGTCAGTGGAAGATGCCACTGCCCAACCAGTAGCTAAAGATGCTAAATGTCTTTAATAAAAAAGGTGTTTTAGCCTTCATGTAGCTAGGAACAGAACCTGCAGTTTGCACTGGGGCATATTCTCCAATTATTACCCACTTCTAACATTTTATTGTATGAGTAACCAGCTCACATCCTTGAAAATAAACATTTCCTCCTAAAACTATCTTTAGAAATGTGAGATGAGGGAAAAAAAGAGAAAAGACTCAGCCTTACCATTCCTGGCACTGAGTCATCCCTCATACCATCGAAACCAACAGAACTATTTGCTCCATATTCATAAACACAGCAGGATCTAGCCCAGAACAGGCAAGAATGTTATTTACTTATAGTCAAACCCAACAGTGCTATCTATCTGCTCTGCCTCTGTGGACTGCTGTAAAGAAAGGACTTAGAGGCACCAAGCTGTGTGAATAAGAGTTGGGGATCGGGGGGCTGTAACAACTTACCTCTCTTTCATCAGGAGAAGGAAAAGCTGTTTGAGAGAGACGTTTTAGCCACTGCAAACATCAAATTATAAGGGCTGCACTAAGATTGAGATTTTAATGAAATTCCAGAGCCTACAGGCGTATAATGTTTTTATGTAAATCAGCTTAACGATGAGTTTTTCACCATGAGCATTAGCAAGTGAGCAATTTATTTGAGGAAAAACTTGCAATCATCAAAGCATTTTTAACTGTGTGAAAGTTGAGTCCATAATAACTGGAAACCATGCCTAAAGTTTGCTCTCTGATCCTAAGCACTCATGCACATTGCATGAAAAACAACATTGCAGGCAAAAATGAGACATATGGTTCATCTACTTATGAGGGAGATGATCGAAAATAACTTCTGAAATGCAACAATTACATCAGACCAAGTTTTAACACTGCTCATCATCTTGGCCACAATGGACTTGACAGTTCTTTATCAAAACGGAATAGTAGAGAAAAAATTTCTGCTCTTCCAGTACACTGGAAATGAGCCTTGCCTCACGTGTAGAAAGCCATCTGCTTCGCTTTATTAGTGACCCCTTAGCTACATTAAAGTCACTGACCATATTCAGAAAAAGAATTTGAACTGGAGATGTAGTGCCTCATCGTGTTCTCAGTTACACCAATACATATTAAACCCCAACAGAAGCAGCTAGAAAAGAAATGCACAGAAACACCGACAACCCCGAGCTTTGTTCTGAGTGTCAGCAGAGGCACTGTGAAGGTGACAGACATGACAGAAAAAGGTATAAACAAAACTATGCAATAGCTGAGAGCTTCACGGAAGAGGAGGGACAGGCAGAGCTGGGGACCTCTCTCCTCTCTTTACCGTGATGTAGAGTCACCAGGTTGTCCCAGCTGAAGCAAGCTCTTCTCATCTGCCTCTGTCGCAATACATCCTTTAGGCTTCCAGGGACTGTATCTGCCTCAAGTTAATTGCCTCCAAGAGCAGCTGCCTGTGAACCCTCAGCTCCTCACTTTTATCAGGGCAATGGTAGTTTAAAGTCTTAATTAAATACACATGATTGGATTATGCCTTCAGGCACAGCCTTGAGCAAGAGATAACGCATGAACTTCAGAAGCCAAGTGCCTCAAACACAGCCCTCTACATCACAACATGTTTTTATTCCCCTTGATCTCAAAACATGGGTGGACTAGGCATTGCTTTGGATTCATGGAAGTAAAAAATTACATCAGCCTGATGATCAATGGCTAGTATTTAGGAAGGTGTAAGCCATAACTTCACCTGGTGCCAGCTTTGTGAAGGGAGAGGACAGCATGAAAAGGGACACCTTGTGACTCCAAACTAGCCAAGTACTGAAATTACAGAGGATTCGCATTTTCGTTTACATTTGTAGCAGTTTAATTCAAGACACCTGCACTTCTTGAGTCAGTTGTTAATTATGTCTGATAAGCATAACTGAATTTCACATTAGAAACAAAATATTCCCTTGAGTCAGTCTTTCATTTTTCTTCCCCAGGGAAGTTACCTTTGAAGGTGTCAGTGCCAAAACCAGCCACCACGGACCTCAGCCATCCCCAGCTCCTCTTACGCATTATGTCCTTTCTCTCGTTACTTTGCAAACTCTCCCAGCCACAAGCCCTATCTATTTGCATTCTCAGGTGCTAAGTCACTATAAGAACGCTTTACAACAGCAGTTGCTTTGTGTTTAGCAGCCAGACCATGCACTATTAAACCTCACAGTGTCCACTCTGATTGGAGCTATTACAGTCAGTTAAGCATGTGCCATGCAGTATACAAAGAGAGTCTTGCAATTAAATCCTTGGGCAACAAAACGTGACTGTCGTCAAGAAAAAAATCCTTTGCACTTCGATGTAAAAGAGAAACTGAGAGCTTAACACTGGTATGCACAATACCATAATATGGGCTGCTTTTCTTTTTAAATAGATTTATCACGCTTCGGAATCAGTAGGCACACATTTCTTGTCTCTACTCTATATCTAAAGATATTTTTAGCTTAATATTTCCATGACAACGAAGCAAGAAACGGTCAATTTAAGAAGATGGCTGAACAAAAATTCAAAATGCTTGTAAAGCAGCTTCCTAGTGCTCAAATTGTTTTAGTTACCCACTACACTAAGCACATTATTGTTTGTTGCTGCTCTTTCTAATCATCAAATTAAAAAACTAATTCTGAGCGATTAAGAGAATTATGCATCGTGTTATCATACAACAAAGACTGTTCGTTGCGGTCACGGTAGGAGCACCCTAACACAAATAAAAGAAGATAGCAAATGCTACTGTAGATTGAAGTAAGAGCTCAGAGAGAAGAGTGAGAAGACACACTGTGGTACTCTCTTGGGCAACTGGCAACAGGGTACACGTACCAAGAATGTGATGGCAAATACGACAATTCAAACTCTTGGCTTTCCTGACTCTACCACAGAGCAGAACTGTTCACAGACAATTTTGAAGAGAATCATTTTTGAAATCTGGAAGACCAAAATGAAGGCCGGTATTCCAGGCAGTGGCATTAAAGGCAAGGAAAACGAACACAGGAGCAACCCTAGGAAAGGTACACACCTTTCTCTCCACCTCAGGATTATTTGGTCTTATTTGCAAGGCACCTAACAGGTCTGCACAGTGTGAGGTGACAGTTGTGCTGTGTTTTGGTACTGAAGGCAAGAGACAGTGACAGCACAATAATAGCGCAGTGGATGTTGAGATCTTTGGCTCAGTGGTTCCTCGATTTACATTACCATCTTGCGAACATTTCATTCCTTTCCACAATACTTTTTTCCTTCTATGCGGAACGGAAACGAAGAGCGGTGAACGATATGTAACTCTATCATTAAATACCTGTTACGGTATTAAATACAAGTGGGAGATAAACAGCATTGCACTGCAATTATCCAATGCCAAAATTCCCCAAAGTTCAGTTGTCTGGAAGAACAGCATTATTTGAGGTCTTTTCTTAGTATACCAAAGACTGACCTGGGAAGGTCTGGGAAGCATTAATTAAACAGAGGAAAGGAGACTTCTGTGTCTTCACAACACAAAGCTGTTCTCTTCTTTACACATCCAAAGCATTTATTGGGTTCGCCCACTCAGAACCACGAGCCCTGAATAAAAGCTGCATGCCAGCTATGCTGCTGAGGTTTGGTTTTTACCCTGGTCCTAGAATCAGAAGGGACCTTAAAGATCACCTAGTCCCAACCCCCCTGCCAGGGGCAGGGATCCTCTCCTTCTAGTCTTACACATGCTTTGCTTTACAACAGCAGGGCCCATCTTCCCTCCATCGGTGAGAAAGCACACTCCCTCCTTTGGTTCTCTCAGACACTTGTGAGTCGTGTCGCTGGTTGGCAAAACCCCATCAGCATGACACCTTTGCCAACGGTGCTGTCTCTTGGTATGATGGATAAAATCTTGGCCTCGATCTTTTAAAACAATGTCACCAGAGTTCCTCTCCCATGTGCTGCTAAGCTCAATATGGATGGGAGTGTGGCACGTGGGCTTAGCTAGATGCAATTTTCCAGTGCAAACTTGAAAAGACAAGCTCAAAGCCCAGGTTGCCCATGGACACACAGGAGATGCCAGAGTTGCCTGCTTGATGCACAACCCCTTTTGTAGGCCTCTTCTTTCTCTGCAACAATGCAACCTCTGTACATCAGAGGACCTCAGATGCTGATAGCCATCATAAGACACACCACGAAGAGAAAAGCCCTTGGCATTCCAGCTTCACACACTCCTATTGGTCTCGTTATCATGGTTTCTATTCCAATACCGCTCACATACAGACTGTGGCCTGTGCACTACAAGTTTCCAAATCACCACTGCTTTACACGATGCTGCTCACATTTACCACCAGCTCCTGCACAAAAGCAGGGAGGAGGAATCGCAGCTGGCTCCAGGGAGACAGACCCACCCATCAGTGCCCTGGCACCTCCTTTCCCATGACATGCATCATTCCTACCTCAGGTGTCCGGCAGTGAAGTCAAGGCAGCATGACCATCTCCTTTTCTACAAACTGGGACTTTGTTCTAGGTATGTTTTCCTATATTTGCATGTTATTAACAACACCAACACCTGTCTGTTGCTGCTGATAGTACATGGGCTGCGCCCAGTAGCAAGCTGTGTATAAGCCATAAGCTTGGTCCTACAACACTCAGCATACGGAATTACCCTTTCTGGGTAAGCAATTCACAGGCAACTCTGCCTACAGAGATAATGTCAAGTTGTGTCCAAGCTACCAAAGGCAGAGAAAGAAGATACCCGCATCTAGTGAGGGGGGCTCTGGAGGGCTCAAGATCTGAATCAGCTATGGAAGATTTACATCAGAATGAGAATTAAGGCTGGAGTTCATCAGATTTAGATGTACAACTCTGTACGATGCTTTCTAAAGATCAGTAAGAAGGAAAAATCTTCTCATTAGAAAAACTACATTTTCAGCAGGAACCGCAAACTAGACTTCTGCTTTTGACTGCACTGGGTTCACAGCTGTGTGGGAATCTGGAACACAGCACTGAGCCTCTCTGCTCTTTTACAAAGGTAAGGACAGACCCATCAAGCACGGCTGCTCTTCTGAAGCTTGCCCACAAAGTCACCTCCTACAGGAACCATACTAGGAGACTTTTGTGATTCACTTTACAATTTTGATTGTAGAAGGACAAAGCAGGTAACTTTGCTACACTTGGTCGCACCACTTCACAGTGAAGGTTTTCTTACCTTTTGGCTTGAGACAGCCCATGTGTGGCTGCTCACCCATTCAGAAAACTCCTGTTCACAAGGGCATTTTGATTAGGTGCTACTGCTACGGTGCCTATTGTTAATTTCCTTCGGAATTTGTAAGACAAAGCATGAGCTATCAAGAAGGAAAAGATCAAAAGGCTGCTAAGAAAAAGGTATTATACCTGTTATTACTTCTCACTTTAGAGCCCCCTCTGCAATCTCCTCTTTTGACAACTTTTTTTCATTTCTAAAATACCAATTTCTGTTCACCACTTCTTTGCAATCTAATAATTAGGGAAGAAAATTGCTGTAATCACAAAATGAAACATGGCTTTTTAAAACCCAGCAATTCCAAAAGTATCTTACTCAATACAGGTAAAAAGAAGGGGCTACAAATGGGTGACGTTAAGTTGAAAGGCAAGATAAAATATCCTGATTGTAAAAAGACCAGTGAACCTAATGCTGAGAGCACTGGAGGAGTGTATTTGTTTTCAAGTGCAATAAAAATATGGAACTGTGGGGAAAAATTACTATGAAACAGATGCTGCATTTGTGCAGGTTAAAGAATTACTATCTTGTAACATATATCAGAATAACAAATGGAAATACCACATGTAAACAAACAAGGGGACAAAGAATCATGGGCAGCCTAGACAAGACAGTGCGGAGTGAAAATTCATTCTCTGGCAAAATGTATCAAGATGCACATTGAGAGACTGTAAAAAATGGTCTTCAAATCATTGTTAGATCCTAGTGATTATGAGACTATATATAGATGCCAGTATGTCCGTCAGCTGAAGGTGTCTCTCAGGCGGCTGGTGCATTCTCTGGCTCTGTACTTCCCTGCTGGGACCCGTGGTGCAAGCAGCAGATGTTCGCTTCATTGGCTGGAGCTGACATTTGCAAGCCTTCAGAGCTGCCGTCCCGACAGCAGTAGCTCCCAGCTTGCCCAAGCCCATCCAAGCTGAAATTGCTGCAGTCACACACAGGTGACAGACAGGAAACACTATTATTTTAATTTCTTAATAGTAAAAGCTAAGGTCTCCAACCACGGCACGCTTAACTCCCACAGGATTTGCTGCACTGAAAAGGAAACCCTAATGCAAATCATCAATAGCCTGAGCACGATCTAACAGCTGTGATGTGCCCACACGCAGCGGGATGACTGTACAGTCCAGGCTGCAGATAACCTAGACTATTTTTAAAACACTTTTTCAGAAATAAGCTTGCAGAAAACCTAGACAAAATCAAGAGCAGAGGCAAAGGGCATATGCAAAAAGGAACTACTTCTGTACTTCTGCTCCTAGTGGATAAAAGACAACTGTGGAGTAAATTCCCTTTGAATCACCTGCACATTTATAACATCTACTATTGCTAATTTACTGTTAAGTGTATATATGTTTTTTCCTCCAATTTTCCAGTTATATATATAAAAAAATGACACTTAATCCTAATCTTGACACTGACATTCTTAACTCCTATAGCCTCAAGTCTCAAGCTTTTACTAACTATCCTATATGCAGCAACACTGAAAAAGGAAAATGCTGCGTCTCTTCCTTGCATTCTGGAAGACAAACATCAGCTTCCTACACCCGGGATAAGGCTGAAGACTTCAAGTTTCCAGCAGAACCTGGGCCACCGCTTTGCCATCTCTGGCTAAAACTCACTGAGTGTTCAGATGAAACGCTTTGACACCAGTAAACCTGGGGGTTGGAACCTCTGCCACTGAGTTATTAATTTCACTCTTTTCTGACTTAATTTCCCCCTCTATAAGGTGAGGAAAATTATACTTCCAGCAACTCAGCCCAAAGGAGAGAGGAATATGAGTGTTTGCTAGTCCTTCTATAAGCCAGTTTTCATAGTAACAGGGCTGTTCTTTGGTCACAGGAGAAAAGTATTCTCTTCTCCAAAGCTCATGATGACATTTAGTAGGGGCCCTACCAACGTCATGCATCTGGGAGCAGAGCAGCTCAGTAAGAGTTCAATTCCCAGCAGGTACGTGGTGCAGCTGGTCAGGCTGCCTCTGCGGAGGGAAGGCACTGCGTGCACGCTTCTCTGCTGACCTGAAGGGATTGCACTGGATTGAGCAGGTCATCACAGGATTTAGCTCTACTTATTACTTAAGCTGCAATCAGTCAGGTCGCACGAAAATTGAAAAGTACATTCCAAATTTCTGTTAAGGTATTTGTTTGTTAAGATCTACCCTACAGCTATTCTCCCTTAAATCACAGACAGATTTGTACTGTACAAAACTCCTGGGCTGCAGCCCCGTCGCTCCCAGTGCTATAAATGCCACCAAGAGAGCACGGCATTCCAATGGGCGCCATATGCGGCACCCTGCCCAGCAATCGCAAAGGAAGGAGGAAGGAACAGAAAGTGAGCCTGAGAGCTACTGGTCTGACCGAGCGGCTGTAGGCGCCTCCAGCCAACACAGAGGGAATGGATCCTCTGCTATGGAAGGACAGCTCTTTGGGGACGCAGACGGTCATGTACAACTCGTGTGATGATGACAATAACAGATGCACTGCTACACAAACTGTCTGCCCTTTCTACACCATGTACTGCAGATGGATTGACCAAACAATTCCTTTACATCTTCTGGTGGTGTGTCATCAATATCAGGGGAATCATCTCCTTCTTACAGAAGCTGTAACAGCCCCGTGAAACCAATCTCATTTGTTGAGATGCTCAAAAAACACATGCAGGCCACCCGCCATTCAATCTTCATGATTCTTTCATAGCTTAGATGTTTTAAGACACAACTCACAATGCCAAGAAGGTCATAAAAAAATATTTGCAGGTAACGTGTTTTAGTTCACTCACCAGGTCCAAAAGGAATCTATTAAAAAAATACTGTAAGTGTGGGGTTTTTTGCAACTATCCCTAATAATTAGCTCCAGTAAACACGTCTTTTTGGCAGCATTGAAAGCTGAAAGAGAAAGCGCATTGAACAGAGCCGTGAATGAAGGTTTGAGACCACAGGAGAGGAACAAGCTCTCCTACTGGTTTGAGTTATTCAATTCCAAGGCAATATAATGATTCCAGGATGGGTTTGCAATAGATTGGTTTGCAGGGTTTGTTTGCTTTTTTATTCTGCTACCTCTGTGAATTTCTAATCTGAAAACTAAATAAACTGTCACCTGCTGTGAACTGACATCACCTCACATACGAATGGATCCATCCTAGTTCATGCACACAAAATACACGGCCTCTTTTTTTTTTTCCAATAGAGATCCTTTACTAGCACACTTATATTCCAGATCTGATGTCTCAAACAGGCTCTGAGGATACAGAAATTCACCTCTGAGCAAAAAGCCAGCAAAAGATGTGCAGTTTTACCATGTCAAGTTGGTCTGTCAAAGCAGGTGTATGTGCATGTACATTGTCCACCTGCATAAGGCTGCCATGGACATTCAACTGCTGAGTGCCACTCCAGGACTCCAAAAGAGGTAAATGTATTTCCAGTATTGTTGTTTTATAGTTTTGATGGCTCATTTTTCCACCCCCTTGCTGGCTTGGAGAATATACCTACCATAAAGTAACTGTCATGACCTCAGAGGAGAATTGGCAGATGCTACTCTGAGTCAGCTGCCAGCGTGTAGGAATCTTTATGTCAGCCTTGACAAGCTGTGGCTTCTACAATGAGAGTGTTTTGAAGGACTGAGTAACTTTTAGTCCATAGCACAACAAAATGTGCTTAGAGATTGTGTATTTAATTTCTCCTTTTAAATATTTTCCAGCATCTGGACTATACGCTTCTTCCACACTAGCTGTCAAAAGGCTGATTCATCTTGTTAAAGCCAACCGAGAATCTCCCACTGATTTCAGCAGATGGAGACCACACCTATCTCTTCCCATTTTCCTTCCAAGAGAAAAATTCTCCTCAGCTGTAATCTGTTTCTTTTATATCTACATGTCACTCAGTCCCGCCACCCTTCTCCAAGGTATTTCTAAAGGTCTTGCAATCTTTGTTTGAAAATAGCCAGATAAAGAAAAAAATTTCTGCTAAACACACTACCAGCTGGATTTATATTCCACAGCACATTCTATGCATAGGTCAGCTAAATCATTTAGGCATGTCATAGAAGTATTACTTAGCATTTCACTGCATCTCAAATGCAACAAATTTATGCAATTTAGAAATAGGTCTGCTAAAGCAAAACCAGATTCTACTTTCCAAACTGCACAAAACCTAAATGGGCTTGTTCAGAGGCAGAAACTTTTATCTTTGTACATATTATATATATTTAAAAGGTTTCCAGTGAGTCATTTTCTAACAGAAGAAAGCATAATATGAGATTATTAATCCATTGCAGAAGCTCAGCACACTTCACAGAGAAGCAGTAATTACAGAGGTGCCTGCTAGCAGTGCTACTGGTAAGGCTGTGTCAGGGGCTTCGTTATTAACCCAGTTCTCGTGGTTTCACAGCTTAGTCACAAAACACCCATGTACTGGCCTTAAACCACCATAGAAAATTTCATCCCAAAAGCAATTTATTTAGTTACTTTTTCTTCTTGTAAAAGTACAAAGAGAAAAAGGGAATTATATAGAATTTTCATGCCTTTCTGTGAATATATACCTGAGAGAGATTTAACAATTTTAAAACAGCAAATTGTGACACTCTTGGGTGAAATCCTTATCCTGTTTAAATTAGCAGCTAGTTCTCCCGACTGCAGCAGGGACAGGATTTCAATCTCTGAGTTCTGGAGAAGATCCTGCTGTTCACAGAGCTACTCTGCAAGAGCAAGTGCCTTCTCCCATTTAATTTATGGCCACCTTAAGCCTGTTCCAGTTGCAACATAACACAAATTAGCTCAAACCCCACTGAAAGACATCAGTGCAGATTATGCCCAGTACAGGCCACTAGAGATCATGTGAGCTGCTTCAGCCCCAAACGCTCGCTTACATTAGCTAGCCTAGTATGACACAGGCCTTCAGGAAGAGCACCTGGAGATGATCTAAACTACCAGGACTGGAGCAAGCAACCCAGTCATTACAACTGATTACAAAGCCAGTAATGAAATGGTCACTCCAAAAATATTGTGGTGGTGAGAGATGTCTTCTGGTAGAAAGCCAACACAGACAACTAACTGAGGTAGCATCATCTCAAACACCACTGATGACTCTGCCATGGCTGTCTCTGAACTGAGCCCCTACAATCCAAAATGTCACTATACGCCTTTTCTTTCACGTTTTCACCTTAATAAAAAAAGGTGCATGATAGGTTCTCCAAAATCTAAGGAGGAGTCAGGGAAAAGAAGGAAAGAAAGGATAAAGTCAAAGTACAGAGGTACTGAAATTTAATTCTCATTTTTGTGCCGTGCCATGCCATGCATAGACTTCATGCAGTTCACCAAGGGAAAGGAAAATGGTGAATCTATTAGCTAAGCCGATCTAGCATTCCTCACAGACAGCTCATAAAGCTTACCATAACATCCTGTAAACAGGAAAATATTTGAAAGCCTGAATCCAGAAGCCTGCTAATTACAGAACTTCACTCATACGTAAATCAAGACATCTTAGGCAAGCAGAGGGAAGGAAACAGTTCCATCTCTCTCCACAACCATGAGGTGCCACAGTGACAAACAAAACCAAGACAGTAACTAGTGTTTAGTAAGAGAGCAAGGCTGGCTCGTTCCACCTCAGGCAAGTACCTTTATCAAGAGGAACAGGAAAAATGCACCTCTTTAAGGTCTCTAGGCTAATATAGAATGTAGAGGCTCAAAAATCAGAAATAAATGTTAGGTACTACACCTGAGAAGCCAAAATTCCTTGTTGTAAAGCAAAATCTTAATAATGCACTCATCGTATGCTGTTCTAAAGGAATATAGTCTTTCATCTTTAAATCTTGGCTATTAAGCAGACAGACTAATCTAACACACTGTAGGCACATCACTTTTTGGTGTGGTTAATCTGCTGTTCAAACGTTGCCTGAGGACCTGGGGACATTAATCACATGTCAGTTTGTGTGAGTTCCCAGGTATCTCTGGAGTAACCGAGAGCTGCCAGTTTATAAAGTGATTTTACCCTCAGGAAGTGCTGCTCAGCAGCTTGGATAAACAGCGAGTTAGTAGGAAGACAAATCGAGACTCTGAAGTCTCTCCAAGCCCCTGATAGACCTTGATGTGTTCCAACTGTGGGCTTATTTCAGTGGAGTAGAAAGGGAGGAGCAAAACTGCAGTCACACACCTCTAAACACCTGAGCTAGACAACAGCGGCATTAAGAAACTTTCCCGGGTGTAGATTGATTTTTGAAGCCAGGAGTAGGAGAGAGAGGTGAGCTGCACCAAAAGCTGCTCACTTCCCAGGATCTGCCTCCTGAGCTCAGAGGGACCCTCGGAAGCCAAGAGCCCTTGCCCACAAGCTGCCTGGGAAAGCTCTCTGGTGCTCCTCTACTGCAAAAAGATCACACATCTCTTCTGAGTGCTTTTCCCCCTTGTGTTTGCAATCTCTGCTTTGCTGGTTTTGTACTTCTGCTACTCAGAATTCTTTGTCTAGAGGAACACTGCTGGCCAGTTACAACAGCTTACATTCTGATACAGGCGCATTGCCCATTTTATTGCTAACTCCAGTTAAACCTCATGCTTGCAACAGAGCAGCAACACACTTCATCATCAGAATTTATTTTGTTTCTTACATTGTAAATTATATATATTTTAAAATCCATTCCTGATATCTTTGTGTGTTTTATTTATAACATAACTATTTTCTTCCCTGATATTTTTTTAAAAGTTATTTTCAACATTTCCTTTTTTGGATCTTTCAACGAATGGAAATCATTCTTGAACTTGTAAAGTATCCCAGCCATGCAAAAGAAATAGGTCAGGAAAAAAAAAAAACAACTGAGAGGCACAGAGAAAGATCATCTTTGAAAACTAAATAAGACTTGTTCTACTTCTATATTTGAGGCCTAAGATGCATTTATGTTTAGGTTACTTCATCATTATTAATTACTGTTTTCTCATTAGGTGCAAGGAAACAAAAACCACAATGAGGGCAGTCAAACACTGCGACAGGTTGCCCAGAAGGAAACTGCATCCTTCAAGACAGTCAAAACTTGACTGGACAGGTTCTAGAGCAACCAGCTCTAACCAGACCCACCTTGAGCTGGCAGTCAGACGAGACAACCCAAGATTATTGAACGATCAAGTTCATCTCTTATAGCGTGAAGGGACTGCTAAGAGGAAGCAAGACTATCAGTATGTGCAGCCTAATCATGGAAAGCTTCCTTAAAACGGCCCTGCAGTGAGAAGCAACCAGATCTATAGCTCTTATCCTCAGGAATGAGTCTAGAGCTACAAGTGAGCTGTGACAGCTCACCCCAGATAAGTAAACATGTCACGTCCCCTCATTGTCCTTCCTGCAGCTTCAGCAGTGGACGAACACCTGCCAGGCACACAGGTTCTGCTGCTGAGGACAAGGAAGGGTCTGGAATAAGCACTGCTGTCTACTCTTAGAGGTCTCACTGGAGCAACTGCTGTTGGGAAAGGAGACTTGGAAAAAAAGCCACAAGCAGGATAACTTCTAAAGAGAGAACACATAATGAAATTAGCATAGATAATTTAATGAAAGGGGAAGGACAGAAAGAAGCATCATTATGGAAATTTAATTAATAAACAATTACAGTAAAAGTATCTATTTCAAGGCTGGAGTTTTAAAAATTTATTTATAAAATCTATTAGCACTGAGACATGGGAGGAAATTCTACCTGCTACAAGTGGGGTAAAGTGAACATCTTAAGTATTGAAAGGGTTGGAGAACAGCTTGGAAGTATAAAACACTATTTGTCTGAGGCTCTCAAGATCCTACTACCAATATCAGTAGGTAGTACTACCTACTACCAATTGCCAAAAGATGGTTCTGCTGGGCAAAAGAGTTCAAATGCTGCAAAGAGACAGTAATTGTACCCTGTTGACTTCCTACTCTCTGAGTAAGTATACTCTGGATATAAGTGGTGTTCTTGACAACTAGCAGTCCTACAGCAGGAAACTCTGGACCAGGAGTAAGAAGGTGACAGGGCTAGATTTACTAGCTAAGTTAGCAAGAAAACCCAATTATCAAAAGGCTTCCTGCATTAGATGTGCACCTCTTCAGAAGCAAGATGAGTTACTATGCTAGTCTGAGTTAGAACCAATTCTGTTTCAGTGATTTGACTTTTCAGCTGAGTCTTTTCTCACTAACTGCTGTGAGCTTTCTGAAGCTCACAGCATGCTTGTGCAGACAGTGTCTACTTCTAGCAGTGATGACACTTGATGTTTAGAGTCACTACCAAGGACTGGTGTGCAGGCCGAGGTCACTGCTAACTCTTGTGTACCACATCAGGGGTGCAGACAGTGAAAGGCCGCACCTGCGGGGAGAAGCGGCCAGGACAAGTGACCCTAAACTGACCAACGAGGTATTCCATCCCATATATATCATATTCAGGGTAAAGATGATGGATCACGAGGGTCTCGCCCTTTGCCCTTTTTCCTTCCTGTCGGCCCTTCCACTGGCCTTTGCTTCCCTTGGGGGTCCTCCTTGGACCCTTCCCTTCTTGGACCCTCTCATGCCTTTGATCCCGATTCGTGTGTTCCTGAACCCAACTCCTGAACCCGGTTCCCGTCTGCTGCTGAGCCCAGTCCAGGACTTTGCCAGTGCCTGCACAGCCTCAGTGGTGACCATGATGTAATTGCCATCAGGGGGAGGTTGGGTTCGATACTGGTTTTGTATATATTTGTATATATCCCATTTTATTACTATTATCTTCATTAAAGCTGTTTCAGTTTTCTTTTCTAATCCGGAAGTCACTCTCTTACTCCATTCCTTTCCCATTTGGGAGGGGAGGGGGCCATCAGTCTCTCTGCCTTCTCCTCTTCCTCTATTTGGGGATGGGAAAGAGGGGTGAACGGAGAGTGTCTGTTGTAGGTCTGGTGGACTGAACCTAAACCTCGACAGTTACTACAGCACTACACCACAGATAGAACTCTGCCTTCCTCACGGAAGGTCAAATAATTATTTCTATTAAAATTGTCATATGAGTTGGATAAATGTTGCCATAACCACTACAAAGCAGAAGAGATGGAGTGGCTGGTCAAAACCAGACAATGACCTAGCAGGGTTACAACCAGATTTCTGTGTTATGTGAAGGGATTTATCCTCCTGTATACCACGATTTTCCTGTGCCGTGTTGGACGTGTAAGAAGAGCCCTTCAGGTGCTTCATTACCACAGAGAGGTATAAAAAAGCCTTTCTTTTAATTGTGAAGCAAACTTACTGCCTCCATAAAGTAAGAAAGAAGTTATCTTTAACACGTAAGCCCCAAGTTCTGCTTTGATTAATTACTTTCATGGTACGCTTTAACAGGATTACAGAAAAATCCATAAAACTCTCTAAAAGTAGAAATGGTAAATTACTAACACTGGTCTGTTCTTTAGGAGGTTTAAACTAGTGATGGGCTTGGTCAATAAATCGCCTGCTGAGTTTGCTCTCTCAGGCAAGCCCTTGATGCAACGTGGCCTTTGCTCAGAAACCCACGTCCTTGGGGACACCACCTCCTCCACCATCAGAAACATCCAAGTTTGATGGTGCTGAGATTAGACACTGACAAGACACTCTCCGTGCCTCCTGAATAATTCTGCCTCTGAACTGAACTTTTAGCTTTAATTTTAAAAACTTGAATTTAGTACTTTAAAAAATATATTTAATAAGAAAATAACCGAAACAAGGCTCAGTACCTTACCACTCTTCTGGAGTAAATATGACCTTTTGATGCATGTGCTGACTCCCTTCCAATCCCAGGTGCTTCCCATTTCCACTGCATGTGGCTCCTGTTTCTCTACAAAGATAAGGCCCTTTGGGGCTAAGTCTGCACGTGGGCTCTCTGTACACAGTTGTACACAAGAGGTGCTAGACCTGACAGCACACAGCAGCTGCATGCAAGTGATTCTTTCTGAATTCAGTGGGGACTAACCAGGCTTGCAGCAGCTTCAAAACATTCCCAATGGAAGTATCCAAGGGGAGAGCACAGGGGCACCCATGCAATGGAGCAAAGAGAGGAGATCTGTCTTCCCAGGCAATTCCACCAAATCCCTAGACAGGATTGTCCAAAACAAACTCTCCAGAAGCATTTAACAGTGGCAAAGACTAACTGATTTGTGAGGCAAGGATGACACCGTAACCTCTTACTGTCAATAGTAGAAAGATTATCAGTCTCAAAACAACATTCTCTGAGTTATACCGATCCATTGACATACATCATGTGACTTCAGCACTCACTGTGCAGAATACTAACACCCAAAGCAGCAAAACAATAGGTGTCTGTTCATTAATATCTCAAATGCCAGGTTAGATGAGAAGAATACAGCTATCAGCCACACCACTGGATTTCAGGAATCTCTTGTCACTTCTTCAAGTACGTGATACACAGTATGGTATCCTGAGTGATTCCAAACCCCCAAACACAGTACTTGAGCAGGAGTCCTGAATCTAAAGCAAGTACAACATATCTGAGGATATTGCTGACACAACTGGAAGAGCAAAATGAAGATGTATGTGAACCCGTATTTTCAATTTTTGACACCTAGTTAGATTCCTCCAACCCAAAGAGAAGATGTACCATTCCCCATGGCACGCTGCCAGGTACAGAGTGGTCTGATGGCTTCTACTTCAATTACTCTACCCTGGGGAACGACTGCATGATCAACAAGTGACTCCAGGAGTGCTGGAGGATGTGGGCCCTACCTGATATCTTCAGTGGATCTGGAGAAGAGGGAATGGTGCAGACCAGATCAGAAATTATAGCTGCCCACAAATTTTGATGCTGGACCATGGAGAGCCACACGTGGCCAGCTCCTGACAGATTCAAGCAGGAACAGCTGTAAGGACCACACAGCTTCTTGTCAATCCATCAGTGGCAGCAACACTGGCTGCTCCCCAGTCCTTGCCTGCTTCTTGCAAAGAGTGTTAAGCAATGAGGTCCTGCTTGGAAAGAGTGAACTCTTTGTCAACTTCTCCCTTACCTTAAGATCAAACAAGCCTGAAAGAAGGACAGTGTCCCTTTAAAAACAGTCACAATTTTCTGTGTCCTCCCAAATCTCCCAAGTTAAGAGAGTTAGTCAAAGTAGGGACTAATTTGGCTAACAAATTAGTTAGTCAAATCTGATAAATGAAGAATAAGAAGAGCACAGGAAAGGGTTGTGATTTTTCTTTCCGTTGCTGTCTGACATTTTCTTCCCAAGATACAAAATCACACACAGTTGTGTCTCACAACAGGAGGCACATCTGGCGCCTCAGGTACCACTTGGCACTAGACCTTGCCCCTGACCTGGGGTTTGGGCATCTTCACCAGGCTGCACTCT
This sequence comes from Eurystomus gularis, assembly GCA_013400335.1. Lineage (NCBI taxonomy): Eukaryota > Metazoa > Chordata > Aves > Coraciiformes > Coraciidae > Eurystomus > Eurystomus gularis. The sequence continues at coordinate 123,360 of VZZY01021188.1, read as the reverse complement.
TCTGCCACTCTGGGACACAAGACACCAGACAAAGCTGAGGGACTGACCCTTATGGTCTGTGTGTCCAGAACAGAGGGTCACCCAGAAGCACTGGCAGTGCCCTCCTGCCTCCATGTGTGAGACAAGCCTAGCTGCAGGGGAGTAACAAGGCTGGAACCAGTTGCATCAGTCTTATGTTCAGCCAGTGAGATGACTCCACAAGTCCTTGTCTTGCCTAGGTAGAGGACTGGCCAGGCACGAGTCAGGCTGTTGGACTGCAAGGGAGGTTAATGCTGTCCCTCAACCTGACAATGTCTGCATAAGAAAACAACAAGCAGATCCAGCATGGCAACAGCTGGCTTAAAAATAAAAAGTGGAAAAGAAGGGAAGAAAAATCCTAGTTCCTTCATAACCACCTTTTCTGATGCCCATTCCAACTTCGGTAAACCTGTAACAGCCCTACACAAACCTCTCCCCTCTTTCCAGCAGAAGAGCTTCTTCCTTGAAGAACAAAAGGAAGAGGGGAATGTACCATGCAGCAGAACACATTTTTCAGGGTAAAACTTTTAAGTAATTACTAGCAGTTCAGACTGCAGACAGACAGGAGGTGGTCTAAAATTACCAGACAAGACACTAAGCAGGGAGCATGGAAAATGAACCCTTATCTACAGTTGTACCCATACATTGGCAAGACGCTTCTTCACTCCATGCCTCTGTTTCCACCTCTCACCTTTTAATCCATCTTCCCCACCTCAGCTTTGAAGTCTAGCTCTCAAACATTTACCTTGAACTTATACCTTCAAAAATCTGACCTTTGCTCTTTAGGGCAGAAACTGTCTTAGCATGTAGAAGATCTGCTCTTCAAGGGAGACATGAGATGCTACTGTAATAAAAAAAGCAACTCATAAAAATTTGAAAGTTAACAAACAAGAACAGATCTGTGTGTCCAAACCAGGTCCCTAATGCCCCAAGGCTCAGAGTAATTACCACTAAAACTGCAGTTAAACGTTACTGCAACTTTGTGATTACTGCCTTAGGAATTAGATGATGTCCAGTCTCTGACGCGTCGATACAATGTCTATGCTTGTTTAGGGTTAAGTAGCTGAGACAAGAGACCATGTGAGCTGTGGCCCCTGTGACTGGGTACTACAGCTTCCTGAAGAAAGACTTGCTCTGACTTCATGTGCCTAAGATCAGGCATTGTTTTCCATTTAAAGCTTTCCAGTTCACCCTGATAGTGTTTTCTGAAACTCCTATCACCAATCTGTCAGAGTTCCCACTTCAATCTCAGCTTTGTGAATGCTGAGATTTTGTAACTTCTTAAAGAACTGCCATGAAAAGCAGAGAGCAGGTAGTGTGGGGACCAGCCAGGCTGTCCTAGCGTGGTGTCACCAAGCAGGCATGCTGCAGCACAAACATCATCTTCCTTGTGTAGGAACGAATAAACAAACAGCCCTGATCTCCACAGTACAAACAAAATATGTCCAAGTGTCAAAACAAGTTACGGGAAGGGAGAGAAAGATGAAGAAAAACCTGATTTGCAGACAAAGTCTCTCAGTTAAGCTACCACGGCACAGCCATGCAGGAGCCTGAGAAGTAGCTGTCTAATGTCTTGTGTGGACTGACCTGTGCTTCTGTTTGTGATAGGTCGCTGCCTACAATCCTGGCACAGAAAGATTTGTAACACAAAAACTAACAGGAAATGCAATAACAGCAAAGATTCAAGGGCTGATCAAAGGATCCAAAGCAAAGAGCTCTTCAGGAACCTCAACAGCCCTGAACTGTGAAATGCCTTCATCCAGGCTCACATAGTGCTCCTCTTCCCACAGATAAGCCTGGCTCAAATATGAATATAGGGGTACCAGACCAAGGAAAAGAAGGAAGAATTTAAAAACTATGTGCAGGGTGGAAGGTAACCAAAAAGCATCAATAACTACTACATGTGTAAGGAGATGAAGAGAAAGAACCTCAAAACTATGATATGTCTTCCTTGGGAAAGACACAAGCAGTAGATGTACCTTTTGGGGCACAAGTCCCCAAAAGATATTGCTTCATATCTGCTTTTCCTCTGACACCTTTAACCATTGTGCTGAATAGTCTTCACACTGTTGAAGATGTTTCTGTGTTGGTCTGGTTTTTTTTTATCGTCTGTGGACTCCTGAAGGTTGAAGTCATGCAGCATATTCTAATTTGCTCGAAGGTATGGAGGATGCACTTTAACAGCCTTATCTCTATTTTCTCCCCTCATGTACTCTTTCATAATGGGAAGTGCATGTGACTTGAAAGACATCGGGGTAATGAAAATGGAAATAGGAAATTATTTTAGTGGGCTGGACTTGTCAACAGCCTGTCCATAAAAAGGAAAACTGCAAATACTCCAGCTTCATTAAAGCTTTTGTTGCTCTGACTGTGCCTCATTTATTTGGAAACATTTGAGGCTGCAACATCTTTCAATTATTCATTCTTCGAAAGTGGCCTTTATATTGGCTTCCTAAAGCAATGCAAAAGATGTATTTTCTAGAGAGAGTCCTAGATGAAAGAGCTGATGGTTTGTCAGTTTTGGGGACATTTCTGTATGTACTCCATAAACACACACATATATGGCATATATTGACCATGACCTAGAACATGTGCCTTCCACCCGCTGATGTACCAGGATCTCTCAGACCTCTAACTTTAGCTGCATGATTTTTTTTACCATTATTTCCCTGCTAGTCAATAGAAATAAGTAACTATAATTTCCGCTCCTTGCGAGGCCTATCCTCCATCTTTGCTGTTAATAAAAACAACAGCGGCAACAAATTTAAACAAACAACTGCTGCATAAGCTTCCACGTAAAAGTGTCACATGGATGACTGATTGCACTTGGAAATGGCTTAGTTGCCAGGCAGTGAAACAATCTGCAGAAAGGCCAGCAGATTATCAGGGGTCCCTGCTATCTGGCTATCTTCAGTGTGATTCCAGGAGGATGCTGCGTCACACCTCAGTGAAACCATCTCTTGCTACTGCTGTGTAAGCCAAAAAGGTGTGCCAGAAACTGCAGTGAAACGGAGCATGTTTGCTTTCCTGGAAACCCCATTACGGGCTGGTTCTCTCCCCACAGCGCCCTCCAAGCCTCAACACAAAGTGTGCACCCCTAGTTGCACATAGCCTCTCTTCCCTCCTCCTTCAGCTCCCCAAACCCGAACGTTTTCATGGTTATAGGCATGGTTACTGTCGATCCCTGGCTGCCATAAAAACCCAATTTGCTGGACTTCTGCAGAAATGCAAAACTGGCTGTCGTGCAGCATTGCCCCTGCAGCTGTTAAGGGTTTTTGTTTGCTGAGCGTTAACAGGAGGTGAGTTCTACTCTGCCGGCATTCACACTGTAATTTGGAAGCAATTCCCTCTCTGGCTCACACCAATTACTTATCTGTCTGGCAACTTTACGCTGCAAGTTTGTGATATGCAAAGTGGAAAGGCTTAGCTTCTCTGGCAGAGCTGTTAGGCCTTTTCAAGGTGAAAAAGTAGATCATTTAAACACAAACTTTAGACGTCTGTGGTACCTGAAAATGCTGTATGGGTACATGTTAAGAAACGATCTTTGTTTTACAAAGTGATAGGGCTCTCTCGACGGTCTTAAACTTGACCATCAGCAAATTCAAAAGCAACATGTATTTTGCCCTAATACCCCCAAAACACAGAAGCACATTCCAAAAAGAAAAATATTTTGCATTGTCACTAGCCTACCACACAAAAAGCCTTTTCTTAACCTAGTGACATTTTATATATACCTGCAAAAGTAGCTGTTAGTGGCTCAGACTGGACAATCCGCTGAGAACACCGTGGAAAGTATAGCTTAAAACAGAGCAGTATCTCAATCTGCAGAACTTCAGTTTTACAAAAGTGCAAGTGCAGTTAATACAAAACATGGTTTCAATTTCTTGCCACGTGTTGCTTTGTGCTCTCCACTCCTGACACACTCCTACAAATCTCTTGCAACACTGCTAGTTTCTTCTGCCTGTTGTGGCAGCACATGCAGGATTCCTGTCTAGTGTGGTCCTCCAGGTTGATGGGTTTTGCCAGGAATTATCATTGCAACTGTATCTGATGGAAGATTTCTGTTGTGATAATCTGCCACCACAAAGAAAATCACTTCCAGCCACTTTCACCTTTACTCACTCCTCCAGGTCCCAGACTTGCTACCTTGATTAGATGACAGTATTCTGGTAAGTACCTAAATACGGTTTTTTCTGTATAATGACTACAGGTTACACAGTGTCATATGTCATTTGCTTGTTAATTTTCAAAAATGCAGGAGAGAAAGGATAACTAATTGGGGAACATGAAAGCTCCCAAACACATTATGTATGCCTCCAGTTTCAAAACACAGAAAATGAGTAATAACTCTCTATTTACTGGACCTCATTCCTAATGCTTCTTTTTTTCATATTATTGGGAATTTCACTGTTGCAAATCAGCCAATCTTTAATAACTTTGATTTTTCAAGTTCCCATAGAGCTCTTTAACTAAAAAAAAGTTCAAAAATGTCTTTTAAAGGTCTTTATCTAAGTGGCTGGCTGGTCACAGCATAAAGGTAATTTCCTTAAATATGGTACAAAAATATCCTGTGGGGAATCCTGAAGTCTTGCTGTTGGCAAGAGAAAACTTTGACTTCTGAGGCTGGACAGGATGATCCCTTTGGTCTCCCAATAACAAAAATGGCAGCACCAAAAATGTTGAACCTCTACACACCTCAAGAACAGGAACCAAACCAGTCTGTGTGAGGTGCCCTAGTTTCTGGGGAACTTTCAATTCTCTGTGTCAAGCTGATTCTTCATTTGGCCACACTGTGATTTCCTCTTTATCGTGGCTCCTGCCAGCTATGACGGGCCAAACACCGCAGTGTATACCAAAATGTTTTCTGAAGCACTGTGTGGTTGATAAGCTGTCAATATTGAGTCACGTGGTGAACAGATACCAAACTACGGGTAGTTACAGGAAAAGCAACAGCAGAAATTAAGGGCTGCCTTCGCAGGTGTGCCACTCTGATTTATACAGAATTAATGCTATAATCAGCAAGACTCCAATCAATAGCAAGTTAAGGGATGTATAACATAATGCATAGAAAGACAATACCTTGTTTTGAGATGCCTTTTCCAAGGTATCTCAAGATACCTTGAAAATAAATTACTATCTGCTATGTGCCCTGACAACCACTAAATAAGATTACCTATCTCAGGAAGTGCCTGAGCTACAGGCTAACAGAAGCTAAGAATACTCCAGCTAGAAGACTCACTAACACTTGCTTACCTTTATACCTTCCTCAAGTCTACACTATTGGCCATTTTAGGAGACAGGATACCAGGTCACCTTAACTTTGGACTAACATGGCAATTCTTCTATTTGTTGCCACTGATTATACCCTTGCCCTGCCCTCCGGGTTCTCTCAGTTCTGTAGTGAATGGCAAGAAAAAGAAAACAGATTTCTTAGGTGAGTTTAGTTTTGATGACCAGTATCTTTCGGATTCCTGCAAATGCCACCACATTGTGTGTTATGCAACATAACAGGAAGATATGATCTCTGTCCAAAAAATAAGTCTGAAGGAAGGTGGTCTATACCATCCTCTTTAGGTAGAAACTACACGAGATTTTCAGACGTTGCATTTTTTTAACACAGCTTTTAATCAACTGCAAAGCTGTGTGCTTTCATATATGTCTTAACAGTGAACAGGAACCCTGAACTACACCTCTAGATACATAAAATTCACATACATCAACCTTTTTCACTGCTTTAACTTCCCACTTCAGTAGTCAAGTGGCTCTAGGAGTATGCCATGTACTGCTATTTACTACCACCTACTTCATTTTCTCCTACTTTAATTCTGGACAGGGCAATGATTTGTCCTTGATGAGTGCACTGGTACATAATCTCAGGGCTGAGATTCACAACATAATGATGGCAACATAACAAATTACCACGAGGCAGCAACTGATCAAGCGTGGGCTGCCCAACTACAGCGTAGTATGACATTGTTTTAAGCATCAGTGAAGGATGGCTGTGCTAAGTTGCATTTTCTTACAGCAGGGCAAGTGAAGAATGTACATGCAAGCAATTAACAACAGCTACTACATCTCAGCTAATGTAGGCAACTGATTAAGCTGACAGTTCATTGTGCAGTTGAGCCCTTAATGAGGTGTGGCCCACCTGAAGAGGCTTTCTCCGAACCATTTCTCACACTACCTCTTTCTTTTCTGTTGTGGATTAGACAGGAAAGCTACCAGCAGCCCAGTACCACTTCCACCCTTCCTCAATAAACCAAGGTACTAAGGCCTGATCAAAACCCAGTTCTGGGATTTTGTATCTCCTCTCCATACTTTAGCAACTACAAGAAAGCATGATAGTCTCACGGATGAATAACCACAGGTCAAAGAAGCAGCTGCAAATTAGTCTGCTTTAAAGGTTAGATTCTATAACGTATTTCTGCCCCCCAAACCAATGTTCTTATATATTAAACAATTTCCCATAGATGTATTTTTCAAACACAAGATATAAGCATCGCGTATGCCCCAGCAGACATTTCAGCAGCTCTCTTAATTCTTTAGAACAACATTCTAAATTTAACACAAGGAATTACAGACCATCAGCAACGCTTCTGCAAAGAGATAACCCGTTTCTAGGACTATCTTGTAAAATGTCTGCATGTAGCATCCTTGATGACATCAGATACTTAACTTCATAAACTAATTTAATCAAGTATAACTCACATCCTTTCCAAATCCTTTTGAATTTAGGTTACATCAAACATGCCTTTGCTCTCAATTCAGACAGTCTTAAACAGATATACCTGACTGGCATGCAATTTACATATGCTTTAAAACTTCTGAATTTTGACCAGCAGGCTAAGGTAGATCATTGGAAACATTCAGTACAATAGAAAAGCTGATTTTTTTTTGCGCTAGGCTTCCTCACACTTAATTCCTCCTTAAGGATACGTGTAGCTCTTTCACCACAGATGGTTTGCTATAGCTGTCAGTCCAGTCTTTTGAGTACCCTATTTTCTGTTCTCCAAAGACAACCATGAATTCCACTCACACTAGCACATGGTAACTCTTTGAAAACAGGAAGGACTTGAGTGGTCAGGTTCACTTTAGCCAGGGATGTGGGACAGCCAAGCCTGGAAATGTTTACTTATTGTACAAGATACGTAGAACTTTGCAGAAGAAAATTCAGTGTTTCTGTGTTCTGATTGCTAAGGAGGTGGAAAAGAGTTACACTGCATTGCATCAGATGCCCTGGATAATATATGAATATGATGAGGAACAATTAATTTGAAATCAGCACACCTTGCTACAACTACATGTTTTTATGCTTTATTCAGTCTAGATGATGATCAGGACTTGACTCTTTTTAGCTCTGATTTCACCTGAATCCACCTGGAAGCTGGATGCACCATGAGGTTTTCCAATTAAAAGTCAGTGCGAATCTTCCTGGAGTGAGATTATGCTCATGAATTCCTCCTTTCCTTAATACCATTTAAAGTTAATGCAGCTCATTACTAAGGAACAGCAAATGGATTAAAACACTTATTCATAACTGTATAAAAAAGTATGTAAATAAGTCAAAATCTAAAAAAATTATTTGCTTGAAGAAACCGTGTTTTTCTGCTCCATAAAATGTTTTAGTTCCTCTCAATACATTCAAGAATTTTGGTAACATTTTTGGCATTTCCTAAAGGACATATCAGGCATAAGAACATCATAAGAACAGCTTAAGTAATTCAATTATCTTTCTGCAGTGACTCAATTATACCATAGCAGGACTGGAAAAATACTTACGCTCCACAAAGTACGAACTGGCATCAATCTTCCAGATAATCTGACCACGGTGAGAGCCATTGACGCCACGGTTCTTGTAGTCCAAAAAGTTTTCGGACAAGACCTCATCTAGAAACAAAGAAAATCAAGGGCCTGTTATGACAACATGCACAGCAGAGAGTCGGGCTAAAAATACGACTTTGGCTTAACAGAACATACTAGAGCCGATAGACAGCCTGACACCACATGTTGAGAAACTTGCTTTCTCACTCATTTATGTTTTTTTTTAAGTGCAGCTCTTCTTAAAAAAATCACAGCTTTTCCTGGAATGTAATTTTAAAAAATACATCCCCACAAAATTCTAAAAAATGAAAACATCTAGCTTAGTGTAGATGAAACCCTACCTAGATAGAATTATCTAGCTTTAAGAGAGAACGGTATCAAAAACTAATGTTGTCTGCACCAACACTTCCCTTAAACCCCACAGAAAATAGTTATATGTAGGCCTCTGTACTACACTCACTTGTATCACAACACATGATGTGGTTATTTCTTGCAGGATATTTATTTTTGAAGAATCCCACTCACTGGGTGCCTTCGCAGCTCTCGGCCTCCAGAACCAAACGCCTGACAACAAAATGCTGTCCCCTCACAGTGTTTCAAGACACCTAGCAGCTGTCAGACTAACCAAGCTGATCTTCAGAGAAGTCAAGGAGTAACCTGTAAAAATGAGTAATCTCTAAAAAGCTGCTGAAAACCAAGGCTGAGAAAGCAACCACCTTGTATGCACAAGGCTGTGTGCAAGTAAAAGACGGGCTGGTAGCAAGCCTGAGGAGTGGCCTTCTAGTTGCCTACAGAAATTTTTAAGTGTGCTTCCAGATTTCACTGTAGGTTGCTTCAACAAACTCTTTTCCAGACCAATCCGCAAGCCCTACGTGGTGCAGAACACATCCCAACCTGATTCTTGACCCTCTTTTACTTAACAGCTTAAAAACCAGCCAGCAAGACAGTGGTGCAGCCTCAGGGCCACGCGCACCGACTTACTAGCTTACACCAGGCTTTCAAACAAACAAAAATGCACATATGGCCACCATACCAGGCCAGCTCTTATGGTTTCGATCATCACTAAATACAAACAGCGCAGCAAAAAATAAAACAGGCGTAAGAAGAAGTTTACGGCCTGTCAGAGGGGAGCGGGGCTCACGGGCGGTGGCTGGTGGGAGCATAAAATGGCCGCCAACTGAAGCAGCCACCCAGGATGGGCCCTCCTGGGGCCTCATTGCTCCAGCGCTGGCGGGATGGAACGGACTTCGCATCTGTGCCCTGCCAAAGCCAAAGGCAGCGATCTCTACCTGTGGAGATCAGCCAGCAACTTCCTGGGTTTTTCCTCAGCGACGTGGGCAGTTTTAATTTTAACAGAGATTTGTACAAATGCACTTTAACCAACGCAACCTTGCTACAGAAGTAATCCTGAGGGGCTGCTGAGGCTCGGTTCTGAAGGCAATTACATTGTTAGTGACCCTAAAAGCTGAGGGAAAATGTGAACCACCCAGTCTGAGATTAAAACACACCAATTGCAAACACTGTGAAGCACTTTCTTCGTTATCACGTAGGTCAATGAGAAAACAAAGATGACACTACACAACAAGGGACACCGTGCCCAAGGACAGATTGATGGTGTGACCAACTGCAGAGCAGAAGGGGAAGCCCAACACACAAAGCCAAGAAACTCAAAAGACTAACATATTATTAAAATATCTATATGTTAAAAAAGTAGACTTCTAAATTGAAGGAAACTACACTTTAACGGACACAAAGCAGCAAGCAGATGCCAGTGTTGTCCAGTTGGTTTTACATAGCTGTGCTCTCCAAGGAGGAAGTGGGCTACCAACACTGAAATCTTTGGTACTGCTCTCTTGAGGGATTTACAACAGAAATCCTTTTAAAGAGGTCATTAATGATTGCAATGGATAATTATAAATGCCAATGCTATCTACAATACATTTTCCCTTTGCTGACTTGCTAATTGTCAGTAATTACTTCACTAGCTGCGTTTCATGCTCTGTATTGAAGTGAAAATCTTTCTGCACGTTCACATAGTACCTCTCTGCAGCAACCCTTCAACGGTAAAATCCTCTGGTATGATTTCTGTTCTTCCTTTGTACTTTATAGCTGGTTGTGCCTTTTAAAATGCCAAATTATATATAAGAAAAGGGCAGATAAGTATACACCATTGCTCTCAGAACTTTGGCTTAGTAATGACTACCTTCAGTAGTAAAGGATCATCCTGGATACAGATTATCCAGAATTACCCATATCATTCTGTGGAAGCAGGAACACTTATATACGCACGAGGAGATTTAAACCTATGACCTGTCCCTTTTGCTTTGACAGGAAAAACACTTTATATTTAAGGGTGAGCATATACTGGAACATTGCACTGAGATGGAGCCTGGGAACCTTGCCTGGCCCCTTGTCCTGTTGGGGCATAGAGAACATCCCTCAGATCAGGCATGCTGCTCTCTGGCTTCACCACTTGTGACGTTTAGTTGTCATATTTAGTCTCTGTAAGCTGCTGGAAATGCTCCAACACCTGCCATGTTATTAAGATGTATGGGCAACTACTGTTCCTCAAGATACATTGTTCATAAAATACTATGCTTGCTTAAGGAGGCTTAGCTGAGCTAAGCTGGATGACCTTGCTTAAGAAATTGCAGACATTTTAGGCCAGAGTTTAGTGGCACAAGAGACCCCAGGATCTTCATATGGAGTATCTGTGGGGGCCAGCTGGCACTTCCGCTGCATTAGCTGTTGTCTGCCTGCTGCAGTTGGCACAAAGGCAGAGTGAACTCCGCGTTACGCAGTCTCTCTAAATTGAGAGATGTCGACATATGCCTATACCCAAACCAAATCACATCCCTATTGCAAGCTGAGCCAGAAAGCCCTTTCCTCCTTTTTGTTGGAAACGTGCAAGAAGCCTGGAAAATCAGGCTGAGAAAAAGGGCCACTCTCCATCTGCATGTCCAAGGTAGAAGACCCCCAAAGGGAAGGGATAAGCAAGCTGGTCTATCATTACAACAGAGAGGTGAGACCAGGGGCAAACTGGAACAAGCTGCTCTCATGGAACAGCATCTGCACATCGCCTCCTGAGGCAAGAGGTGGGGTGTGAGGGAAGGACAGCGTCCAGAGCAAAAGGTGAGGTCACAAAGTGCATGAGGGAAGGGATGCACACACACGGAGCCAGTCATGCACACACAATGTATGGACAGCAGCCACCAATGAAACACAGGACCAGGGGGTAGAAAGGATATTTTGAGTTTATGCAATACGCAGGTCACCCCACGCAGAAGCAGCAGAGTCTTTGAGTATAAGAATGTTTCTGTAAATAAAACATATTTACAATTGTTATGATTTAGAAATCCAGTATGTAGAACCTTCTCACATGTAAGCCCTGTCTGTCTCTTGAAAAGTGAGGTGCTTCTCTCTTTCCAAAGGAATAAAACTTATTTTTAGTCCACTAGAAATTCATATTATTTGAGATTTTTAAGTCAGATAAATTTTAGCTCTAGAAAAATGCATGCAGTTCCAAAAGGGAAATCTTTCTCTTTTGGTTTTTGAATGTATGTATTTTTGGAAGGTGAGCAATAAGAAAGAAATATCCCCTGGCAAGTTAAAAATAGCAGTAATTGAAACTGGTCAGGAGGCTGGAATGTATGAAGACGCCTGATTAACCTGCTTTAGTTGGCAGGTAACAGTATTCCAGGCATGCTATTCCCTGAACATGGACATTATGTATGTAGCACACGGACAAAGAAAACTGTGCATGTGAAATACACAGCTTTTTAGTGCACTACACATATGTGCATATGTGTGCACATATATTTATCAAAATTTATGTCATATGTAAGCAAATAGACAATATGGTATGTTAAAGTGTATGTGCAAAGCAAAACAGATCTTATTTTGCATTTCTACTGAGAGTCTCTATGACAAAAGGAACTGACCTTAAAAACATGTTGCATCCTAACTCCCGAAGGTAAATGGTGAAATGCTTCGTTTCACCTCCACACAAAATGAAGAGCACGGTTAATGCTGCTCCTTTTCATATATTTCAGCCAGCAGCTAATGGCTTTTGACATTTTTCCAATGAAGCATTGTAATGCATCTTCCTCCCTCTATTTTTTAAATGAGATTAACCTTTAAACTACCTCTCTGCTTAGCTGGCAATCCACTGCATAGCCTGCGTTTGGCCTCGCTTAGCCAAAAAGCAAACACTTTGCAATTGCTCTCAAACCTACAGCTTCATTTCCCTGGATGGTAAACAGCTAAATAAGGAAAGCGTCAAACGAGGGAGTATTCAGGATGTGCTGCTCTTTGAACATCATCAGCTGGAGCTGGGGATGGTGAGGGCATCTAAGACAGGGAGTCAGCAGACCTTGCTCTCTGCCTCCCCTGCTCTGGGGCACTGAGGTGCTGGTGGCCTCTTGCTGGTGAGAGGGAAGGCAGCTGCAGACCTGGAAAGCTGTGCTAGGACAGGAGCAGCAGCAGTCAGACCTCCCACATCTCTCATGGTCCCTAGAGGAAACTGAGAAGGTGATGCACAACGAGGCGCCAGGCAGCCGGGGCCCTAGCAGCAGGCAGAGGAACCAAGGCACACTAGAGGCAAATATTAGCAACTGCTTTGGGAACCAGCAGCAATTCTGATGAACTGCTTGTCCTCACGGAACCAGATACCTCCAAGCACAGCTTTTTACCGCTAAAAATATTCTGCACCGTCACTTCCATGCTGAGCGACCCCAATATACTTCATAAGCACTAAATATAGAGAGACAGATAATGATGACCACCAAAGAAAGCTATCTCTCAGATGAAAGACAGTAACCCATTGACTAAAAGCATGCTGATCCTCAGAGGAATTAGGGAAAATGTTGATAAAGGCCACCCTTCAAAAAGATCTGCAAAAAACGTAATGGGGGCTTCAAGTGCTGTCAGGAGCCTACACTAAGCAGAGAGGACCTCGGTATTTGAAAGCTTGCTTGAAATTCCCACAGAGAAGCAAACAGATAGTCAATACATCTTCCTCAGAAGGACTGAGGGAGTTCAAATTACAAATAGCTGAGCGACCCTTTTAGTAAGTTTGGTTTTACTTGAAGCAGAAATGAAAAATCTTCTCTTTCTCAAACAGCATTTTACCGATATGTATGATCAGCCTCTCCTTCCACATTCTCCAAGAATAACAACTACAAAATTTAGAATAACCTGGACTACCTTCAAGGAAGCAAACAATTAACATGAGATAGGAACACAACGTGTACCTGAACTTGGTACACTGTTCCAGTCTCTTACCCATCACTAACTTGATTTAGACGTACTTTACAACACTTGCTTTCTATAAACTTAATGCAATTATGGCATAAAAATAGAAGCTAGACTTCATGTCTTGATCCTCTTTGAATAAGGATTGCTGTACTCATGAAATTACAGAATTACAGTCTTTAGCTGAAAAAAAATTTGCTTTAGCTTGAAATTTAGAAGTGCTTTTGGCCAATATGTATGTTTGTGCTATGACATATAAAGACAGTTAGAAAAATGTCTTTAAAAACAATTTTCTGTAAAAAGAGGCTGAACTCTGGTTGACACGTTTTGCAATTTGCATGGAAAGCTGCAGGAAAGGGGCTCTGTAAAGCACAGAATATGAATAAAATAAAATTATTTTGCAAGATAATACAAGTGTAAGCCATGGATAAGCTTCCTATTTCTGATGTTTCTTCTCCTACCACCCCCAATTTATCTCCTGAAGAATATAAAATGATGACAGCAGCCTATACAATTCACAAGTGCAGCTTCTAGTTTTGTTGTATCAGGCCATGCCAGTGTTTGCAACCAGTTTTGCAGTCCTTTAGCACTGCAAAGCCTAGCCCTTGGAAACTGCTTCCAAAGAAAGCAGGGAAACAAAACATATCACAGACAATGGCTATCATTATAGGAGTCAACAGGAACCTTTCCACTGACTTCAGCAGCTACAAATCCAGCTCTAATGTAGACCAAAACTTCACCCGGAATTCATTTGCCAATTTTTGCTGCAGACAATGAATATACCACCATTTGCAGTTAGCATCCCTCCTTCTATAGCTTCTTAGGGAGAAGAATTCTGGAAAACAAGGGCCTAATCCTTCACTGATGCTCAAAGCTCAGTCCTTGATCTAAGAGGTATGCATGTGATTTGTTTCAAGTACATGAATGGTTCCATTCTAATCCCACAAAAATTAACCCCCTACCTAGCTAAAAGTGAATTGGGAGGGAGGAAATATGGTTTTCAAAAGGCACTGGATGAACTGTGGATCCAGTCCTTCCTCAATGTCCTGCCCTCCTTGCACTTGAGCTAGCCACATGGAGAGTCTGAGCTCTGCCACTTGAGAAACTTCCCTTTCCTTCCCTGCAACAGTGGAGCCTCCAGGTAAATGAAGAGCTGACAGCAATGGACTCTATTCCCCTGTGGTATCCTTGAGGTGTTTGGGATCTGTGCTCCAGCACAACCCACCACTCATCTACTTCTGCCCAGTAACCACAAACCATCTGCTGAGAAGGTAGACAGAACGAGGAAAGCAAAGACCTGAGCTGGGGCTCAGCAATAACAGCCGTGGGGGCTAAAAACCCCACATCTATCTAGCAATACTAATGCCATTTGGCTCTGCACACACTTAGGGGTGTGATGGTATCCACACAGCTCTCATTGCTACTTCAGCCTGTCCAAGCTAGAGACTTCTGCTTTAAAACTCCTGCAGCTCCCCATTTATTCTCACCACTGCAGCTAACGGGCCACATCTGGGTTCCAGTACAACAACAGCCAGACCTCAGCTATGCATTGCACAAACTTCTCCACAGTCAGTCACATCCAGCTTGCACGCAGAACTGGAGATGGGAGGGAGGAATCCAAACAAAGACGATCACGACTGCCTCAGTACATATTGAAAAACCAAAGATAAGCAGATTGTGGTGAGGTACAACATGGAAGAGTTTTGTTTGCTTGTTTTTAATAGAACAACAGTTCCAAAGTTCTTGCTGTCAGTGGAAGCCTTGCCATTGATTACAGCGCAATTTGGAAAATGATGATAAGGAGAAAACAGTGCACCCGTGAAATGTGCTGGAAGATACTAAGAGATGCTGCAGGCCCAAGGCAGTGTAAAGATATAATATAAAGGGACACAGGAAGATCTGAAATGTGAACGAGTATGACACTTGTCCAGGATAACAACATTCATTAAATGGGTGGAAATAATTTGCAGTATTTGAAAAATGGGCTCAGCAATTTTGAAAGACGTAACAACGGACAGTAAATGAGGCAGGCATTTGTGATCCAATACAGCAGCAAAAAAACCCAACCCAAAGCCAACTCGGATGTGTGCACTGAAGCACCTCAGTGGTACAAAGAATCTCTTGAGAATCTGGAGTGATTTTATCTGAAAAATGGTATTTGATTATAAGCTTATTACAAAGTGCAAGATCCTCAGTGATTAAAAAAATGTCTTTAGGGCTGGAGAGATCAATGGATGAGAAAAGATACAAAAGCTAAATGCACACAGAGTAGTTGTGAAGGGCAGCAGGGGAATACTCAAATTATGAACAGTGTGCGTGTTATAAACACTAATTAGTGAGAATGATTTAGTTTGGTTTAAAAAACTAAGAAAAACATATGCTGAACCTTCAAAATCCACATGGCTATTCTGACATCCTCTACAGAACAAATCTTTCTGCTTTAAGCCGTATCCTGCCAAGAATTTTATGTTTGTACTGACCAGTGTTTGTGCCATGACTGATTCTACCCAGCCCATGGTCTGAACGTGCTGCATGGATTACGCTTCTTTTGCAGGATTAAGGGCAAAACCTGGCTTTTGATGAACCAATATCCCCCACGACTAATATCTTCAGATATGCTTTAGCAGGTGATCATTACTGGCTTCATTATCAGCCTGGGCTATACAGCGATATGGGCCCTCCTGGCACAGCACAGAGGCAGTTTTGTTCATGGGCATAAGGGCCCTGGAAATCATAGAATCACAGAATCATTCAGGTTGGAAAAGACCTTTGGGATCAGCGAGTCCATCAACCCTACTCTACAAGTTCTCCCCTAAACCATATCCCCCAACTCCACATCTAAACAACCCTTAAACCCATCCAAGGATGGTGACTCAACCACCTCCCTGGGCAGCCTATTCCAGTATCTGACCACTCTTTCTGTGAAAATTTTTTTCCTAATGTCCAGTATAAACCTAGGCTGTTGCAGCTTGAAGCCATTCCCTCTTGTTCTATCCCTAATTACCTGTGAGAAGAGACGAGCACCAACCTCTCCACAGTGTCCTTTCAGGTAGTTGTAGAGAGTGACGAGGTCTCCCTTTAGTCTCCTCTTCCCCAAACTAAACAGTCCAAGCTCCTTCAATTGCTCTTCGTAAGATTTATTCTCCAAATCCCTGGGAAGGCATAAGGCTGCTGTGCTCCCAGCCTGCATTATTTCCCTCTCCTGATATTCAAGGTGACAGTTGAAGTAGAAAACTCTTTTCCACTCATTCACCTAGGAAGATGTTCATAATACCATAAATTTCTTCACTGAAAGAGTGATTTAGCATCAGAACAGGCTGCCCAAGGAAGTGGTGGAGTCACCATCTTTAGAGGCATTCAAAAAACATATAGTTGTGGCACTTCAGGACATGGTGTAGCGGTCATGGTAGTGTTGGGATGGCGGTGGACTTCATGATCTTAGAGGTCTTTTCCAACCTTAATGATCCTATGATTCTATAGCTGTTATTTTGCAGAGAAATACTAAATGAAAATGGGTATCTTTTGACACATAGTAAACATATCCTCTATATATTAAAGATATTTAAGGAAAAGAACCTACAATCTCCAGGCTTCTTTACTGTGACTTCCCTAAAAGACCATAAAGAACACCAGCACTGCACTAACCCCTCTAGAGAAGCTTTGTGGTGTATTGCTACTGACAACATTAACACCCCACAAATGACAGAGGTGAACCTTGGAAGCACAGCATTTAAATGTTGGCTGTATCTACTTGTAAAGAGGTGAAACAGAGGCAAAAGCTAACTCTGTGTCGTGCTTGGTGGGTAAGGAAACAGCATATCCTGGTTTCATCTGGCTGAAGTGGTCCACCAGATATAGAACTGGGAAAGGCAGAATGTGACTCAGTCTGACAAAGAAGTCACGTTGACTGGATCGAAGAGCAGGCAGGTGAAGGCAAGCCAGGCTGGAACAAAAAGCTGGTATCGCTGCAATAATATCTGTCAAGGCCTCTGATACCTAATACCCTCTCGGATCAGCATTTGTGCAGGATTTCTCTTGGGTTGGGTTTTTATGACAGGTTTGCTTCTGTGACACTTTTTGTTGCTGAAGTAAAACAGTGCTGTGCTTAGTGAAAGGTGTCCAGCCACTGGGCACCTCTGTTGACGTTTTACAGAGAGCAGAATTGCAGATGTTGAACAAAAGTTAACTTGCTGAGGTGATCACAGCCAGCCACAGCTGCCATCCCCAGCCTGGTGAGAGACCCAGCTACAAGATGATCTACTGAGGAGAAGCCCTAAGATCAGAGCGAGGTTCTCTTCCAATGGCCATAAATGGAGTGGGAGGATGGGTAACCCCAGGACGCAACAAATCCAAACATCAACAAAATTCACTTCAGTTTTGTTTTACAGATGGCTTTATCTGAAGCAGAGAGGAGGAGCAACCATCCAAACACACAGAGAGAGCCTGAGTCAGGGATGAGAGCTGCAATGCAAGGGACCTACAACTCCTAGCCTTATATGCACATTACTGTTTCTAACATTTTCCACCTCTACTGGCAACGTGTGACACTTTCTCCTCACATGCATTGGATGCTTGGTAAAATAGCTGTGCAAACAAGTTCTGATGCAAGACTGGTGGCAGGAAAAATGTAGATCTTTCCACCACTTGCCTCAGTGAGCGATGCAGCAACACAAGGCCCTCTAAGCCTAAAATCACCCTGGAAAGTGTTTAAACAAAATGTTTAAACAAAATGTTTAAATATCTGTTAACCAATAGCTTTAAAATCACATTTGTCAAATTACGGTGCGTTGTCTTTTTGGGAAAGAAACAACATCAAAGGCTGAAACCGGAGGAAAGTGCACTGTTTTAAAGCTAAACAAGGTCAAGACATTCCTACTTCTATAAATGTGAGGGGAACCACTCTGTCAGAAGCCAAATATGGACAGGAAAATAGACTCTGCAAGATTTGTGTATGAAGAAACTGTTAAGAAATAGCCTTTTAAAATGTTTTGTTTTCCCATAAGGAAATGCCCATAGAAAAAAAAGCCTCCTGCATATGGGTAAGAAGAGTAGAACGTTAGCCCTGATAAATTCCCAACACCAGCGTGCACAGACACTGGAGTAAACATTTCTCATTAGCTGCTCTACATCAGATATGGAGGTGATGACAGAAGTGAAATCTAGGAGCAGCTAAAATGCTACTGCAGTGATTATAACTCTTTATCTACAGGCAGCCGCCAGCAGTTCATATTAATTTGTCGAAGAGTCTTCATACTGTAGCAAATGGTAACAGTAAATAAGATAAGAGAGAAAACTTTGATATAAATAACTACAAATATTCCATCTGTCTCACAGCAGCCACTAAATGAGAGTTCTTTCAAGAAAAAGTATACAAACATGCTGTCTTCATTACTCATGACTTTGTTTTGGTTTCACCTTCTTTTTCCAGTGTGCATTTTATTTACACATAGTTTTTCTGCAAAGAGAACTCAAATTCCAGAGATGTTTAAATAGCAACAGAGCTGTTTTATGTTCAAATTTCACAGGGAAGTCTTTTTGAGTGTTAACATATATTTTTGATTGTGGATATGTTGCTGAAAGGCTGTTGATGTTCATAATACTATAGTTCTCTGGAGGGAGGGCAAAAGCACATCTCAGGGGAGTTGTTACAGAATTTAGAGGCTTCTCTGCATAGCTCGGAGCTGATAGATAGCGTATATATGAGGGGAAGTTAGAACATCTCTAGAGTTCAAGCTTAGCAGGAATGAAATGTAATTCCTACTCCTGAAGGCACAATATGTCTTAGACACCCAGAAAGGCTTGTTCTTCAAATTCCTATATTTTTTGTCATCTTACCATGGTTAATCTTGAAAAGCACCGAAGTAATAATGTCTATATTTTAACAGAGTCAACATTTACCAGTCTCCCTTCAACTAAGGAGTTTTTCTATGGCCCTTCATCAAAATCACGTAGATGTGTATGGATGTTTTCATGGAGTTACAGACTGGATATACTCGATGTTATTTTTTGCCATGAAACAGGTGACCACCATTTTTTTTAGACTGTTTTACAAGAGACTGACTGGCTGCCCAGTCCATTTCCTGAGACCATGAACAAAAGTTAACTCTAATAACCAGTTCCAAATCCAGCCCTTACCTTCTTCTGCAAAGACAGTTTCCCAGCTGGCCACCCTTAAGAATGTGCACAGGGATTGAAAAGGAGAGAAAACAGATACCTGATGATAAAAGGAGCTGTGGCTCCTTCACACGAGGAGCAAGCAGCCAGAATTTCCGTACAGGGAAGACTCCCTTTGCTCTTCTTTCTGGCTACTTTAATTTTTTAATAGCATCCTAAAATGCCCAAAGGTATCAAAGCATAGAGCAAAAATCATGTAGCTCCTTCTTCTCTTGGAAGCCTTTTGTATCATCTGTATTTCCCCAGACTTGGAACTTTTTTGTTCCGCAGCCCGCACTTTACTGGCTATCGTCAACATTTTAGTGACCGCAGTGGTGGTGAGAACAGACTAAGTTTTATGCATTTCGAAACCAACACTCATATAAAATTATTTGGAGATACGCCTAGAATACTACAATGGCAATGATTAAACTCCTCTAAGGTGAGAGCTGCCTTCTGTTCTGCTTTTGTGTAGTCCCTTCTTGGGACACCCAGGAGCTCCCACCAGACAAATTACAAATACAACCCTAATGCTCCCACACTGAGTTTTAAAGAAAATCCACAGCACGCTGCCTGATACCCCAAGGATGCAAATAATTTCTCATTGTTTTCATGACTCACCACGATATGAAACTTTTTTACATTCAAACCTTCCAGCTCAAATTTCACCAACCCAAACAATCACAAAAGGATTGGTCTGTATCCATAAGCTGGCTTTGAGAAAAACACTAGAATGTCCAGCAGCAAGAGTTAAGAAGAAACCCAGCAATGCAGTAGTTAACAGCGTTGCCGTGCAAGTGGTAATAATAGGCTTCAACACTAATCCTCTATCAGCAGACTGGGGAAAGCTCATTGTTTCTTTGGTTCTCTAGTTCCAGTCTGGCTGCTAATTCAGAACAGAGTCATATATCAGTTTACATTGTGAAGGTCATACCCACAAGCCCAGGAACATTCCTTCTCTACACCGGAGTGCGAGCTCATAAAATCTGTGCAAACACAGACACAAGTCTAAACCAATGAGGACGTCTGGATCTCCTGCTCCTATGGACCAGTCATGAACACTGAACACAGGATGCATCAGTGTTTCATGCCAGGTCAGAAGCATGCTTTTTTTAAAGTCACCATCAGACTCTATGCTGATCTTCGGGCACACAAACTCGATTCTGTGCTGATGAAGCTAAACTGAAAGATGCACCACAGCCACTCAAGAGTATTCAGTCTGCCAGATGAGACTGCTCTAAAGCCAAGACCCTGAAATGGATTCAGCAGACGTTTCCTTCTACAGACCCATTGCTACTGGTTCCACCTACTTTGCTGATACGGATGTAGCGACAGGGCCAGTTACACTTCTAGATTCTGAGTGCTTTCCACATCAAACTAATATGAAAACCCAAGTGATCTTCAAAGTATCTCACGTTCTTGCTTTAAGGGAACCAAAACACCAAAGCTCACCTTACATTAGGCTTTGGGAGGGGAGAAGCAGGAAGAGGGGAAGGGAATCAAAAAAGGGAATGAGGAGTGCTGCTGCCTGCTACTTCCTCAGTTGTCAGGACTGGGAAGCTACGAGGCCAGGGACAGGGCACCTACAAAGACACCAAGGGTCAACTGTTGGTTTCCTGGGGACTGGACAGCACTCATTTTTCATTTGGCAGTGGTGTTCTTGGAACGAGCGGTTGACTATTGCCATTAGCACCAGGCATTCCGCCAGCAGGGCTAAGGATACACTTCACAACTTGCCCTTGTAATTTACTGGTGTGTCTGGAGCAACATCCTGTTTGATACGGTAAATTAAGCAGGAGTAGCAAGGTGGATTTTTCTTTTGCCTCTATGCATTCAGGTTACCTATCAAAAAAAGATTTAGAACGCCTCTTCACAACCCTTGATACAATTGCTATGAAACCTGGCTGAACAAGTTCGTTCAGTGTGAAACAGCTCTATGCTGTTTCTGTTGACTCCAGACCAGCAGAAGTGATGCTTCTCCTCTTTTTACTGAAGCAACACAGTCCTTCATGCGCAGCCTGCACTACTGTAGAATGGGCGTAGAGCATTTCCTAGTGCTAGTACCGCGGGTTGCTGTGTCTTCTCGTCTCTTCCAGTAAAACTCTCAAATGCAAACTTAACTCTAAACGCAATTCTGCTATGGCCAACAAACCAGACTGCTTTCAGAGCATCTGTTTTAAATCCAGTCTCTGTTTTTTTTTCCCTAAAAGAATTTAGATTTCAGAGTATTTTATGAGGTTGCTCACAGTAACAAGTACTGCAGCCTGGCTCACTTTACCTCCTCATGTTCCCCTACCCTGACCTCACTTTGCAAAGTCTAACACTGTGCCACCACGGTTCCTCTACATGCTCAGGCCCCCATCCAGTGCTTTCTCACGTCCCCTATGTCACCAGCAGCTGAGTTCCCAACATCCTCAGCACAGGACACCAAGCCTTCTGGTTTTATCTAGTAAAGCACTGAAGCGACACCATAGCTCCCTATGATGCACCCTGTGATTCCTTCAAAAGCCCAGCTCACAACATGCTTTACCCATTTTTGGTTTGCTATCTGGGCAATTTGAAACTAAAATACCTGCTCAGTGCCAGGCACACTCATCCAAACAGGTAAGAGCTGCATTTTAGCAACACTTCACTTTGTGGAGGCACCAGTTGGAGTTTGTCCTCTTTACCAAGTCACTGATTATCAAGAAACATTTAAGAGTTTCATATATTTCAGAAACCTAATCCATAGAAGAACGTGTCTGAAGCTGATCCATCGTGTTCAAAACTTTTTAGAAGGCAAAGAGTTAACACGGTCTTCAGTGTAGGCAGCAGGTCTATTACCATAGGAACCAAACCAGGTTAAAAAAAATGTTAGTTATACTGAAGAGAAACAATCAGATAAAAGTGGATTGAAATTATGTATTATTACTCATACGTCAGGCTGGATTTACTAGATAGAGATGCCAAAAATATGCTAATGTACATGGCTGAATACACTTCCAATACACCAAAAAAAAAGGAAGAACTTTCTGGGACGACTCCAGACTGCCTCAGTCTATAATTATTGTTCATATCAAAATATCCTTTGGCTGTACAGAAAAAGGCATTCTCTTTCACGAGGTTTTTAAATGATTCATATCCTTGATTTGTAAAACCTCTCATCTGTCACACATTACTCAAGGACTCACAAGAGGAAACCCTGAAAATATTATGCTGTCTTTATACAGGAGGTATTTTCCCAAGACCCAAATGACTTTAAAATGAAAATACCTTGAAATTTCAAAAAAAAACATCAACAGAAAACCTTCTCTTATATTTGCTGAAGAAAAAGCGAGTGCCAGGACTGCAACCAGCAATTCAGGGGCAGAAAAAAAAATATATTGTAACATATAAACCCACTCAAAGACTACATTCAGTGGAGCTGTATCAGCTCATCATTATCATTAGCCCGTATTACCCTAATGCTTGTAACTAAAAAAAAAAGCAGTGTGAAATGGAAAGGTGAAGGGGTGAGGGGGCCTTACCTATGAGATACATGCCGATCCAGTCCCCTGCATCCACCTCCTCCTTTATATCCCAGTATATCACTAGGTCCTGTGAATGCCCAATGGAGTAGTAGGAGCTGCTGACCATCAGGGTAGACCGGCTGTCTGAAGTGACAAGGTCCGTGTCACTGGTAGACCTAGGAATGGTGACCGTCTCATGGGAGTTGTTCCTGATGTCCATGTTATGGAACTGGTCAGGGTTGTAGCTGTATCTGAGAGGCTCTTTGCACCGGCGCCGATTTTGTGAGTTCCTCGATGGAGACGCCATGGCTGCCAGGCCCAGGAACCTGTTTTGGTACAGATTCTGTGAAGAAAAAAGGAAAGGATAGTATTTACAGTATTATTAATTTTTCAGTGATGTCAAAGCTCAGGAGAAGTAGTACATCAGAATGAGTTAAGTAGCAGATCTTTTTCCTTTGGCACTGCAAAAAAGAGGCATGAAAAGGTGTAGCAGGAAACATAACGCTCACTCAACTCCTACTCCATCATTCTTACCATGAAAATGAGGGTAAGAGCAAGCCTCGCTCCACCAAGCTCAGCCACGAATGGTAGGGAGGAAATTAATAGTCGCTGGCTTCCTCCACATTAATGCGTGCATCCAGACACAAATATCACAACTACCAAACTGCTAGAGAGCCATTCTCTATCAGCATCAGGAGATGGTCTTCCCACTTTTGACACCCAGAGATAAGTCTTCTCCCCAGCAACTCATTACACTTGCAGAGGAATCTTTCTTAAAGCGCATCTGCCCCACAGACCGTCTCCCATCTGGAGAGACTGTTTAGCAATGAACAAGAGCTCTTCCTCCCTGCTGGAGACCTGAAAACCCATGAAAATGGAGTTATCCCTGTTTCCACAACAGAGATGTCTTCACTGAAGTGTACATGGAAATTAAGTGTTGCAGTGTCGCTCAGTACAGCCGATAGCTTCCGCTGCTATCGCTCTGCTCTGCTTTTCCAGGAGACTGTGAGACACTCTGCACACCTGCCCTGGTAGGAATTTGGGAATGCACCAGACACCTAATGGGAATCGAGAAGGTTACTGGAGAGTAGTCATCATCCTCGTAGTTGAAAAAACTATTTAAATTCCAACCTCTCCTCCTTCCTCAAGGCAAGCTGAGTGACTCGTACAAAATGCGTCATGGTGCGTGAGTTAAGAGCGCTTGTGAGCTGGCAGATGGAGAATGCTTAAGTTATGACTGGGTTAGATTTGGATGTGAAGACATGCTCTGATACTGATCAAAACACTGGTTACTCCTTACTTCTGTGCTGTCTGTTTTTCCCATTCTCCTTCCCAGGTTTCCCTCTTCTCTCCCTGCAGCTCTGCTACTTCAATCACTCAGCTTTTCATTATTCATTACCCTTCCATTATCCATCTGTTGCCAACCATGCTGTCAAGTCCGTTGGATACAAAACCAGACAGCTTTCCAGTATGCTATGAAATGCTTTTCACATGATCAGAAGTCAAATCATCCTTTTGAACTCAAACAAATTAAGCGGAAGAAAAATCATAGCTCCTTTGTCCAGCCAAGCAGTTATTTAACCCCAGCTTTATTATGGCTATAGTAGCACAGAACAGTAAGTTCTGAAAAAAATAACATATTTTGTTTATTAATACCAATTTCTGTGGAATAATTAAGGGATCTATTATTGTGTCTTTGGATTCTGTTGCACAAAAACCGTACAGAGAACAAAAAATTCTACTGGCATGTCTGTAGAATATGCTGTCGCTTAGTAGACACTGCCCTACAACACTTACATCCCGTTGACCCAAATCCTCACTTACTGCATTAAACAGGGTTTATGAGCAAAAATAGCTCAGTGGGAATGTCACACCTTATAGTAAGTGCTCACAAGATTGAAGCCTATAATGCAAAAGGCTACACCAGAGATACAGGAATAGAAGGAGGGCCGAAGCATGCGGGGGAGCCAAGTACATGGTATTGCACTTGCTAATCATCTAATCGTGTCTTTGCTGCTTCTTTTCTAACAGTTACATTTATTCACTGTTTGATACGAGAGATCACTTCATATTATAAAGACCAATATTCCCTGTAAACAGAAAACACATCTTCTTTTAAAATCAAAAACCAGGGCGTCACGCTGCGAACATTTTCTAATCTGGGAAGCGCTTGTGGACATGCACAACTACCACGCTCTAGTCAGTAAACCAGAATCCATGGCAGCTTCTGTCACTCAGCAAAGAAGGCATCTGTTGTCACAACAGTACCCAAGACAACCACTATTGGCTTTATCATGGTGAGACAGAAACGAAGAACTTCAAGCCCACTCTTCTGGATTAGTCCGTACCACTAACACGGGTACCTTCGCTCATGGGGTGCTACCCAAAAGCTACCTCAGTTCAAAGGCAAACATCTTATTTCTGGTGACAAATTACTCCAGGGAGTAGTGGTTCTGCAGATACTTTCATTTTTGAATGTTAATGGATGTAGAGTATTAATTAACTGCATGCTATCAAATTAAATTAGACTTAAACATTTATTTTTTTCAGCTTCAGCATGACTTTAAGCATTTTTAATGAAAACAGTAAATTCATCACTATGTTCTGATTTCGTAAGCTCCCATTTTCCTCTATGTTGATGCCAGTGGAACAAATGGCATAATCTGAAAGCAACCCAGAAGGCCACATTCTCCAGAAATCTGAGTCTCTCATATTTCCAGCATCGATTCTACACAAATCCATTAACCTGCAAAAAAGAAAATCCCCAAACTGAAAAAATCCCTAATGGGACAATAGTCACACATAATTATCTGGATTAAATAATGGCATCAAAATACAAGCATTTCTGCATGGATAAGTAGAAAAGAGGCTGGGAAAAATAGCTACTCCCCATTTCATTACCAGCTTTACATGTTTTCCATGCAACTGTGTAAAGCACGCACACATCTCCTCAGCCCTGGAGACAGAGTTCTGGCCATCATGAGACAGCTTAAAAAACCAGCAATCTGATCCACCATAGATGCCTACTATATATATAAAAAAATAAATTTTTTTTAGGGGCCTGAGATTCATTTATTCTCTCTATCCCCTCACAGAGATGTGTACACCATTACACACTAAGCTATACTCTCATTTCTAATACACAGTGTAAATTATAAAGCAAGAACAATGAACAGCCAGATGTTGACCCCACAGCACAGCAGATCAAGCTTGGCTGTCGACAGAAACAAGCCCCTCTTCGTTCCTGGCTCAGAACAATCACTCCATAGCTGTCTCTCCAGTCAGTCTTTCCAGGGATGTTTCCACCCATAGACTCCCTGTACCAAATGACCCCCAGGCCTCACTTTGCCATCCACTCTCCTCACTGCTTGTGTGGTGGTTAGTGGCAAGGAGAGCCTTTGCTGGCCAGGGCATCTATGCATGTAAGAGGAAAGGTGCTTTTCTTCTCCCACCTTTTCACCTTCTTCTCTTGGATTATCAGATTTTTGTCTTAAAAGGGCCTGTTTTGCCACGCAAGTACATCATGCATGCGGTATGTTCAACATGTGAGCTCGAGCTTGTCCTAAGTTGAGGATGCCAGACAATACTGCACTGATGACTGATGCATGGCTTGGCTGTTCCCTATGTCTGGACCTACCTAAGACAAGGATATACAACATTTCAATTACATCAGCAATGTCCAGTTACTTCAGTTTTCAACACCTAAAGTAGCAGATGTAAAGATCTTTCCTGTTACGTCCCTCATTTGGACATATATAATATTATATATAATATGTAATATTATAATAATATGTATAACATACAGAAGTAATTTCCAGTTTATTGGATAGTAGACAACCTGAAAATTAATATATTGTCAAGAAACGCAAATATCACTACTGGTGGAAAACACACACGTTTTCTACGGTTATCTGCCACTCCAGCACAGACAAGCATTTACTCCAGAAACAGCCCTTTTGTGTCAAGGCAGCTATGGCAACAAGTATTTAGGTATAAAATATCAGTGTGCTGAGCCAAAACCAGCTAAAGGGACATTTCTCCCCTCTCACTGGAAGTCCCTCAGATTTTCACAAAGTTTTGGAAAGCTTTGTCTCTGAAGACCTACCAGCCACGCAGAAGTCCTACTCAAAATAAGATTTTTGGAGGATTCTCTTTGGGCAGAATGTGTCTCTAACTGATGTCACTTAGTCTATCCAATGAAAACAAATGTCAGAAAAATTACTTTAGGGCACTTTTTCTCCCCCATATAAATGCAGCCGTAATCCCCAAGAAGGGGGAACAAGGTGGCAATACTGAGTCCACTGTCATGCTGGCTAAAGTAAGACACATGTAGTCATTCAGATGTCTGCAAGCATCATCACAATAGAATTTCAAGGGCAAGTACTGAGAAAGAAAGTGAGATATGTTGGGAAGTTTGGGCCACAGCACATTTATCCATCTGAAAATTTAATAGGCCAGCCATCAAGTCTGATATCACGGGTAAATCAGATGTGCAGTCAATCTCTTGGTTACTCCATCAGACCTGAAGGTCCTGCTGATAAGCTTTTAGCCTTCATTTGCAAGGCTTATGCATTTTGTAAAAGCCAAGAAGGAGCCAAGACAGATTTTAAAAAATAATAATAAAATAGGGTAGCCTGGTGAAAGTGGTAAGTTATGTCAGCAAATGTCTTCTGACCATCTTTCAGGAAGGGAGGATTGTGTGTATCAACAAGGATATTGTACCAGCAGAAATACACGTTATTAACAGCCGGTACGGAAGGTTTAATTGGCTTATGTCACAGTCCAGGTGTGAACACCCAGAGCAAAATTCTGAGGCCGGGCCAGAAAGATGAGCAGGAAAGTAACAGTGCCTACAATCATCGAAAGATGATGTGAAGACACTTTGCAAGCCAGAGTCTGAGGAAGACCTTTAACTTGAAGGTAAGCCTACTGAAAGGGTTTTCAGTATGTAAAACTGTTTTATTAGAGCATATATTAGAATCAGGTAAGTTCTGAAAGGCAGGAAACTCAGCTCTGTTGGATGGGAGAATAAAAGGGCTGGGTGAAAGCAAAGAGATATGAGAATTAATCTCACTGCTGCTCCTTACAGAGCAGGACTTTCCCCTCTGGCCTCGCTCTTAACTCAGCAACGTGAAGTCCTTCCTCAAAGCAAACTCTCCTGCATTCATGGCCCTAAAGACTTGTTGCAGGATCTGCTCCCTGTTCTTCCCAGCAACCTTCTCATCTCCAGTCCCACCACAGGCCTGCAGCTCAATCTTTTCCCCATCTGCTCCCCCCAGCCCTAGCCCAGAACATAACTAAGCTGCCACCACTCAGCACCTTTCACCAAAGGTACACTCTCCTTCTGTCAAAGTCAGAGCCAGGAAAAGGTAAGTACAACACACAGATTTCCTCATTTTCACCCAGAGACGGTCCTCTTAGCACAGCGTGTGGTACCTGTGCAGCAAATTGTCAACCAACAGAACACGCATTTTCCATCACTGCTGGTGCAGTATAATTGACTATACAAAGGGCAGAGCAATGCAGAGGTAAGAACAAATACAGTTCCAAAGTAAGCTATAATCAAGATTATTGTTTCTGCTGTCAAAACTGCCCCCCATCAACCTACTCCCACCTATCACAGCTATTTATTTATCCTCACATGTGAGAAATCCCTTTGGACATTTGAATTTTGGAAGAGTTGTCAGTATAACTCTTGGCACAAAAAGGATTGTTTAAGTATAGGTTATAGTACAGCCAAACCCAGTAAACGTGGCCTTATAGTGCAAGGAGCTGGACAAAATCTTCTCCAAATGGTTCAGCATCTGACTTGCTGAAAGCATAAAGCTCAACATCAAGGTTATCAAGCTTGGGACTGGAGAATGCTATGAAGCCAAAGGATTTGGAAAGCACAGACAACTTTGTAGGATCAGGTCACTTATTTGAGAGGCACAGGAATAGTTTCCCAGAGCTTCAAAGGAATCATTTAATGGCACAAGGGAGTCACAGGCTTCCATGGTCCACCAACACCCTTTTCCCTGCAAGATATTATAGAGCGTACAGATGAAACTGCTGCTCTGGGAAAGACCGAAATGAAGGCTGCAAATGTTTCAGAAGGATGCAGGCCATGATAACACTACAGAGCTTTAAGTGCATTTGTCTCAATATTGCACATCTATGGCACAAAATATATATTTATGCCTATAATAAACGCTAATCGGAAATCAAAGCCGTTGTACACCAGCAACAGAGCAAATGGATGGCATGAGGCAGTTCATTTTCCATTTCCTGACCTTTGCGCGTTTCCAGCCTAGCTGTACTGCTATGTTAATGTATCCTCTTACATTTAACTTTGCTTCAGTGATGTGAAAATCATTGCACAAATTAGAATCAAAATGAAAGAGTTGCCCTCAAGGTCAAGCTGGCAAAGCTCCGTGCCGGTGGGTGGGATTGATTCCTGATGCAGACCCATTAGTCATAAGGTAGCAAATGCCGGCAGCGCAGGAACCGGGGCACTCTTAGCATCTACAAAGAAAATGTACGATTAAGAGCAGTCCACATCTTCTGAGAGCACTTAAACAATCTCTCGGGCATGAGCGGATGGCAACTGGAATATGGGGCTGTGATTGGAGGGGAATTCTTGGAGTTCAGGAAAAGAAAGGAAAAAAATTAGCAATGTTTGGTTTGTTGGGTTTTTTTTTTTCCTTTTCTTTCTGGAAGTAAAAAGGAGTGCTGTCTAATGAACCCAAAAAACAAGCTGAAAGGTACACACACCACATTTCCAATTAAATGATCTCAAGAATTAAGATTTGTACTCTTGTAAGTATATAAACCAAACAAATCTGTGAAAAAAATGACATTTTACCAGTTTCAGATGGGATCACTCCAAGCTTCTGCACTGTAGACTACTTATTTCTAACTAAGAGCCACACATCTGTGTGACCCATTCACAGTTCACTACACAAAGCACTGGGACATTTCTGCAGTAGAATGCAGCTAAAGACAAAATTAATTTCTTAATTTCTCTTAAATCAGTAGCAGAAAAACAGTCTTGTCTCAGCAGTTTGGCACAGCAAGAGGTGAGAAGCAGCCAGGCTTACCCGTTACAGTAACAAAGATCTGAAAACATTGCCAATATTTTTAAAGGACATATTCAGGTACACAAGAAGAGGCAAACATGCAATATGGCCTGAATATAAACATCTCAGAAAGATAACTGTAGGGAAATACTAAAATATCTTAAAACAAGATAACACTACACAGCTTCACTCTGTTCTTTCCACACTGTAAGATTAAAGAAATAACCTTGGGATCTGCTCATACGCTACTCTCAAATACTTAGAAGTCCACAATGCTTGTCATTGCTGGTGCTTTACAATGCACATAACAGGAAATCTGTAATTTTGACTTGGCTGGTTTTAAATATCAGAAGCAGGCAGAGAAGTGCTGCTGCAGTACCAGAGGCAGGACAGTGCCCTTCTCTCAACAGGTGCAAGATGAAGCATTCGTTGACAGGACAACACGCCCTCTTCTTAACAAGCATCTTCATGTCTCTAAAGGCCAGTGTAGACCACGCCAGCTTCACAGATACCCAGTCCTAGTGTCCGTGGTGCTGAAGACTAAAAATCTCTATTCCTCATCTTTTCTAAACACAAGGAAAATATTTATGAACAACAACCATTCCAAGAAAAGCAGTCATTCTGTACCAGGCACTGGTACTGGTTTAATCTGCTATTTAGAGAAGCATCACTCTCAGCAGAGATTTGTCCCAAAACACTGGGCTATTTCAGAATCATCACTGCATTCATCAGGTCTGCTGCAGGGCTGGACTCTGCTGGTCTCCCAGGAACGCTACTTACTTTGAAGGGGTTTTAGGAGGGAGGAGGTAAAAACAGGGATGTTCTTCTCCTCTGCAGGCTAAAATTATTGCTTCTCTTCTGTGATCAGTGGATACTCCTACTGAGAAACCCTGGCCATGTTGGATGTCCTGCTTCCAGTTCTGCACAGCACGTGATACTAGACATCTCTTACCTGATGGATTTTTATAAGCAGTGGCTTTGGTTCATCAAGTGAAATGTCTTTAGTAGGATTAACAGGGGCCCAGATTAATTCACCTCATGCTCTGAGTACTTGAGTCACCTAATTTAGGAACGCAGGTTCGCAAGACTCGCTGCGTACTCAGAGGGAAGAGACAGGCTCCTCCTGAAAAAAAACTGAGACTCGGGTAAGGCAGATCCAGCTCCACCTCTCTTCATCACATTTTTAAAGAGTCAGCCACTGTGGGGATCCTAGGCTAGGCACGTTAGGTTAGATAAGGAGGAGTCAAACCTGTGTATGAACCTCTCACGCTATAGGATTTTATATTATATAAAGATAAGTGGACAAAGCACTCCTGAGAGTAGCAGAAAATATGTACTGTAGGTACATTCAGGCATGTGAAATAGGAGCATAAGCCATATTAAAAAAACATAACAAACTACCAACCGATTATTTAAGAATACTCTGCAACATCATGAACTAGGTGGCACATCCAGAGAAAGTCAAAGCAGAGAAAATAAAATACTCAGTATATTTGTATACCCTTTATGTACAGACCTTTGCAAAAGTGTAATACCAGTGAACATAGCAGAGGTTTACAGGAAAAGCTATGAATACATCTTGCAGAATTTAAGACACCACTAACAAAATGATGAAGAGTAAATCTGAGTTGCAGAAAGATATCCAGGAATGTACAACGTTTCCCAGAACTGTCAGGTACAGTCATTTCTCTGCTCAGAAGCTGTCCCACATGCCCTATCTCTTCCTCATCATCCAAAGACGCCTCTGAAAACTTTTTGCAGAAAAACCTCTTAATTTCTTATGATATGTGAGACTTATAAAAATCCCACCATTCTCCACCATTAAGAATGTATTATACCTTCCAACATGACAACTGTTTTGCTAAAAACCAAAGTTTATGTGATGTCTCTAGTGTATAATGCTACCAGCACAAAAAAAACAGTTGTCTGAGGTATTACATAGGTATCAGGTGTAGATTATGTATAAAATACATATACAAAAAAGGCAACAGAAAGCAACCAAGCACAGATATCACATGCAAAGTTTTAAAAACATAAAACTTCAGATATGAGTATGAATCTTTGCAAACGAAAGGTTTACGTGCGTGTGTATCAAAGGCTTTATCCTGCAGAGCTCAGACCTACCCGTGTAGTATTCCCACCAGCCACGCTTCCCTCTCTGCCTGACCACTCCTGTGCGCAGCACAAACGGATCCAGGTACACACACCACAAGATGTTCATCATCCCTATGTCCCGTAAAATTTCTACCAACACCACAAGTGCCATTCCCTGCAAGAGCTGCGTATGGCTTCCCTCCTGCCTCCCGCTATTCCAGGCTGTCAGCAAGGTCCTTGTTCCTCTGTTCCACATCCCTCACATCACAGCCCATGCCATATTCTCAGGTGACCACACATCTTCCTCTCCACCTCATTCAACCCATTCTGAGGGCATACCTCCTCCTCCTCACTCGTCAGTATCGCCACCATCCTCTCCCTCAGAGGTAGGAAGGGATAGGGCACAAGGTATCTCCGGGTTAACGTGTGGACAAAAACCACAAAAAATCCAGGAGGGATAGAAGGAAGATCTTCCTACTCATGGTTCCTTTCAGCTGCCCATGGTGGCTGCCTCCCAGTTCCACACAGATCATTTTAAATCTCCTATTTCATTCATTGCTCCTACACTGTCATGCCTCTCACCCCCATCTGTATTTTTTTAAGAGAAAAGTGATTTGAAGGGACTGAAGTATCTTAACCTCCTCAGGCAGTGAGGCAGGCAGGTGTCATTAGCAGGCTGTCAGGTATTAAGGCCTACATCAACCACTCCTTTGATCTACAAACAACAACAAACCATTGCAATAAACCAGTCTCTCAACCAGACACCAGCTTCAGAGCATGCCCTCAGCTCCATCTTCTACCTTTCAACAAGGCCTAGAATATTCCCTGACATTTTAAAATTAATTGGCTACAAAGCTCCTGTTATTATCATATTACCTCCAGACAAACACAGAAATGCCATCCAGTTGAGTCTGCTTGATTCTGCTTCTGATCAAATCAAAGGCAAAACTCCCCCTGACTTCAATGTGGAACAAAGTGACTTTGTAAAGCACAGGAAACCCACGCAGATGTCAACAGCTGCAGCTAACAAGGGCTAATCCAGACCTGGAAAATCCAAAATTCCTATTTTAACTAAAACACTTCAAATTTTTCATCCATGCTACAACCTATTCTGTCGGAAAACACATCAGACAAATGTGTAGAGCAGCAAGTTGCATTTTAGGACATCGATCACAGCAATGAATGAGATCTCAAAACCTAGAAACAAATCTGTCATTTGCTGGGTAGGGATTAATTTAAAATATCGTATTCTTAGACCATGAAATCCGAATGGTTTTTTTCTTCCCTAGGCAATTATAATAATAGAATCCAACACATTATTTTTTTCAAAAGAAAATAAACTTGTCATGGGTTTAAACTGGAACATCAGATACCGAAGAATATCCATCATTTACTTCATGGTTTTGGTCTGATGTCACTGGAGGGCTGACTGAAAACTGCTTGCAAGTATTAAGAGTTCGACTACCACACTTAAATGTGCTTGTTCTCAACAGACTCACTTCTTTCTGTATGCTCTTGGGGAGATTATCACACCATCCCTGTATTTTTATAATTTTTTAAAATATAAACACCGAAATTTAATTATGTGTTTGGTTTTCTGGAAGGAAAATCTATTATAACAAAGGTTTGAGGATCAAGAGTACTTATTTGGCACCAAAAAACAATAAAGGAAGAGTGATTTAAGCTTCAGAGTATCTCAGATCCAATATTTTATTCTTGAAAATAATCCTGATATCATAAAAAACTTAATACTACTGATAGAACTCAGAAGGCATAGGGTAAAGGATGGGATTTCTCTGTTCTTGGGTAGGTAAAACTACCCTCAGATACATATCTCCAAACCAGATTGCTACTCACTGTTTCATCTTTATTAAAAGTTGTTTGTTTCAATTGTATAAATCATAATAAAAGTCTACTGTAATTGCATTCATGAGAAAGCAAAGAAACTGGGCAAACTATCCCAAGAGGAAATGAGTAATTCTGGTATTAGTCTCTAGCTGAGGAACAAGATCCAGATTTTACAAGGAGATTGTGGGGTGGCTTTATCGAGGGCACTAGAATAATCCTACATGAGAGAACAGAAGCTGCATTCAGTGGCTCTGTGTTCCTCTGGATCAGTTCTGAGCTACATGTCAAAGGTTTTCTGGGGAATGACTAGCAAAAGTTAGATGAAAGGTAGTCTGGTCATTTATCCTCTGGAAAACAAGTATGGGCATAAAGTGGATTTTTCAAAGCAGAAATCACTGGAGAAGAACTAAACCAAATAGATGAAGACCAGCAAACTGGTGCATGCTCCTCCAACCAAATATAAACGTAGAAGTGAGACAACCCCTGCTGACCATCATCACCAAGAGAAACTGGATGTACACATAGAAATGGGCAAGTCCCATTGTGATAGCATGATTTCTGGACTTCACCCATACATACTTTGCTGCTGGTACAACTCTATACAATATTTAGATATTACTATGTTGTATCACAGAATCTTAGGTATGGGCATGTACCTCTGCTCACACTACTGCATGAAGTTCTAATTTACTTTTTCCTTTCTCTCCAGTACAAAAGGGTTCGTGGCCCTGTGTTCAAAAACTCTCATGAGAGTTTTCAAAGAGGAAGAACATCTGCAAAGGTGACTGGAAAAGTTATTTCACTTAAAGACAGACAAAAGCACAAGAACGGTTCTGAATGAAGGTTCAAGGTGCAGTTTCATTTAATTTTACTGGAGACCATTACATTCAACCTAATGCTTTTTTTTCCTGCCCATGAATCCCCACAGAAGAAAACTAACTACGGTTTTTAACACTGCGCTTACAGCTAGGCCCAAAGGAGAAATTTTTTAAACTATTTTTCCAGTAACAAACCCTCTGTCAAGGAAGTGGCCTAAAGGAACCTCATCCATCATGGATGAGGTTCTAGGGCATTGCAATGCAAGTCTACAATTTTAATTAATTGCTATTTATACAAGCATGCAAAAGTAAGCAAGTTGGAAGACTGTTTGGTTCTGCATGCATTAGACCTGAGTTCTGGAAGAAAGACCAAGACATGCACATGAGCCAGCAGCAAGGCTGCGGCCACACAAGTGGCCATGCTCTGCTTGGATATCTTGGTGTGGAACTGTTCTCTGCAGGACGAGAAGACCTACTGTCCAATTCCGTGCACAAATCCATGAAGCATGCTTTGGTCCACAGACGCTACGTTTGAATCAGTGGTATTACCTGCTGGATAAAATGCTATTCAACTTAACCTTAGGCAGTAAAACCTGAAAGTCAGTGAAGTTAAAACTTGACATTTGAACACGTATTTCCAGCTGGGGTTCTTAAGCACTGCAAGAATTCACTTGCGTGTATGTATTGGGTTTGCATGGCAAGGTTTTGGTAGCAGAGAGGGCTACAGGGGTGGCTTCTGTGAGAAGCTGCTAATAGCTTCCCCTGTGTCTGATGGAGCCAATGCCCGTCGGCTCCAAGATGGACCTGCTGGCCAAGGCTGAGCTGATCAGCAATGGTGGTAGCACCTCTGTGATAATGTATTTATTAAGAGGAGGAAAAAAACCTGCACAAGAGGAACTGCAGACAGACAGAGGAGTGAGAATACGGGAGAAACAACTTTGCAGACACTAAGGTGAGAGAAGGAAGAGGAAGAGGTGCTCCAGGCACTGGTGCAGAGATTCTCCTGCAGCCCATGGTGAAGACCACGGTGAGGCAGGCTGTCCCCCTGCAGCCCACGGAGGTTAATGGTGGAGCAGATATCCACCTGCAGCCTGTGGCCGAGCATGCCAGATCCACCATGCCAGAGCAGGTGGATCCACCCAAAGAAGGCTGTGACCCCATGGGAAGCCCATGCTGAAGCAGTCTGTTCCTGAAAGACAACACCCCATGGAAAGGACCCACACTGGAGCAGTTCATGAAGAACTGCTGCCTGTGGAAAAGACTCATGTTAGAGAAGTTTTTGGAGAACTGTCTCCCATGGGAGGGACCCCATGGTAGAGCAGAGTGAGAGGAGACCTCCTGAGGAGGAGGGAGTGGCAGAGAACACGTGCAATGAACTGACAGCAATCCCCATTCCCCATACCTCTGCGCTGCCTGGGGGGAGGAGGTAGAGAAATTGGGAGTAAAAGTAAGCCAAGGTAGAAGGGAAAGGTGGGGGGAAGGTTTAAAAGATTTGGTTTTATTTGTAATTACCCTACTCTGATTTGGTAAGTAATAAATTAAACTCATTTCTCCAAGTCAAGTCTGTTTTGCCAGTGACAGTCACTGCTGAGCGATCTCCCTGTCCTTATCTCTACCCACAAGCCCTTCCTTATATTTCTTCTCCCCTGTCCAGTTGAGGAGCGATAGAGCAGCTTTGGTGGGCACCTGCCATCCAGTCAGGGTCAACCCACCACAGTGTAAGACTTGCAAACAGAAAAGATACTAATCTGACAAATTTATCACTTGAATATGTTACCGTAATGGCCACATATTAACGTTCCTGGTATTTTTTTCTCTTAATACTAGTGATAAATTCATTGCTGTATTTTTCCAACCTTTAACCAGAAGCTGAATGTTTGTATTAACGACATTCAGGTCTGATTCAGAAACAAAAAAAACCAGCCTTGTTAGCAGGGGAATTAACAAAGCTGTTTTCCTGCTCTATCCTTCATCTCCACCAAACCTCTACTAAAGCCCCAACTTTTTCTTGTCCATTCCTCTGCAAAAAACCACCTGAAACAAAGGTATGGACAATCCCAGCGGCTGTTCCAGCTGCTGGAGCAGGTGACAGATGGACTCTACCTGCCTTTTCCCCAGCCCCAACTTGGGTCTCTCCCCAGCCCCCAAGAGCTGTAGAAACTTAATTATCTCCAAGACAATTACTCCTCTCTGTTTCCCTTGAAATTAGCCAACGGCTTCGAAAGCGATGAGGTAAGGGAGTGACAGACAAACAGAAAGTGCAATCACAGAAGTCTGATCAGCTCAGGATGATGGGCTATTAAAAAATACATATACATATATATATATATACACACACAGTCTCACTGATATAATTCATTACTCACAGGAGGGTGTTTCCTCATGGGTGCAGGTCTACAGAAATAGGTGCTATGGAACTTCAAAAGCCATTAAAAAGCATAACAAAATCCAATCAAAGCCACTTCAGTGGGAACAGGATCTCATTTAATATCTAATACAACACCATTCCCTTCCCAGCTCCATTCTTCCTAATCACTATTTTGTCATACAGAGTCCAGTGTGTTCTCACCCTGGTGGAAAAATTTTAGTTAAAAATGAAACAAAATGTGTCCGTAATTCCTGTATGGATTTTGTGACTGATTTCCAGCTAACTAGTAAATCTGGTGTGAATTTTTTCTCCCATGTTAAAAGCAGCATTGAGTGTATAATTTGTCTTCAAGACACAAAGAAATCTGTAGAGGTGAAAACTTAGGGTCATGAAGAATGGATTAATTTAAATTGCAAAGTACAAAAAAACCCATTTATATTTTTCATTTTTAAATTCCCAATACAAGAACATATTCATGTAAGTCAGAGATAACATATTTGACAGAGCTTTCCCAGTGTATTGTAGAATATTTTTTTCTTCATTATGCAACTAGCTCCGTAAATGGTTTAATATTAATAAAATGAAACATTCATTGATTTTAATTCGTCTGTTATCATATAGAATTTAACAAAATAATGGATTTTTT
Source organism: Eurystomus gularis (assembly GCA_013400335.1). NCBI lineage: Eukaryota > Metazoa > Chordata > Aves > Coraciiformes > Coraciidae > Eurystomus > Eurystomus gularis. The sequence continues at coordinate 85,795 of VZZY01021188.1, read as the reverse complement.
TTCAGCCAGTTTCTCTGCTAGCCTTAAAGAGATAGGCCACATTTCGAGAACAAACTTAAATTTCTGTAAAAAAAATAAATTCCTGTAAAATCAAAATATTTGTGCATGTCAAAATCAAAGTATTTCCACATGTCACGCAAGGGCAAAGCTGCAAAATACTATGGAAGCAACGTAGGTGCCCAGTATGGAAATCCTGAAAGTTAAAAGCAAATTTGTATTTTACCAAAAGAAATTATAAAGCCTTTTATCTCCGATTTTTTGAAGGCTCATGATTCTAGCTGACAACAGCCAGTAGAGCAACAAGCGATTGGGCCTGGCAGAGTTAGGCTATGGTTGGACTTGATGATCTTAAAGGTCTGTTCCAACCACAGCAATTCTGTGGTTCTATAGAGTGGCATCAAAACTCCAAAGGCCCACAGCACAGACATTGTTTCTAGTGTCATCAACCTACCGTTCTCCAGCACAGTTAACAGCTTGCACATGTTGGGTATGGATCTCCATAAAACTTCTCAGTTCCTTTGAAATGAATTCAGCCTAGGCCTGATCTCACACCTTCTTGGATGTGACGGAAAGACTCCTGCTGACTTCAACAGGCTTTGAAGCAGATCCTGTCCCATCGGGTCATTTGGGGTTCTTTTAAATTCCTAAATACTGAAGGTCAGATGGAAAGCACCATCTTCACACTTTGTGAAGCCTTCCACTTCTGTGATATAATGGGGACAACAGCAAACTTCTCACATTTCCTTGCAAGTGCTCTGTTCCTAATAACTTGAATGACTGCATTGTTTGGTTGTGCTGGTTTTTAATGCATGTCTTTGTTTCTGCTGGTGCCCTTACACCTCCTTGTGCTTTCCAAAAAGTATAGTTATTCCCTCACAAGGCTGGCAGATAAGTAAATAGAGAATTGTTCCTTCATTTAAACTGCTGTTGGAAACAGGGGCTGACATAAACAGGAAGAGGGAATTGTGCCAGAAATTAATCTATTAATTTCTCCACTAAGATATAACTATCAACCCAGCCAATATTTGTATTACTCTAATTTAAAAGACATTATGAGAACAACAGCTCCAATTTACACCTCCACCTCACCTCCTGCCACTGCCTCCCCATCTGCTGCCTCTGCTGGGACCAGCAGAACCTAGCTGAGAGCCTACAGGACAAGTCAGGAGTTTCTCCTATCCTTGCAGGTTGGCTCACCACCATCCCTTTTGCACATGAATGGATTTTGGTGGATTTGTTGGCCCTTCTGCCTATCGGACAAATGTACGAGAAGAGCTTGAAACATGCTCTTTCTATCTTTTTGGTTTTCAATAGCAAAAAGAAAGGCAATGCGAGTGCGTAAGGTACAGTGTAAAACAAAGGGGCTGCAAAATGTTTTATTTTGGATACGTGGGAATGCTTTTGGTCGGGAAATTGCTTTCAGTACAGGTCCTACTGATGCACATTGTCTTATAAAAATAATTCCTATAATTGATTTTTTGGGTTTTGTTGTTATTTTTGCTCAAGAACTACACTGCAGAAGAATGTTTGGAAAGTTTCTGTATGTTGAGTCCTAAATAAACCACAGGTAACACTATAACAACACATGGCATAGGAACACCAAAGATTTTTTTTTTTTCTTTCAGAAGTAATTTTTGGAGTTCGCCCTTACAATCAAACATGACAATCTAGTTAAAAATAAAACATTGATGTATGTCTCAACGTAAGCACGCAGCATACTACAACAAACACCTGTGCTATAGTGGTCACGGACAGACCAAACAACATAAAGCTCACACAGAAGCTGATTTTTTAAGCGATGGATGGATGGATATAATCCCCCTTCCCTAAGGAAGGACTGAATCCAGAGCACTGTCTCATCTAGAGAAGATGTTTTAAAAGCCAGAAATGACTTGAAGGAGCCACGGTGTACTAGAGCACTAACTCCTTTCTAACTGAGACCTTATTTTGATTGTGACACAATTTTCTTTTGGCTGCGCTTCTACCTTTACATTCCAGTCTTTTATAGCCTGCATTGAGATTTGGGCATTTGAACAAGGCTAACTTTTCTATATTGACAGGGTATATGTAGGGAAAACAATTTAAGAAACTAAGTTAGGTCCTGAAACACAGGGCTGTGGATAGTGCTCAGGCTCCCCCAAGGATCTGGAAGGGTCCTGCGCTCCCTGTGCCCATCAAGACTTCATACTGCTAACAAACACTGGCACTTAGCTCAAATGCCTACCTGGAACTCAACAGGCTTATCTGCAAGGTCAAGTAAATGCCCTTGCAGGTACACACTGCTTATTGTCACCGACTAAATCGCGCCTCTGTTTGCTTTTTCTCAAGTAGTCCATGCTGAGACTGAAACAGATTTTTTTTTTCTAAAAATGACAATAAAGGAGAACAAAGTGTCCTGTAACAGCTGGAAATATTGCTATAAACTTAGTTCAACATGTTTTCCATAGGGGATGAGGAGAGGGAGGTGGGGCAGGGGACTGAGGAATTACTTTCTCCAATTTAAAAAGTGTTTTGGTTTTTTTCCTCCATACATAGAGAAGAGTGGTAGAAACCGAGCCAAAGCTGCGGTTTTAGTTAATGAATTTTGCCCATAAAAGGCAGGAGATATATCTAATAGACAAGCACTTTGTGACAAATGCTTATGATTTGCATCACTTTGGTGTCCACATCGACTGAGGACCAAATTTATCTTAACCAGAAGACTCCTCTGAGGAGAAGAAGCATCACAGCCAGTTGAATACGCTGCAGCAGGTAGTTAATTTAACTTTCTTCCTGCTGTCATGTCAGCTACCTATTTCTGGCAGGATTCTTGGCGGCAGGTATTTAACACAACCTCTAGGATCTCCTGTGTGTTTTACGTGAGGGTCCAAATCCATTAAGACACTTTGGTAACTAAGAGAAGGATTCATTTGAAACTTGGGAAGTTTCAGCACCACAGATGAACTTGAAAATGCTGCAAAACAGATCTTTCCGGTGGCCAAGCAAAATATGCTTTTTCTCTTAAATTAAACAGGTATTATGTACTCTGCTTTAAAAAAACCCCTATTCTCAATCCTTTTGATATTCCTTCTGCTATTAAACATGGCCTTTCTTTTGAGTCTCTTCACCTGAGAAAAAACATGTAATCCTACAATGACCGGCATCATCTTTCGGGCTGGGACATTACATTTAGTGTTTGGACTGTTGCCTAAGTGAAATGCATTTTTTTCCCCCGGAGTAGCAAAAAACTGCCAAATGCCTCTCAAGACACACTTACCTGATGCAATAGCTGCAAAATTCTAATTACTGTCATGTGAAATGTCAGGTCATAAACTACATTCAAGGATTACTTTTCACCGAAAAGTCTTCCCATGACTCTTCACCACGTTTTGAGAGACTGTATGTAGCACATACATCCAGGAAGTTTCACACTGCACTTAGTGTAGAATATCACTCAGTTTGCAGCTACGGAGTGGTGAAAGGAGGAGTGTTGTTGGACACGGTCACACGAATTCTCAGTTGTCATCATCGAGAGGCTGCGTGTATTTCCTCAGCAATTACAGCACTGCTTAACTTAGAGGCTCAAAATACCCCCCAGCAAAACTGCCAGCGCCTGAGGCTCAGTGGCTACTACCAAGTGCAAAACTTAACAAGAAAGGATATGTCCTCATGAAACTGGAAGAACATCGTGACCTGTTACATACATGGCTCTTCACTGAATTCTTACTCTTCACAGAATTAAAGTTATTAATCAAAGGATGATTAATAACAAAGAGAAACGTAGTAGCAAACACAGAAACAAAAGCCCCAACCAGAACAACATTTCAGTGACAGAAATAACACTAGATAAGCTGTAATGCACATTCTGGCTGTCTTTGATAAGGCATGACAATTGAGAAGACTAAGCTGTGCAGGAAGATGCATAGGGCAGCAGTGTGTTATGCATGCACATCATCTCACAGGTTCCCCTGGTAAGTGGTTAGTGCCAGTCACACATTCCTGCATCTCACACATTAGTGTCTATCGCGATTGGTTGATTTGCGTGTCGTGATGACTCAGAATTAATTCACGGTTAGAAGCTGCAGGTTTCAGAGAATGCCTTGTGAAGGTGAGTGGTTGATGCATTCTGGATGCGTGCAACTGCAGCGTTACAGCTGCCTGCTGCTCCCAGGACCTCCTTGCTATGATCTTGTAATTACCACGTCTTGATTCAATAAGAATTCTTGGGCAGGCCACACAAAACAAAACCAACACTGACATCAGATGGATGTTTATAGCAGGTTACAAAAAAATAGAACAAAACATAAACAACAAAAGATCACTTCAAATGAAGCTTGATTGGACGTGTTGTTGGAAAGGTGCTCAAATTACCTGAACCACTTTGTTTCATCTTAAACATGGACCGGGGGCAGCTGCAACGAGCTCTGAGCTTTGGCACATTCCATTATATGAATGGTAGTGAATTTATAATGGAATGGTATGGATGGTTTTTATAATCAGAAAAACACACTGACCTTAACACTACACAGGTGGAGCAGCATAATGACCCGCCAATTGTAAGCGCATCAATTCCTGGGGAAAAGTTCAATGAGGTTAACTCAGCATGTATCTCATAAGCAACATAAGCGACATTTTAAAACATTGTTTTTTCCACCAAAACCTGTCTTTGCCAACATTAACTGATTTGTTTCACTGTTCGGTACTGGGTATATCTTACCCATGTTAACAGCATTTTACATTATGTTCCAGTAGAGTTAGACGTCGTCACACACTTCAGTGCTGAAACACGTGTTCAAAGGAAAGAACAGTGTTAACTACAATACACTTTTCAGGCTGTGTAAGATTAAGCATTGTATTCATTTAACTTAGGGAGAAACTGAAAGAAAACAAAAGACACCATCAGTGGATCTTCAGCTTTGCTGCAAGATCCTCACGTTGAGTGAGATTAGGTGGGTGGCAGCTGACCAGCGTGGCCACTTCCCATCAGTTTATTGATGACCTTGGATATCACAGGGACCAGCCACATCGGAAGGTTTCCGTGCACCATACTGGAGCTGTCAGGGTATGCAACATACTTCAAACAGTCCAAGATCAGACCACAAAATACTGTGAAGAACATTCTGCTTCCCTAATCAAACTCAACCAGTTTTTAAAAACCCACATTACAAAATTATACAGAGAGAAGCAATGAAACAAAGAGAAACTTAAATCTGAATCAGGGAGAGCTAACCAGCAAGGACAGAAGGCTCTCCAAACATAACATATTAAACTTTAAATTAAAAGAAGTGGAAGACATCCATAATTCAGCCACAACAGCAACATTTATGATTCCTGTATTTCAGCTCATTCTCCCTCCTCCTCCTCTTCGTGACCAGGGCACGCTGACACTTTACAGCTGCTCCACGGCACTAGCAGGGAAAGCACCTCAGCAACAACACAGTCTGATACCCCCATCTCCTCACGTCCCACACCTCTGGAGACTGTCCTCCCTCCCTAATGTTCATCCCCCCCCATGAGTTTCTGCTCTGTGCTCTATGAGAGCTGAGAAGGCAAGAAGAAGAAAAAATACAACAACATGACCAAAACCACTACTAAAACTGTCAATTCAGCAGAAGCACAAAACCAAAGAGAATTAAAAGTGATGAGCAAGGTAGTGGATTTAGGAAGGCCTTCTACTGCTCAGAAACCTTCAGTTAAAAAAATATTTATAAAACAAAACAATGCCATTTAAATATGCTCCTCTCGGATTAAAAGGCTTTCAAAACACATAATATCCACGAAATTAAACAAAATAAAAGTACACATTGCTTTGTCATCTCCCTCTGCCTTTCAAAAGGCACTAAAACTCAAGGACATAATCCGGTTTAGTCCCAAATTTACCAACTGCCTATAGTCTGGTGGCCCTTTGCTTTTATTGAAAAAAGATATTTAGACTGCAAATAAAGCAGGGTGATCCAAAGTTTGGCAAAGAGCCACATCATCTTTAAAGACAATCTCAGAGAAGTTAATCCACACACACACTTTTTTCAGCTGTCTGTTAGGAGTGCACGCAACAAAAACTCTTCCAAATAAGCAGGACTGTAAAACCACTTCTCACAACCACAGTCACCATCAATTTTCCTCAGCCACACAGAAGCTGGTTTTAGATTTAACAGGTTTGCAAACAGCAAAAAAACCAAATACGCCACAGTATTTTCCTTGACTTCTCTGCTGTTAGCAGTTTGGGATCAAAGCGCAGGTCTCCTCCTAATACAGTTCTAACGCAGCTTTCATAGAGAGAAAGTTTCATTCTCCACAGGCAGCGCAAGAAACCCCGAGATCTGCTCCTGCCTTCAAAGCCCCACCGTATCACCAGGTTCTGGAGACGAGGGATGCTGCACAACCAAAGTAACACTCTGGAGTGAGGAAGAGCTTCCAGACGCCACCACCCCCCTTTCCAGCTCCTGCTGTGCTGACTGTGGCTGTAGCGGACAACACAACCCCAGGGTGTTGCAATGAATTAAGCTTTCTCTTCTCTCCTTCCCCAAAGCATCTCAGCATTACAGATCTCCAAGTCATTTAGCTCATGAATGGGAAGCAAAAATAAACGGATATACCTATTTACCCAAACTCATACACCATGCAAAACCTACACTGAGGCACACAAAGCATGTTTTGCACAGAGAGAGGATGTGTTGTGTTGCCTTCACGTGTTTGATCCAGAAAGAACAACGTTGCCCAAGGTTTATAGCAAACCTGAGGGAAGCCCCAGCTGCCATCACCCCATCCAGCCACGAACACCCCGTAGGGAAGCGCAGCTCCAGTCCCAGGCTGTGGCCGGGGCTCTGGAGCTTTACACCCCTGCTCCAGGACAACTGGCACGTGTGCCTGGATGTGTCCAAACTTTAACAGCAATAGAAAGGAAAAGCGCTATCTTAAATGTGAATGGATTTCCCCAAGGGTACATTTATGTTAAATGAAGAGCTTCAGAAATGTAATTACGGTTGAAGTGCACTTCAGGTAAATTGCAGAGCCTGTGCTCAGACTACCACTGCTCTGATGAGCACCGTTTTCTCCATTTCTTTGCTGTCTGTCTCTGGTCACCTATGAACTCCCGTCTTCACGTTCCGATCGCACATTTCCTGACACTTTTGTTCAGTTTTCACGGGGCACTCAGAGGATTTGCCCTCTCCTCAGTTCATGACTGGGACTGCCAGCTGCTATTGCAATTAAAGACCAAAAAGCACTTATTTCAATAAATGCATACACAAACACATCTCAAGGGCCAGAAGAATCAGTAGTATCATGTTCCAAGCCTGTATGAGAAAATGGTGAGAGGAACAGACTAACAAATAGAGAAGCTGTGCTCTGTGCCGAGCCTACTCACAGCACGAGTACCCATCCGTTCTCTGGCTGGCAAGACCAGAGTTTTTCAACAAAATCAGCCCTGCGTCCACAAAAGATCAGTTAGTTTCTTCTGAGCTCTCTGAACGAGATTAGCGTGATCTCTGAGAAAAGTGAGAAGAGTCCATTTGACCGTGGAGTTTTCCTAACCTATTTCTCCTTCTGAAAACACTGCTAAATTCAGGTTGATTCAACTGATGTTCACTACCTCCCTGATCTCTGTTTTTACCTCTCTCACGTCTTCTAACACCTTCTCTTTCATCACCCATCATTTAATATTAAGGTTTCTTGTTTGCTTACTAGCTCTGACAAGTCCAGCTGTGCCTCAACCCCTCTCCGCTCAGGTTTCTGATTTATCTCCTTCATTTCTGCTATTATTCCATCTCCCCTTCTCCTCCTCCACTTTTCAGGTCCTTCTGGTCTGTCCCTCTCCCTACAGAAGCCATTGGTAGTCTCTGCAGCTGACACTCGACCCCCCATCCTGCCTCTTAAGCAGTGTCTGACTACCTTCTGGCTTTTCTGCTTATCATACAAGAATATTAACATCATCTTTATGCATGCCATGCCCTGCCTGAAGCAATCCTAAGATTCATATCCTGCTGGTACCCGCCACCTTGCTTCAAAACCCTACTCAAAAACACTTTTTTACAGTAAATGTTTAGGAAATACAAAATAAAACCTCGATCATGGTAAAGCTGGCAAGCAACCAGCGACCTGTTTGATATGTCTACATACGTGTGCACACATCTACTTGCACATGCAGCCCGGAAAGCCAACTGCGACCTGGGCTGCATTAAAAGAAGCGTGGCCAGCAGGTTGAGGGAGGTGATTCTGCCCCTCTACTCAGCTCTTGTGAGACCTCACCTGGAGTACTGTGTCCAGCTCTGGAGCCCCCAGCACAAGAAGGACATGGACCTGCTGGAGAAGGTCCACAGGAGGGCTACAAAGATTATTAGAGGGCTGGAACACTTCTCCTATGAAGACAAGCTGAGAGAATTAGGCTTGTTCAGCCTGAAGAAAAGAAGGCTCAGGGGAGACCTCATTGCAACCTTCCAGTATCTGAAGGGGGCCTACAAGAAAGCTGGGGGGGGACTTTTCACAAAGGCCTGTAGTGATAGGATGAGGGGTAATGGCTTCAAACTGGAAGAAGGGGGATTTAGACTGGAAATTAGGAGGAAATTATTCACTCTGAGGGTGGAGAGACACTGGAACAGGTTGCCCAGGAGGGCTGTGGATGCTCCACCCCTGAAGGTGTTCAAGGCCAGGTTGGATGTGGTCTTGAGCAACCTGGTCTAGTGGGAGGTGTCCCTGCCACAGCAGGGGGGATGATCTTTAAGGTCCCTTCTACCCCAAATCATTCTATGGTTCTATGATTACTTTTCTGTGTCCTTGCCTCCTGCTGCATGTACTTTCTATATTGTTTGCTCTTAGCCCGTGAACTGTTCAGTGCCTTGGGGTCGTTTGTGTAGTAATCAGCCCAACAGCAGTGGTTTGTAAAAGCTCAGTCTTTGCAAAAAATCCCATCCATGGCTGAAAAATTATTTCACTCAGTTTCTAGAGCCATCAGTGAATCTCTGCACTCAGCTCCTTGAAGGCTTGATGCCACGTGTGTTGGGGCCGATCTCGTAGCAGAGAATGGACAATGGACCAAATATTGAGCCACCATTTCAGACTAAGACAAAGTACTGCATCCAGCCATGCTAACAGAAAAGACATGTTTTTCTGTCAACAATACGCCATTTAACAATAACAGAAAAGCAGAGATGCCTTTTTCCTGCAGATATGCTTTTCTGCTTCTTCCTTCTCCCCTGCGAGCACCAGCCCCAAGATGCTGTTAATTAACAGTTCTCTGCTGCACAGTTTAAGCATTTTCTTTGCGTTGAAGGGGTCAAAACAACATCAAAGAGATCAGAATGACTGGGATTTTTAACCTCTGCAGATCGATATTTGAACGGTTTTTCAGTTTTTATAAAGATCAGAGAAAGAAAGGTAGTATTGGTTTACGCTAGAAGTGTTTGTTCCTTCTATCTCTAATGAAAATATGTAAAAGAGGCTCCTGTACTTTTCAATTTTGCTAATTACACCTGCTAGCTGAAGCACTATTTTAGCACACCTCGCTACAGCAGAAAAGATCTAAAATCCCTCAGAATAAATGCTGGTTTGTGACTGCGAGACAACTACTAACCAATTCTCATGTGTAAATTAGCTAAATATCTCACAAACCACTATACAAATTAGACATTTTCTTTTCCCTTCAGCAGACAAAAGGAAAAATAATGTAATGTCATTAGAAAAATAATTAATATGTTAATTGAGGATTTTAACTGCCAAGAGACAAACCTCATTTGCCTTGAAATCTGGCTCAAAATCAGAGTTACATCTGTTGTGGAATGTACTCCACCTTTGTCAAGTAAAGGCGAGAAATCTGTACACAGTAATATAAAATGAAACCTCAGATTGTTTTACACTAAAGGCAAATAAAAAAGGTAGCAACATCTTCATGCCACTTTCGGGTGAGATCCTCCATTTGCTAACCTGCAAACCTACCACATTGTTCTCCATTTGCAGCCCTGTCTTGGAAGGCATCAGGTGGGAATATTAGCAACAAATAGCTGACATTATTACAAATGCTATATTATAAAATTATTATTTGGGGGTTGGGCTAGATCTTTAAAAGGTCTCTTCTAACTGAAACCATTCCAAGATTAACTGCTGCTGCATTAAGATGAAGTTTAGTACCTCAGTCCTAAACCAAGACCCTCCCCATGAAACAAGGAGACATCAGCATGGAACAAACCTATGATTTCTACCCCCAGCAAAGTGACATTTCAAACATATGTCCACCAAGATCTTGAGATGAACAGACTGAAAGGAAAATGAGATAGCATTCACTAATGTAGCAAACTCTGATCTCGGGGCAGCCCCCAGCTGTTTGTCAAATTTTCTATGGGCACTGCAGAAAGGAGGAGTTTTTAAAAGAGGGAAATGGGTTGATCCAGTATTTTCTTCGCCTGAGAAGCAGGAAGAACAGCAAGGAAGAGCCTGTGAAGATTAACTGAAAGGTGGGGCAAGTGTTCCAGGGATGCTGGTGATCAGTGCTAACAGGGGTGCTGAACTCTTAGTGTGGAAGGAAAGATTGTAGGAAGGTTGTCCACAGGTCATGAATTCCTCTGAAGATGAGCAGCTGCTTGATATGTTCTGCAGAAACAGAAGCCAATAAAGGAAAAAGAGCAGAGAGAGAGAAAAAGTACAGTCAGAGGAACATACTCTGCAGGTAGAAGATGCTTCCAGCAGCACTGTGGATAGATACAAACAGAGACACATCCATTCCTACAAAGGATATTGCAATAACTGAAGCCTCAGGGAAAGAAACACTGGACAACAACGAGCTGGAGAGCTCCAGGAAGCTTCTCCTGCAGAGCCCATCTCAGTCAATCAATTTATTTCCAGCATCATTTCCCATCCTCAACAGCGGGATCAAGTTCTGAATGAGGACAAAATTCTTCTTGCTTTGAAAAGCCTCTTGGAAACTGGGCTTCTCAGAGACCTCTCCTACCTCCTCTGGACTTTGTCAGGCTTCTCATGCTCCTTGGGTGTGTATATATAACTACAAATACTGACAATGAACATCAGAAAACTAAAGCAAGTTGGTATTATTACACCAATAGGAAAGGTCTCAGGGCTGCTGTTTCTGCATCACCAGTATCAGTTATCCCCTCCTCATATGTGGTGAAACGATGCATGTGTCCATTCCTACCTAATATTTCGGTTAGCAGTAACAATTTCCAGGAGAAGTGGCCCACAAATATTTTTTATTACTTGTTCCACTTTTTTCTTATGAAGAAAACTTCCTGCTCATGACAGAGGCATCAGTAGTTCAACCACTGGGCACAAAAGACTTCTCCATGTTGCAGGAGTTGCAGGAACAGCAGCTGCCAAATGGGACTCAGCACTGGCCTGAGTAGAAGACATTTTGCTTGATGAGGTGGAACCGTGTCCACCACCACATCTTCAGATGGAGTGATTTCTCATCACTACCCTGGCTCCAATATGCTATAATTAATAACTGGTTGAAGGGACTGGCTTCAAGTCTTCAGTCCCTCTCTGATAACCGTGATTTTCCTGGTGATGGGGACACTTGGCAGTACACCGACTTAAGTAGAAAAACAGTTTAACACAGTCCATCAGCCACTTTTGAAATGAAGCTGGATCTGAACCACAGCCCTGAAGGACCAGCATAACTCTAACATCTGCACGTGAGTTAATGCTTACCAAATGAAGTTTACCACCGAACGAGCTGTAAATGTCAAGCCCAAGGAAAGCAGACCCATCTCCCAAAGAACCGGGCACGAGTGAAGAGTCAGCATTTGCATCCCTTATACTGTCTCCAGAACCCTGCAATCGCAAGCGCGGTTTCAGGGTTTATCTAGAAGCATCCTTCTGGTAGAGCTGAAAGAGATGAGGGAATAGAGAAGGCCTGAACAAACAGCGCACATGACAGTCACGCAGTAAACTATTATGGTATTTCATATTCAAGCAGGATGTTAAAGCTATTAGACCTACAGCGGGAAAAGATACAAGACTGAAAACTTTATTTAGCACTGCCTAAATGCCATTACTCCCTCTAACTGCCACAGACCACAAAAGCCTGTGTCTGCCTCAAGTATAACAAATCGCTGCTGGACCTCTCTGGAGCTGGCAATCTCCTCAACTTATCTGATGAATTGTGACACAGAGACATCCAACTGTCTATTAGCAGCACCAGCAACACCTTTCCCCAATTGTTCGGCGCAACGATCAGTATCTGCAACCTACAGCTTACATTTAATTGGCAAAAAAAGAGAGGAGGGAAGGAAGCTGCAAACCCAGCAATAACAAGCTCCTACTGTAAATAATAAATACCAGGCCCTTTTGCTTCTGTTCCTAAACCACCACGAGAAATCTTAATCTACACTGCCATGACACTAACCCTCCCAACCTGCTATGCAGGCAGCAGACGAGGCTCAGCATCCCTATTTCAATGGAATTACCCTGCACCCCACTTTCATCCTCTTTTTACTACAGATACGACTACATGCTACTAAACAACCAACTGGCACTATCTGTGCCAATTAAATACTGGGTTTGGATAGTTTACTAAACACGGAAGTTATGGTAAAGAGATGTTTGAGAGGTGGATCCACCATATAAAGGGATTCTGCGAGCTCTGGGCCAGACTCTGGTACACTAGACTTATTTGCTTTCCCATAAACACACAGGCAAAGGTCAACACAACCCTGTCTCGGTTTAGAATTCCTTCCCTTCTTCAAAGCATTATTCACAGGCTAAGTTTTTAATGGAAGATATACAAAGGAAGAGATTGAAAATCCTCTTTTCCTCCTTGGAAAAAAAAAGAATCCCAAAGGAGAACATTATTTCTGCTAACTGGTTGGCTCCAGCTTGCTCTGCATAAAACCCCTTGGGGATCACCTGCACCAGATCTCAACAGGCGTGCTCTTGGGAACCCAGAAGTTGATAACCAGTGCCACCTCTGAAGTTATGAGCAAGCTAAATGACTAGACAAGCTGAAACGTTCTACAGATAAAATGTAAAGCCACGATGATTACTGGATACTAGTAATTATTACTAGTTATTTATCCCACCACCCACTTTTAGAGCACTTCAAGCTGGCTATACAGAAAAGAGATTTTTATACTCGGTAAAAGTGATAAATAGGATAATCAGTCGGGTAGATAAAAGATGACACCAGGCTTTATAAAAGGTCTCTGAAGAAGGCAAGTGCTATTTCTCAAGCAGACAGACTTGAGAAGGACACATTGAGAAGAATAAGACACATTTAGCAGAGAGAAAAAAATCAGCTTATCTTCAGAGAAACCTGCCCACATGGACAACAGCCCAGTATGGCCTACCTACACCAAGTTCCCATTACATGCCATGCACCATCCTCCAGAAGAAGGTAGATTTAGATTGGAAATTAGGAGGAAATTCTTCACTCTGAGGGTGGTGAGACACTGGAACAGGTTGCCCAGGGGGACTGTGGATGCTCCATCACTGGAAGTGTTCAAGGCCAGGCTGGATGGGGCCTTGAGCAACCTGGTCTATTGGGAGATGTCCTTGCCATGGCAGGAGGGTTGGAATTAGATGACATCTTTGAGGTCCCTTCCAACCCAAACTGTTCTATGATTCCATGATTCTGAATGGAAAGAGCAAGATGAAACACGCTTTTAGAAACGGGCTAGATAAATAATTCCCATCCAAACAGGGTCAGACCAGCAATGGTCCATCTTCTCTCGAAGTATCTCAGCCTTCAATACATGACCTGGATGAAAAACAGTTACTTGCAATTGATTATGTCCTTTTATTTTCTGTAAGGCCTAGGAAATAATAGGGTGAAAGTCCTGCACTGCTGAAGTTGATTATAATTTACTATTAACTTCTAGGGTGAAACATTGGCCCCACTAATTAAACCTTGCTTCCCCATTCATTTTACCCTATAAAAAAGGGGCAGTACATTAAATTAATTTTAAAAAGAAAATCAAAGCAAGGTCTTAATTCCATAAGCGTGACAGTAATTGATTCTATTTTTTCCTGTTAAATCAGGTGACTAAAACTGTCTCAGAAAAACAGATATCAAAGATATGAGTAAGAGAATGTCTGTCTCTGTCTTCCATACTGTTATTTCCCATACTGGACTAAGAACAAGGGGCTAAGTCAAAATAACTTCTGAGTATAAGGTTTTCCAAAACAACAGTTATTTACTTGACTATATTTCCTCATTTCTGTAACCCTGAGAATTTAAAAGAAAATCTTGTCCAAAAAGGCAAGCAAACATGTAATGAAATTAATTTTTTTTGCAGAGGAACTGATTGATTTCTTCCTCTGCTCTCCCTGGACCTGCTTAAAATCACCCTTATACATAAAACACCAACAGTGCTGTGAGGAAGCTAGTAAGATTTTCTTATAAACCAGACCCCTGTGGACTACAGGTTCTCTGAGAGGTCACCAAGGTCCCTGAACCGACTGCAGCTGAGCTGAGGATTTCAACACTCTCAGGTGAAACTACCACTCCAGACGAAAAAACTAAACACAAGTTTAAAAGCCCTGTTAAAACACCCTACTCATTTATAGTACTGTTCTATTGCCTTGAAAATGAGATTCCTCCACTACCTACAAAAAAAGAAAAGAAAAAAAAAACACCGATGGTGGGCAACAAACAAGTCATCATCTGATATGTATCTCATCCCACAGGTTGGACTGTCTGTATTTTAAACAACACACTACTATTACAATACCTTGACTTCTTTGTAATTGAAGAAATACACAAATAATCATCCTATTTAAACAATCTGATTGTCAAAAAATCCTCCAGTATACTAATTTTTGGGTCACGCTAGTGGCTAAGATGAAAGGATCGGGATTCCATCTGCTGCCAGAATTTTACACTATGGAGTCATCTGACCCTAAAGAACATTAATTACTGTATGAAAAAAAAAAAGTCAGATCAACAATTCTCAGTCCTTTGATTCAAAACAATGAGTTAACCCCCTCTGTCTTAACACAACTCATTACACACAACCATTTCCTTGTTTTGGTGTATTCTTCTATTCCAGTACTGCTTAGCTGTCCTAAAAAAGGTCCTTTGGTACAGAGCTCTTTCCTTTTCTGACATTAAAACAAACTCTGAAATTGCACATGGTTGGATTCGAAGGCATGGTTGGAACTGTCAGTAATAGAAAATGAAATGACACCCCTGCCTCATGAAGACTAGTTTGAGTCTAATCACCAGATTCGTTAAAACTAAGGCTAGCTCCATCTTTAGAGACCACATCATTGTCCGGCCACAAACGGTGAAGCCAGACAGAGAATTCTGCAGATGGTTCCTGTGGCCTGTGACAGGAGACCACTCTGGTTGCTGTATCAGTCTTGGTCTGGCCTCACCACTTCTGAGGACACCTCTAAGACAGGACATCCTCTAAGAGCACAGCCCATTGATGTGGCTCCATTACGGGCTGGATAACATCAGTGGGAAGAGGGGATGGCAGACAGCCCTACGCTGGGCTCACTTATGAGCCTGGCTCCTGTTGCAGTCGCTGTGCAGAGAAGGAGTGTGGAGGGACGGGGCAAGAGATTAAAAACTCAGTCCAAATCCTTGCCCACCAGACAGGCTGGGGCGCCAAGCTGCAGAAGATGCTGAGTATGAAAGTGATGCAATATCCATTTTAAATCAGGAGGCGAGTTTTCTTGCCGCCTCTCCCTCCAGCACTGCCCTTCAAGCCTGGCCATTCCACTCAACACAAACCATCAGGCAGGCTGGTTGAACGTCTCTCAGCACGTCAAGATCCCGTCCCCTGGGGCCCACAATGGTTGGCAGCTATTATTACTCTTAAAGTCAATGCTTTCATCTCAGGGGGTTGGACTGAAGTGGCTGTCTCCTGGAAATAGTCCATCTCCTTATTTGCACAGCCATTGCTCAAGCAGCACGGAGTGGAGACGCTTGAAAGAGAAGAGGTGCTCGGGGCAGTCCTATCTATTGCCTCTTACACAGCCCTAGCCTGTTTGATCCCATTAAATATGCACCAAATTTGTGTCAATGACAGTTCTACCTGATGTACCAGCCCCTTATCTCCAAAGTACATGTTTACCTGATGGCGTGCGATTGTTGCAGCTACGTGGCTTTGCAGCTAGAACAGCCTCTGCAGAATGCAGGCTGCAGAGGGGGATATTTTTAATGTATATTACATCATTATAAATAGACTTGAGAGCTAAATCCTGGATCTAGCCCATAGTATTAATTCTAATTTAGTTTGGGCCCGATTCCAAATGGGTGACTATGCAGGCAAACATTTGTCTGAGTGTACAATTGGCTGTTACGAACACAAAATTATTTCTTGTGCTCATGCATGCATAATTTACACGCACTAATTTAGATAGCAAAGTAATTCCCTAGCAGAATTCCAGTGATCAGATTTAACTTGAAGACTGCTGTTAAAAAAAAAAAAAAAGTCACAGTAGTATATTCTTTAGCTGCATAAAAAGGAAGTAACTGAGAAATTCATTGCTGTTTCTAGAACTAAACAACTTCCAGTATAAACCTATCATTTTTCAGCTGACTGCTGGGTTTTTTCCTCCCCCAAATTACCTAGCTAATTTCTCCCATGCAATTTAATTTCTACTAATACATATTCTAGATGCTGACTTATAAGCTTAGGTATCCATTAAAAATAATCAGCAGGATGTGAACACTGTTAAGCGGCATGGTTTCCATCAGGTGTTTCTGAGTTTCATGCTTACACGCACAAAACCCAAAATTCCTCTCAGGAACCAACACTTGGCTTCTCAGTTTTGAAGTGAAATACCAAACAAGTGAGCCCAGTGACCCACAAGCGACCTATGCATCATAATTGAATAAAGACCTGACTTGTATTAAGGAAAAGGATGTTAGGATTGTGCTGATGAACAAGCAAAGTGGAATTACTTCTCTAGAGGTAATTCTCAAGACAAAGCTGTTTGTGTCCTTTCCAAAATAAACTAATAAGCATGGATTAAAATACATGTTGGATCAGCTGCCTACAACATTGCATTTTGTAACAAGATCATATAGAAATAATGCAAAATAATCACCAAGCATGCAATTAGCACAGGAGCACCCTGGAAAAGGACCTATGCACAGAAAGACAATCTGATTTTTCCATACACTGGTGCCACGCTGATTTTCCCTCACACACAGTGAT
Source organism: Eurystomus gularis (assembly GCA_013400335.1). Lineage (NCBI taxonomy): Eukaryota > Metazoa > Chordata > Aves > Coraciiformes > Coraciidae > Eurystomus > Eurystomus gularis. Next base: position 68,702 of record VZZY01021188.1, on the reverse strand, counting down.
TCTCCCTTTTTGTTACCTTTATTTAAAAAGGAAAGGGAGCATTTAATTACAAGAGAATTCTATATTGAAGGTGTGAGGCTTGTTTTTTAATAACTCACTTCGACCTGTCTGAGCATTTGCTTCTGTAAAAGGCGCTTGGAAAGTTAATAATTTTCTAAGCCTCATACTCAAGATATTAATTTGTAAAGTAGAATCCAAAGACTGGTGCTCATTCAAGTCAACTAAATTTGTTCTTGACTATCACTCAGGTAGAGACAGCCCTTGTACATGACAATAGACACAAACGGGAAATGTTTTCAAAAATAACTTCTCATGAAATAGGCTTCCCAGAGCTACCGATTCTGCAAACCAGCAGCAATATTTAACCTGGAATTTCTCCTGCCTCCTCCCCTGTCCTGCAGTACTGCTCACTGGGATCAGGAGACACTCAGAAATGTGCTGGCACCCTTTCTATTCAATTAGCAGAGGAGGAAATTACCAAAACCAAAGATGTAGCAATTTCAATTCAGAAAATTATGGCATATTCTTAACCATATGAATAAAACTATCAAAGCTAGTCAAAGCAATTATACCTGTATTTGTAATCAAGCTGGCATTTAAGAATACAATTCATATTAATTGTTAGAGATTGTCACTTGGGGGATTTGGGGAAATCTGTGCTGGAAGATTCATTCTGCATTTCAGCCTTTTTAAGGAAAGAGAATCCAGTAGTAATTCATTTTTCAATTTGAACAAATATTTATATTATCATGCTTCAAGACCCTTGATTTATTTTGTCTACAAATAAAAAACACGTGTGTAACCACACAGATGTATGCGTGTATATATGTATCCTTATTTGTCAGCATAACTTATACATGATATCTCTCTACAGAATTTTTTTTTTAAAATGAAAAATCACTGCATACCATGAAAATAGCTTAGTAAAGTGAGGTTGCATTTATGGTAAAGTTCAGTTAAATGCATTGTTCAGTTAAATGAATTGAAAGGATGCATTTTTTCCATCACAGAACGCTTCCGAGCGTTTCACATTGCCTTGATTGATACGTTACATCTGGCAGTTTTTCCAGCCAACATGGTGGTTTTCAGTCCAATGGAAATACGCCCTTTAGGTCTTATTCAGAGGCAACAGAGAAAAGGATCTCAGTTGTAAATAGTTGTAAATAGTTGGCCAAAAAATGCTGTTACCTATTTCAGAGCATTCAAGGGGTTCGGGGTGAAGGGATAAAAAGCAGAGTTACTTACAAAGATTTAACCACAGCTTTTATAATATTTGGTCTTCTTAAAAAACCCAACCCTAGAGCTGTATGAACAAGTAAAAATCTTTCCATTCTATATTGTGAGTTTCTAGCTTTAATTTTTCAAAGAATCTGGAAAAAGTCAATCCTAAAGGCCTAAAAGTCACAAGACTAATTTAAAAGAGGTTTTCCTTCCCACAAACCTCATCTTTTCGTAAGAGAATTTCTTGGCTTCTTGACTTACGTTTTTAAGTACTTGGGATGGGCAATAAAGAATTAAAGGTAAAAGAGACCAAGATGAAGAAGGTGATCACATCCAGAAGAGACAGAATGGGGCAGGCAGGAAGCCTTAAGATGTTTGTCACTCATAGATACGCCCTTTCCTTAACCAGCTCTTGTCTTGCAGTCAGCAGGAAGGACAGCAACGCATTTCTCATCGAACCATCAACTGCAACTTCAGCCACAACCACACTGTATAAGATTAACAAAACCCGCAAGAAGCCTGGCTGAGAACTCTTTTTTCAGGTTAATGTCCATGCTGGAAAAACACACAGCCAAGGAGATGCTCTCAAGTGATACGGATTTAGGTGACGGTTATTTTTAATACACTTGGGCTTAAGGTAATTCTCCTCCCTTTCACTCTTGGATTTTTATTTTTGGATTCGCAGAGATTGACAACTCTTGCAAAAGATTGCATCCCACTGAGACTTGTCAAATGCACTCACTCTGGGAATAAATATTAGTCTGGGCCCTGCAAACAACTGTACAGGTGAATAACTCAGAGCACGCCTGAGTGCAAAGCCATTTACTTGCCAAAATGTTTGTAGGAAGGCGCAATGGGTATGAAAAATATGTGAAGAAAATTTTAACAGTTTATCACTCAGGCAAACCTTAGTGGAATTTCATGTATGGCAAAGAAAAGCCACTTTATTACCTCAAGTGCCTTCTCCCTTCCAAACTAAAAAAGCTACTTCAGAAAAAAATAAGTGGCTTGACTGTCTCAAAAAAAGGTTTACAAAAGATTCTTACAATGGAGAGTTTGAGTAAAAATATTTAGAGATGACACACCCAGGTGCTACAATTCTTCTGCAGTAAATGCACTACAAAAAAACATAAATACATTGAAATTTACTGGCCATTTTAGCCACTTAGTCTCACCAATTTTACATCTACCTGTAGATTTGGAATCAAAGCAATTGTATCAGGTTAGCAGTGACGCAATGAAGTAGGGAATCGGGCCCTTCACATTTAGACATGTTCCACTCCAGCAGAAAGTAAAATGAGCACTACATTTTCCAAAGGCTAAAACTCCCTGGTTTTTTCCAATAACAGTTTTAATTACTCATTAATTTATTATGAATAGCTATGAGCAGTGAAATTCTAAGAGATTCATTTGGCATACAGAGATCAAAAAGAGTTCTTTTGGCAAAAAGTAACTAAACTTCCTCATTATGCAGCTTTTGCCTTTTCCCCACTAGTAGCTGTATTTTAAGAAATATGTGTCCAGATATGAATCAGGTTTAAGAATGAAAAGTCTCTGGAGAAAACTAGAAAAGCTTCCCATCAGATTTAATCAAACTGTGAAGATCTTGAGCTCCTTTATTCAAAAGCAGAATGCTGCAGCAGTACCAGGAGCAAAGGAGAGGATCAGAAGCCCATTGTACAGCAGTTACAAAAACACAGGTGAAGAGAAAACTGCTCAAAAAAGGCTTAATTAAAAAAAAAAAAGCCAGAAAATAAAAATATTACTTATCCTTATTTAGTAAATAGCGAGGTACAGTGTCCCTTTGCACACCACATTAATCTGACATTGTGCCAGCACTCAGAAATAGACCCCTTGTCACTTACGCATCGATCCACTGCCTTTAAGGCCATCTTTCAAACTGGCAGCTTGTCCAAAGTGAGGTCCCCCAGGAATCAATATTGGGACTAATGTCAGTTAATATCTTCATAAGTGATCTGGATGACGCGATCAAATGCACCACGATGAAGCTTGCTGATGATACCAATATGAGCGGGGAAGTGGACACACTGGAAGGAAGAGAACCTGCAGGAAGACCTGGATAGGCTGGAAGAGCAGGCTAACAAGAACTTTATGAAGTTCAACAAGGACAAGTGTAAGGTCTTGTACCTGGGAAAACAATCCAAGAGCACAGCACAGGCTGGGATCTACCTGGCTGAGCAGCAGCTCTGTGGAAAGGGAACCCTCTGTGGGGGTCCTGGTGGACACAAGCTCAATGTGAGTGAGCAGTGTGCTACTGCAGCAGCAGAAAAACCCAACAGGATGCTGGGCTGCATCAACAAGGGCATCACCAGCAGAGCTAAAGAAGTCATTACCCCACTCTACTTAGCACTTACCAGGCCGCACCTGGGATACTGTGTTCAGTTTTGGTCCTCACTATACCAAAAGAGATATGGACAGGCTGGAGAGAGTCCAGTGAAGGGCCACAAAGATGATCAAAGGCCTGGGAAGCTGCCACATGAGAAAAAGGCTGAGAGAACGGGGTTTGTTCAGCTTTGAGAAAGGAAGGCTTAGGGGAGACCTTATCACCAGGTTCCAATATTTAAAGGGTGGCTACAAAGAGGATGGAGACTTCCTTTTCACAAGAAGTCACATGGAAAAGAGGAGGGGTAATGGGTACAAGTTACTCCTGGGGAGATTCCAGTTGGATACAAGAGGAATATTTTTCACAACAACAGTCAGCCATTGCAATAATCTCCCCAGGGATGTGGTGGTGTTCCCAACATTGGACACTTCTAAGATTCAGCTGGGCCATCTTGTCTAGACCGTGCTCTTCCCAAGTAAGGTTGGACCAGATGCTCCTTGAGGTCCCTTCCAACCTGGGATTCTAGGATATGAGAGCTCTGACTTCTGAAGACTTTAACAGTAAGCCAGTGAAAATCCAACATACACTCAAAAGATAATGTGATGAAGTGTGACAAAAAAACCCCAACTCTCCTTGAAAAAAAATAATCTGGCCATGTAAGTAATGGAAATATTGTTACCCTCCAAGTATTTTTAAATTTGGAATCAAGGAAACCACAAAATGCTTTCAAGACATTTACTCATCTTCTGTTGAAAAGGTCATTTACTCCTAAGTGCTGTAAGCCAATAATGATGAAAACCATTTTGTTTTCCCATGCTTACTCCAAAATCTCTTGTGATCACTTGGTAGTCTGATGTATTGCTTTAATTTTGCCATCACACAGTTATCACTTCACCCCCTCTTGCTCTTACTGTGCCAACAAACAGGATGGATTCTAGCTCCCAATATTCCCCCTGAGAATCAGCTCTATTTCACAACTGATTGGCTGAAGCCACGACAGATCCTTAGATTTTGCAAGCTATTACGAATTACAGCTAATTAAGATACTCTGAAAAATTACTGACTACTGGTAGACTCCAGCTCAGACATGGAAATTTCCTAATTTTGTCTTGGTGAAACCCAGTAAGCCAACAGACTCTCCTTGAAAAGTCATCTAGGAGTTACTTAACAGTTACCAACTGTTCACTCAGAACCGGGGAAATTGCTTTTTTTTTTTCTCTGATGAGAATCTTAATAGTTGCTTCTTCTTGAGGTTAAATGGATCTTAGAAGACATATTACATGTCACAGTCCTTGGTCTGCCCTCCAAGGTACTACAGTTCAGGCAGGAATGGTTAACACCACACTGGGCCAGAGCAAACATGCCCTGCAATGAACTGTCTTCATTCTGTCTACTTCTAGAGGGTCACGGGAACACAGCAAAGCCATATAAATAATGTATCCCACTCCCAGCCTTTTTTATGAATTGAGCACAAAGCACACGGGAAAGGCACACTGCTTTCACAGAGACTCTCCAGGACTGAAGCCTCTGATCACCAGCAGCCGGCAGGCCGGCATCTCTCCTGCTGGGCACCAACACAAAAGCACTTGACTTTCACATGAAGCCTCCCCCTCTTTGGCTACAGTATTGAGCTGGGGCTGGTTTTATTTAATTTCATATTGAATTTTCACTAGGGTTTTTATTTCTCTATTTTGGGTGCAGATCTTTTTTGTCTCTTAAGCACATCTGGAGAATGTACTTGGGGTTGGCTGCTCCTTGCCAAAGGTCCTGGCTCAAACGCTCACCTCAAACTGCCTTTGACTAAACCAGTCTCCACCTGTGATGGCCTAAGAGCCACTGTTTGCAAAGGGAAAGAAACCAATTGTCTCATATGAAATAAAACCAGGATTTCCACATAACTGTTTCCTGAGATAGAGGCTACAGAGTTCCTGAAAACTTCCTTTTTCTACAGAGTATCACAAATTGAATATATTTCTCCTTTACAAACAACAACACAGACAAGTTAAAAATTAAGATACAATGGTCAAAAAGAAAACAAATGGACCAGGGTGTCTCCTGATAACTACTCTGAGGTTAATAAAGTTGTAGAAATGAAATTGGCCCCAGTTCACCATGTATTTAAAGCTGATTACAAAAATTAAGCTACCACCAATTTAAATGTCAGTGGTTACAAATCCTGAGCTTTCCTTTTGCTTAAAATTACTACTTGCAGACACCACAAAATTACTTTCTCGCATACATGAAACACTTCGATTAGCTTCATTGCTATCCTTCTTTTCTTTAAAGCAAAGGCAGCAATTTGCATGTCTCCTTGGAAAGGAGGAGTAGCCAAAAGTGAAAGTACAAGCTGGTGATTTCACAAATTTCTCCAAGTTCTGCAAAGCCACTCCAAAGCAAGGGGACCCCCAAGTTAGAAAGACACAAATAACCAGAAGTGATGAAACCTCCTGACTTGCTTTTCTTACACCCTCATCTTTGTTGCTACCACAATGGCATCAGCAAAAGACAGAAACTGGACACTGCAAGCTGATCCTAACCCAACAATGCAGCCCCAGGAAACTGCCCAAGAAACAACCCTCAGGATCTCGTAGTAAATCAGTAAGTGCTGCTTAAGAGACCATCCTGGGTAAAGTTAATTATCGGGCATCCTCACAGAATCATGGAAGACTGGAGTTGCAGCGTGTAGCATCAAGCCCCTTTAGTTTTGCTCCTAGCCCCAGGCATGCAGCCAAGGTTCAGCTTTATGGGGCATCCAAAGGCAAGGGGCTACAGTTCTTCAGGGTTTATTTAAAGCCCTCAAAAATAAACCAAGCAAACCAACAAGTTAGGGCCTAGAGAGACATTGTGTGCCTTATAACACTGCATAATTTATATCGTGCTTCATGTCAAAAGGCAGCACACAGGCTTGGGTTCAGCTTTTTTTCCTTTCTCCTCGCAGCATCTGAAAAATGATTTTGCCCACACTAATTTTTTGCACTGATGAGATGGCAATATCTGGTGCAGACTGCTCTCCTGGTGCAGATAATGGGAGTAAGGGAATTATTGAATTGGTAATTGAGCCCTAAAGGACACATCTAAAATAAGAAAGCCTAAAGCTAGGTAAAATTTAATTCAGTCTCGGAACTAGAGAGAACTTCCCTGATTATATTACTCCAGACACTGAACTCACCTTCCCCAACGATAAAGCGTTTTTGTGCAACCCTCACCAAAGAAGTCACTCTGAACGTCAGAGACAAGTCATTATTATGAGGAACTGTCACAATGGGGAGGGGGGCAAAAAAGCAATATGAGAACACATGTGAGCCTTTAAGTGCCTCCTACAAATCACAGAGGCAGCAGAAATAGCAACAGAAAAAGACAAACCCAGGTTTTATTTTAAGTTTGGATTTGAAAGCAAGTCACGTTGAAGCCCAGGCAATTATTTTGTAAGCGATACGAGCTAATTGAGCTTTTTTTTTTCCTCCTGTAGCCATCCTTGCTGGTTTTCTTTCCTTGCTATGCACACAGCTTGCCACCATCCAAGCTACGCCTGTGTTCTGAGAACCAAAACTCCAGGGTGATCTCTCACAAACATGCCTAAGAAATGCAGCAGCTCCTGGCACACATGCAGCAGGAACCCTGAGGCCATCTCCCAGTATCCCAGAGAGGATCCTGTGCGCTGCCTGCCATGGCCAGCCAGATCCACTCACTGGTGAGAAATGATGACCAGAGAGCCTAAGCCTCACACTGTACTGCCATTTGCTCAGACCTCTTCTCAACTTTAAGGAGCCTCCAGAAGAAGAGATGAAACATGCTCTGCCCCTTGTTATAATCATACCCCTTCTTACTTTCTTCATCGAAAAAGTTATTTTGAAAGCAACTTGAAAGGACCTTGGGAACTGGCACTAAAACAGCAGTCACACCTCCCCTCTCCTACCTCCTCATCAACCCAGACCGTATCTTGGACATGACAGAACTCTGAACTGTGGTTCCTCATTAGCTATGTAGCACAGAATGGCAAGATTTACTGTCCTCTTCTCCCCTCAAAAATTCACATCTTACACTGAGCTAAGAAGAAAGTAGATAGGTCTATACCCACTCCCATCCTAACACTGAAAGTGCAGTCGTTAAGATGTTCCACAGAAAAGCAAGAAAGACTAGCTCTTCAGACTGTGGTAATTTCTTAATCATAAATGATTTCTATATACACCAATTCCTCTTACTTCATGGGTAAGCACTGTAAAAGTATTGATCTGCAGGTGCTCATCACCTCTGCCATCACTACAGTCAGTACAATCCCTTAGAGGACTGTCACGCAGCAGTGAGGGGATGATTGCTTTTTGTGCGGTTTGCTGGAAGTCCAAGTTCACAAAAATGAGAAAGTCCAGGGACTGTCCACTGGAGCAATAACCTGAAGAAAACAGAGACTCTTATATATTAAAGGCCACCCTGAGAATCACAGGGAAGTAAATATATTCCCTCAGCACTAAGAGAAGCAGACATCGCTGTTCTTCAGCTGTGCAGCATCTCCAGTGTTATGCAAAACGCATCTATCTTCTTTTCCCATTTAGGTCATTTCACTGGATCTCATTTCCATAAGAGAACTACAAACATTATCTCCACAGCATTCTCTTTGCCTCAAAGCTGTTCAAGGTGGCAGCAGGCTAATGTACCATATCTAGTTGATTCTCAACAGATTTTAAGGTTTAATTCCCTTCTGCAGAAGTTGAAACTTCCAGCTCAGTGGCCTTGAGCAGATTTATGTACTGCTCTCCATGCGCACCAGCAAAACTGTTTGAATTCACAAATTGCTGCAAAAGACCTGGCCACGCATGATAACAACAGTACCAGGCAGTATCCAGGCAACTGGACCTTTTCTTGACATTGAATGGATCTTTTCCTCCACCAGGAAACCCAGATAGATGACTTCTGATTTGCCAAAGTTCACTACTCCAACCTGCCTACAAGTCCCGGTAGAATCCACTGCATTTTGGGGCTAGCTGGTTTGTTCTCATAATAAAGAGAGGAGAGATGAAGAAGAGCTGGAGATTATGGCACAAGGACTCAAAATCAGCCAGTTCAGGTTCAGCTCTGCCAAAGAGCAGCTCACACAGTCAGTTTAGTGTCTGCACTGCAAAACCAGGATAATCGCAGTGTTTCTGTGGTATCACCGCTTGCCTGGCCATTTAGACAGCAAACTCTCATAGTAAGGGTTATGCTTTATTTGGTGCAACGTGTACAAAATACCGAGTGATTCTGATCTCTGCCAGGGTCTCCAGAAGCACCTTCCACACCGTTCACACAACCTCCATACATATTCCCAGAATACTGAGGTAGTTCATGCAAGTGCTTCTTTAAACAGCAAGATCCTGCCACTGCTACCATTCCTTCCATAGTTTGGCTCTGCAGACTGCAGCTTGAAATGAAGTCTTGATATTCAGAGCACTATATGAAGAGCAACATGAAGATTAACTTAGACAAGCAAAAATTATAGAGGGACCTAAAAGTTGAAAGAGATTTTTAAGCTTTTTCGTCTCAGAATACGCACTGCCTCTGTAGAAAGCACAGTGTAGTGAGACAGAAATATTTATATCCAAGCAACCGAGCGTGGATATCTAAATCACGAGCTGCAAAATCACCACTGGAACTAACACGGACAAACTGCTTCCAAACCAAGTTCACCCACCTTCAGGTAACTTGCACAGCTTTGCAACCCCGTGCTCCATCCAGGTTCCTATTCAGTCTAGTCTAGACCTGAAGCTGCTTCAACTATTACACATACGGCTCTCAAATGAGCTAAGGCAGCAAGCTACCTCCATCATTTCAGTAAGAGTTAAAGCTAGATTAAGTAGTTCAGCTGACCTCTTTAGATCAAGTAATTGTTATTTTAACATTTCTTGACTTCTAAGGGAATTTAGCCTCACTATGATCTGTTAAAAAAAAAAACAACAAACGACACCAAAAACCTAACAGCTCTCTAAGAACATATTTTTTCTGTGAAGAACAGTGACAGCCGCAAAGAACTGACGTGGCTGGAGTAAAAATACAAAGTCCATGGTTTGAGCACAACAATCAGCATCAAAGGATGAGATAAAGAAGTGAAAGGGTGAAGACATCAAAGGTGTCTTGTTACACTGAAACAGTGAAAGTAGTTTTAACTATATCCTTGCTTAAAGCAGACAAATGAGTTTGGGATCTAGATCTGAAGCACTTACAAACCATCCTTTATACATTCAGTTTCTTCTCCCAGGAAGTTGTAGGAACAAAATCCCGACTTCTTCCCTCTGACCCCAAATAAGAATCAAGCTCATCTTGGTCTCTTTCCTCCAGTGTCATATCTTGGGCTTCACAGTAGCTCCCATTAAGAGGGATTTTTCTTGTCCAAGGGAGTTTTGTTACACAAACCTATTTCTAGTTTAATGGTTAGAAATTCCTCTGAGGAAACACAAGACTGGATTTAAAACCCACAAAAGGCAGGAAAGCAAAAGGGCCTAACTTCACCCATAATTAGGCCACTTCAAAGCATCTTGGCAGACAAACGTGGTTTCTTGATCTAAGATACAGGTGCCTTAGTGTTCTGCACAAGACAGTTCTCAAGAGGGACATAAGCAGAAATCAGCATCATTTCAAGGTCACATCAAACTACTGATCTTAGAAGCCTCCATGCTTAGGGCAGCAGCTAAATAGTCTGTTACTGTGAGCATGGATATAGGTAAATCAATTCCTGATGGTCTTCAGCCTGATAGGATTCAACTAATAAGGTCTAACCTTTTTAGTTTGCAAGCTCAGCAAGTTTAACTACTCTTTGCTGAACTTTGCTCTACAGCCCTGGTTCTACATAAGTTCAGGTTTAACTTCAGACATGCCACAGGCCAATCTAATTCAACTACTCACGCACCATTTATTGCTGGTGTGGCTACAGTTCAAGACTGGTCTTATGATCCATGGTCTTCACATGTCTGAGAACTAAAACTCTTAACACTCGAAAGAGCCAAGGAAGCAGCTCTGAGACTGGCTCAGTTCTGGAGTGAGGTGGGGATGGGAGCAAGCAGTAATTATGCAGAGGTCCCAGCACTTCATTAGGCACTGGAGCTGGGTACACTCAGCAGCTCCTGAGCCAGGCCCCAGCCTCATGCTGCTCCTGGCTGCACGTATCTCAGGGAGCTCCAGCTGGACAGCCTTGCACAAGTCTACCCTTAAAACTGGATGTGTGTCCCAACACAGAACAAGAGACCAGTTCCAGTCCCAGCGAGCCTCTGACAAACTCAATTTAGACATGTAGAAACAAAGGAGAACAAAGAGACAGTGAAGCACACACTGATAGCGAGATGAACCATGGCTACTATGAACTAATTGCTGCTTCTTTTTGGGTATGGCACATGGCAAGGAGAACATGAAGGAAGACAAGAGGTGGCTCTGCAGTGCTTTTGCTTTGGCAGGGGAGATTCTCCCCAGCATTAGGAAGAATATGAGACCTAATAAAGGTTCTTGCTAAAAATCTGAGGCCATGCAGCACCTTTCGGACCCTTAAAGGAAGCATTAATATAAAGCTTCTCCCATTTAGACTTCCTTCTCTACTTTTTCCTTCCACTCAGGGGAAAGAAAGGGCTGGATATGGACAAACAGCTACAAGAGCAGTTAGTATCCTGTGAACCATATACCTTGAAGGAGAAATCCCAAGATCATTGGTAATGAAATAGACAAGTTTTGAAAGAGACATAAGATTTTATTTGTTTTTAAGCATTACTTTTTCACTGGTGGAATTCTGCAGAGACACACTGGAACTCCACCAAAAAAGTCGGATAAACAAAATCTGAGTCCAGATTTAATATATACGTAAAGTAAGATCTCAGTTATTGGGACTGGAATAATCGGCCTTGATCTGGCACAAGTCTCATGACATTTGGGTAAGCCCTTCTAAAAGTTTGATTTACTACCTCTCTTAAAAAAAAGAAAATCTCTCCCAAAGCCAAACCACTTTGGAGCTCTGAACAGTGAAATCAAGATTTACTTTGGAGTAAACCCCAAAAATCAGAGCTTCACCAATGAGACTGCAGGATCCCTCAATGGATTTCCACCAAACTTTCTCTTGCAGAAATACTGAGGATTGCTAGAGGGTTAGCTAGTTCCTCAAGACAAGAAATGACAGCAGCCAGTCACCTGGACTGAATTGCTTCAGTAGATCCCAGTTGCCGAGTTACTTTGGCTGGCTGAGTTGGCCATGACAGCTTATGTCCCCAATGTGCCTTCATTCATCTCTAAATGCCCCCAAAGTATTCTTCAAGGACAATCTTCAAGCAGTAGCACAAAGAAAATTTGTAAGATGAATGGAAAATAGCTCTCTGCTTTCTGCCCTTGTGCCTCACACAACAGATGTTTTGATCATCACCATACACCACGTAATGGTGCACTGTAAGAAAAAATTGTTCTGGGTGCTCTTCTATGCCCTTCCCATGACTTTGCTTGCTAGGGTATTTTTGAAAAGGACAAATTAGCTTCATTAATTGAAGCTGTGCATCCTGCATTTTACAGGGAAGATGCCACAAGCATGACCCCACTTTGCAAGGAATTACAAAGTTCCCCCACAAAAGAAACGTAGCAAAGAGAAAATATATGGACTCAACAACAACAAAATCCAAAGGAGAACTCTACAAAGTTGATTAGAAAAGAACAAACAATTCAGGATGGTTCTGAAGCAGCCGCCGCCATGTGGACACAGTTGTAAGAAAGCGGCCACAGGGATGCCAAAAGAAGGGTATTCAGTTTTATTTGGTGTCCTTATTACGAATCCAGCTGAGGGGCAGCAATGCATGTTCCTTCACTCTGCAGATGTCTCTAATGGAGCCTCTGGGTGCTGATGCTGTGAAATACTGAAAGCCAGCCTTGACCATAGGCTCGCTCATGATGCTGGCAAGTGTCGCAGAAATCCTAAGTCTCTGCATCCTTGTGAGGATCAGTGCTTTATATCCATGGAGTTACTCAAGTGCAAGGGGTTAACACACACTTAGGTGTCAGCTCAAGAGTTTTAGGGAGCCTGATCTAAAGCCTCTTGAAAGCACCAGGGGTAAAGACCTGGTCCACCATCTTCGACAGGCCTCCAATAAAATTGATATCAGAAAGCTGGTATTTCAGATGGAAAATAAACCATGCAGGAGAATATCCAACACTGGAGCTCCTTCAGGCTGGATAAAGCATTCTAAAATGTGCCAAGGGTAACAACAGGGAAACACCTTGGAGGGGCTCATCTTTGTACCTTTAAGTAACTCGCCTTAAGAAAAACACAGAGGTAATGCTGCCAAGGCAGCAGCGTTTTCTTCCTTCATTGTAAAGTACCGGTTACAGCTTGCAAGTATGGGAACAATGTTTTTATGACGGCATTCCCTCAAATAACTAAAATCTCCTCAATAGTTTCAGCCACGCCTAATTTTTCTTTTATATAGTGTGCTAAATGTAGAAACAGGCACATACAGATATGGACATACCTGTGACAGAAAGGAAAAAGCAAGCTTTAGATAAACAGATACAAGCTCCAAAAATCAGATCCAGTTCAAAACTTTCAAACGCTGAGAACATTCAAGCTCTCACCCTTACAAACCATGCACAGGAATGCTGCATCTAAAGCAGAGAAGTCTCACAAGACAACATTTAGGTTCTACCTTCAGTATTCATTCTATTAAAATCTTAAAACTGCAAGCTGCCTGCCCACCAGAGAGAAGCAATTAAGCAGTAGGCTAAGAATTAACTAGACATTTTCATACTGCCCCATGTCAAACACACCAAGGGTATCTTGTGAAGCCACACAAGCACAAACGCCAGAAGCCCAACCAAATGCAGATGCCTAAGCAAACGCAGATCCCCAACCCCATTTTGAGCTTGACTGGCTGACAAGATCAGAATATTCAACTATCACATCTAGCCACCAGACAAGGGTGTGCTCCCAACCATGCGGGTGTACCAAGCTGGGGTGGCACCCCAGAGTGGGCACAATAGCATGGGAAAACGTCTTTCCTGAGCAAACGATAATAGAAGTAGAAAGACAACATAATTAAGAACAGCAAAGTTTTGGTAACCATTTGTGGAGTATACCCTTGGCTGCTTGGTCTTCTTTCATCCAGGACTGACTTGCCTACATGTCTCACCGTCTGCTAGTAGGGCATGGAGAGCTTGGTTTTAAAAAACACAGAACTACAGCCTTCTGCACGGAGACAGCTGTTTGTATCACACAACCTCCTGCTTACTGACAGGGCTGTACCGTGCACCAGCTCTAAGTTAGAATTTATTAGCCTAAAAATGTTGACTGTCTGGTTGCTCTTTTTCTCTTGCTGCAGCAAGGAACAAACTTTTTTTCCCTTCGCAACAGCATGGAGTGTTGTCCTCTCCAAAGGCATCTTTGGCTGTGACTCTCATCTGACACTTTCCTAATCCTTATCTGCATGAGGATGTTAAACTTGCACTTCATTACTCTAATATTTCAGGGGAAGACCTGAGCCCTTGGCCGAGCAATCAACTTTAGACTGTAAATCCCTCAGGTTCCTAAAGCACAGCCAGCAGAGACTCTTGTGGCTCAGAGCGTAAGCAGTTTGAGTAACGCTGCAGGAGACTTCTCACACACCCACCGTTCCTCCCCTGGCAGCCAGCTCTCCTACATATTGAGAGACTCTCCTTTGAGAAATCCACTTCAAGACTTCAAACAGTGGGAGAGCCAGGACCCTTTCTTAACAATGCGAGACTGTAGAGCTCGCTGGTAGGACATGGAACAGCCCCATTGACCAATTCATCTCTTTTCCCCAATAAATCCTTAAGCACTTCTCTTTACCCAAGCCCACCCCATAACAAATTACAGGGTGTCTTTTGCCCTAGACCGCTGCATTCTGCTGACAGAAAGGACACGACTGTGCAGACCTGCCCCTGCTTTAGCTGCACCACACTTTCAACCTGGCAAAAAATAGATGGTCTGCACAGCTGAAAAACCTGCATTTGACCAGGATCTGTTACAGCAGTAGATTCATGTTTCTTTATAATTACTTTTTACATTAACTGCGACTGGTCAGAAATTTGGCTGTAATTCCTGCTAATTCTCATACCACTCGTGTTTTACAAACACATTGTATTTTTATAAGCAAAAGTGACACTTCCTAGTTGGTCAAAATCCTGTCAACTTACCTGACCTCAGGCAGGTCTCATCTCATACGCTTTGTTATAGGACATGGTATAAGTGGCTCCTCTTAGACTGGTATATTCAGGAAATTAGCCAAATCTTCAGATGGCACAGGCTAATAAACATCTGCTGAAAGGAATACAGTTATTCCAAATACACCAGCTGGTTTTGCCAACTGAAATAATAAGCAGACCCATCACTTCGAGCTCTCCGTGACAAAATGTTTGTGTGTGATCTGGGGAATCAGACATGCTTCCCTCTCCTTAACATCCAAAAAAATAAAGCATCCCTTTGATAAAAAACAGAGGCCTTCAGTACATATTTAATTAATTTCAATTCTCCCTTAATACACCTCAGCATGACAGATGAATGTAGCAGGACAATTATAAAACAGCATCTCTACCAGCGAAGGAAGGCTCTGATAGAGCACACTGGCTGGGTGACAATCAAAATTAATTCTTTCTTTCTCCTCTGACTGGTAAGTTTTCCTCAAACCTTCAAAACACCACAACTTTTAAACTGCACAATTATGACAGAAACAATCAACACCTTGAGGAAACAAACCAACCCGGTTCACAACAAATAACCAGGCTTGATAAAGAAGAGTCTGGATTAAGTGCTGGAGGAGCTATGACTTCTACAGAAGGTCAAACTGCATTATCACATAATATCCCTACTGGTCTTAAAACTTCACGTATTACATTTTGAGAAGACTGCTGCATTAATTCCTCTCCAACCACCAAAACAGCTGGTTTCACTGTAACTTGTATGTCCTCTTAACAGCTCCTACTGTCTGCAAGCTCGACCTAACTTGTTATCACAACACAACGCTGTAGACAATTTGAGCGGCAATTAACCGCCTTTTTGCTGCTAAACCATTACTACATTACTAATGCAACATACGCTTGCTTGGAAGAACAAGGAATCCAAGGTGGTTGGCCATGACTCAGAGCTCCTCTGAAGAATGCATCCAAAACGTACATCCCCCAGCACTACGTGAATCTGACCCCCGTTATTTCAGCAGCTCTACTGAAATAGAAGAGGAAACCCTGGCTCACAAAACTGCTGCTGGTGGGTGTCCTCAGTTTGTCCAATAGTTCTCTAGCTCTGGCACTTAGTTTTCAGGCTTGAGTTGAATTCCCTCCTCTGCTCAACCACCAATATCTACACTTCACACTATAGGGCAGCTGGCAGCGAGGCCCTCTCAGCCACTCTGGATGAAACTGTTCCACTATAGAGAAAATACTTAAATACCAATAGAAGAAAAAAGCAAAAGAACACGTCTGACTCTCAGCATCACCCGTAAGGATGCTCATTGCCAAGCAAAGTCCTCAGTCTCTGTTTCTGATCCAATTAGATTCTAATTATTTATGTAAAATTTAAATAGAGAGGATTGTGAAGACTACCCAACTTCAGACTGGTTTTCAGCTTTGTGGCTGAAGTCACTAGGGTGATACACAAATTTGAGTGACCCTTCAGGAAACATGGGAAGTAAATGCAAGGTTGCCAACATTCTTGGTGACAACACAAAGCAAAAAACTTCAGAAAAAAAAAGGGGGGGGGGGGGGGGGGCAGAGGGGAGCATGACCACTGGTGATTTTGTGAATACAGGAATTTCCTTCCTTCCTTTTCCAACCAGGTGCTGAAAGTTTTTGTTTGGGCTGGGTGAAAAGGGGTTTTTAGACAAAAGGGAAAATCTTTCTATTTGGCATAATCTGAACCGAGTTGTTTTTTTTTTTTCTTTTCTATTTAATTTTATTTTATTATTCAGTTTCTTCGCCATATTTTATTAAAAATCAATTGTCTGGACAGGTCAGTTACGAACACTTGGCATGTTGATACATCTACCCTCAGTCTTTGCATCAGACATGCACTAACATCATCAGATGTCATGCATGCAGATCAAAGGCACATACCCATCTCAAGTGTAGCCCTGAAGCATCTCTGAATCACTGTCTTTGCAGCAAGGCAGGGATCTGCTGTATTCTTGTAAACCCATCTGTCATCAGAACACCTCAAATCTGCTACAAACATGAACACCACAAACGAAAACATACGTGAGACCATATTTGAACAGATTATAGACAGAGAGTTGCTCCCCAGTTAGGGGTAATGCTGCACGTGAAAGAATAACCCACATAAATTCTCTGATGGCTTCATACCAGGAATTATGCCTGTTTCCACTAACAGAACTGTTCAGCACTTTGTTTTTCACCCAGATGAGAACTCAATATGCAAAACATAAGCACAACAGGAGACGTCAGTTCCTCTTCAGTCTTTGCCATGGCTACGTGCCCAACCGGACCTGGTACAGCCAAGGTCACAATCTCAACTTTGATGAGGTCTGCAATATTCCACACACCTCTCAAGAATGCCCAAGTGGCAGTGAAGTGAGCCCAAACAGCCACAGTTTTTCTGAAGCTTAACTTCCATTAGACACGGAGACTTTGTTTAACAAAGTCTCTAAGTGTCTTACGTACCCAAGTTGTGAGACTCAGGTTCTACATACTACTGTGTGCTACTCAAGTCTCTCACTCAGGAGTACAACTGCTGGCTCTCCTGACAATCACAAGGTGTTTGATGTATTTGCATCTATTGCATGACTCGTTACTTCCATTGTCTCGGAGACATTTGCTAACATTCAGTGTTCCCTAACAGAACCCAAATGCAGTGCGCTTTTGTCACGTGGCATATCCATGTGAGCAGTCAGGAAAACAAGCACAAGGCTTTGATTGTGCAGCCTTAAATGAATTCTATAATTAATATCTGATTCTTGAGAAAATGAATCTGCTCCTTGTCTTGTGGTACTGACTAAAATTTCCTCCTCAGGCATCAAGTACCAAATTGCCATCACTAGATCATTCTCAACTTCACAGCACAATGTTTACCCTTTTTGGTTTGGGTTGCTGTTTCAGTCCTTTAACCCTCACCTCACAGGTATCTGACTTCCCTATTAGCAGAAAAACAGCAGCTGGATCAGGAGAGACAACATCTGCAAACTTCACCTCTCCCAGTGCAGAGAAAAGACTGGAAAGATCTCCAGCTTGTATCTTGAACCACCTCCAGGACAGACTTCCTCTTGCCTGTTGTTTCTTTAAGTTTATTTTAAGCACCACTGGATGTTTTTATTTGGTATTTAAAAAGAAAGTATTTGGTAAAAAGAAAACAGAACCTTTAAAATATACAGAATAAGCATTTAAATGAGCAGTTTTGTTGCCAAATGTTGTGTGGGTAATAATTATGGGAAAACTAAGAGCCTGGGCAATGCAGTGAACACAGATCTGAAATACAGGACTTTTAAACATTGGCAGTCTCCATTATCACAGCCAGTGTTATTTCTAGGACTTGGAGAAGAAAAAAAATCCGTATCCTACAGTCTGCTCTTGCCTCACTGCAGCGGACTAACTCAATTTTGATGCTGTGCAAATAACATTGATCTTGTGAGCGAGGAAGCTCAGGTGGAGTTTCTTTATCAGAAAAAACTTGGTGATGTCCCACAATGCTTCACAGCCTCCCTTTTACTGTCGGAATGCAGGAAACCCAGAGGTTTCCTAGGAGTCCTTTTAGCTTCCAGCACGTGAAAACCTTCACTCCCAGCTGCAAGGGGAAAGGTTATTCTTTTAATAGAGAAAGCTTTGCTCTATTCTTTATAACACATCTGAGGAGCCAGCCAGACCTCTCAAGCTGGTAACAAGGCTGCTACATAAACTCATAGGCACCATTTTATTTCCAGCCCTTCAGTAATTTAGAGAGTATATCCCATACCCACATTTCCAACTATTACCATGTGACAACTGGGCCTAAGGTGTACAAAACCAGCAGCGTGGGTCCCAACGCAGCTTGAACACGCATAAGGCAAACCTTCTGCGGACAACAGCAGCCACACCTGCAGGGAGGTTTAATCCTGGGGTCTGCGATTCGAGCGGCTCTCTTCTATTAAACGGGGAGGGAAAAGGGCAAAACTTCAGGTTTAATAGAAGACCTTAGGGAAGAGAAATTTGACTGAGTACTACGATATTAATAGCTGGTGCACAAAACTCAGGTGCTTACTCCAGGCAATATCACAAACAGTACTTTACAGTGTTTATTCTGCTTTGAAGAACAAAACTTCTCTAAGTGCTTGACTTAAGAAATTACCGGACACGTAGATTATTGTTTAACAAATACCACTGATGGAACAACGTTTCCTAAATCTACAAGTCAGTGGATGAGATTTCAATTCTTACACAAGCAGATACATTCTAGTGATAACCAGGAGAGCATATACATATACATATATATATATATAAACCAGCTGTATTTGTTACACCCCATAGGCTGAATGCAGCTTTCTTCTTTCCCTCCAGGTAGCAGCCGTACATTTACACAGCTATCTCATCTTCCATGGATCTCTGCCAGCCTCTTCCCAAGAGATATTTTCCCTACCTTCCTATCAGCTCAAAAGATTCTCTCAGGGAGGGGAGGAGAAATCGTAGCCCGGGCGCCTCGAGCATTATCGCATTCAAAATGATAAGGCACAAGCACAAATTTGGGTGGAAAGAGCTCTGTGTCAGATTGCTGCAGAAGTGAAAGAACAAATTATACGGAGGTATCGCTCACAGTGTTATCAGCTACCAGACTCTCTACGTGACGTTTACACTCGGTGAGAGTTTGAGACTCATGCTCAGGGCAAGGCGTTTCAGGTTGATTACTTACTCAATTAGAGTGTACTGTAACCAGATTAAGGAGATCGCTCTATCCTTGATTACTTAGTATGGTTTGGTTCATACTATTTATAAAGATTTGGGCAACTCAGGTGAATATATTGGGTTTTCTGTTACTGTTTTTTCTGGCAAAGAAATAGCCCAAACTAGGTGAAATCAGATCTCTCTGGCAGCCAGAATCTGTGGTTCCAGTGTAGATAGAGAAGCCTCAGGATGGAAACTTCATTTTTGTGAGAAATTTGGTGGTGAGAAGAGGAAAAGAGTTCAGAGGGATAAAGTGGGAAAATGCAACTGTATTTAAATAAATGAATAAAAATCCCCTAAGAGTTATTAGGCAATACAGACTTGAAGTTCCTCAGTCCTGCAAGTCAGAAGAGTATTGGCAAAGGACTGTAACAATGCCTGTGATGTTTCTACCTTTCATTAACTACACATACATAACTGGCTCATGAGACTGCACAAGGGAGACCTTTCCTTTCAATCCAATACAGCTGCTCTCACGTTTTCACACAGAACTTCATCACTGCACACCACACTGATCATAACAGCTATTATTACATTTACTCAAGCCTCTTATCATACAGAGAGTTTTTGATTGCTCTAACCTTGAACAGGCTGGACTCATGAAAGCAAGCCCAACTTGCTAGTTCTTCCCAACACTAAGTCCTTGAAGCATTTTTTGGCAAAGCAAGAAATAAATTTAAATGTATTAATTTTGTGGACATAGCCAGGCATTTCTTTGCCTGTAAAAAGGACTGCAAAATTCTTGGTTTTCCGCAGCTCTAGTATACAGCTATTATGCACGCATACATTATATGAATACATACAGAAATGTGTATTTGCTGTCCCATTAAAACAATGTTTTTCAAAAAGCACTCCTCATTTTACCAAAGTCTCCTCCCAGAGAATTTAATGTATAAAATTTCCGAGCTTGGTGACAGTGCTGTTAAGCCAGTCATTCAAAAAACCCTACTCTGCAAAGCATACTTTGTACTGGATACTCAAAAACTCAGAACTCAGCTTTGGCAGTTTTCCCCTCTCTCTGTGCACACGCAGACATCTGTCCTGCATTCTGACAGGACCATGAGAACATCAATTATTTTTGCCCAAATAAAAACACAGCATTTGGGAAGATACAGTTCATTGGCAAATTAATGTCATGCTCCATTAACTGGGATGCTTCCATGATTCTATGATCACTGGGGAACAAGTGGAGGGAATGTTTAAGAAGCCTTAAGAAGTTACCTACATAACATAGTGCCTGTGAAGCTCTCTTTCTTCTTTGAAGTGCTGGACCCTGCCAGCCAACTGCCACATGACAGTCCTCTTGGCTAACTTGCCAAAGAAACTGGAGTACTCCAGAGAAACAGGGGAGAGCAAAGGTATTTCAGAGGTGGAAAAGCTAAGTCATGTGGGTAGAGGAAAGTTGGGGGCAAGAGAAAAACCTAGAAGGAACAGCAGGTGGGTTTGAAAACAGGGCACTGCAATCAGATTTTTATATGACAGTGACAATAAAGAAGCTACCCATTTATCTGAGTTATCTACTCTGCCTTAAGACACGGCGCATCCTTGCCTCTAAATGGTACATTTTACAAGTCAAGAGGAACTTTACCGTTACTAACTGCAGAATTCATTCACTCCTCAGTGTACCATTCTGCCTGCTGTTCATTACTTCGTGTGACACTGTCCATCTGCATAACATGCTGCCACACCTGTCCATCACCACTACTTAGCTGTCTTCTGTCACATCTTACAAGCCTAACTGGCTTAACTGATTACAACTTTTACCTTCTGGGACAGGCTGGGGATAGAGTCACCAGAGTTCAGGGCAAGCTGGCACTCGGGACAAAGGTGGGTGTGGATTTTTTGCTGCGTAAGTGCAGGGGAGCAGGAGGGCAAAAGCGATTCCTCGCCAGAAGCACACAGAAGTACTCGTCCTTACAAGAACCCTACCACGCACACTGCTGCCAGTCAGAATTAGACCTTGTGTCACTGTAGTGAACCTATTTAAGAGGCACTGGTTATCAAAGGATTATTAGCTCCATCTTTTGTGGACACAAAGCAATGTTTTCACCCCTCGCGGCTCCCTTCACCAGCCAGTGCCACAGTGAAAAGTTGCTGTGTGGGCACAGCCTTTTAATTAAAAGCCTTGTTATGCTCTGCACAATGCTTATTTTTAAAGCAGTGCATGAAATGAAAAAGGAATATCTCCCAGCACAATGTATTCCTAGGAGCCTCTGGTAATTAGGGCAGTCGCTTAATTTTCACATTTTAGTTTCTACTGGGGTATGTGCCAATTAGGAAGCTTCTGTGACGTTCCTGCCTCCCAAACTTTTTCTCCCCTCTTAAAAATTCATGCAGCTAATGTACAGCCGCCTGCAAGCTCCGTTTATGCTATAGCAAACATTAAATATTAAAGTGCCCATGAAGAAGTATTATGTAAGCCACCGCCAACTCACCGGCACTAACCAGTGCCTTTTTAACCCGCTGCTCCCGCTGCATTCTATCTCTCCTTTGGGGCCCAGGTCACATATGGTACGGGTTCAGGACAACACCCCAGTGGGAGCTCAGCCACGCAGCCTGCAGAGACAAAGACCTCTTCAGCTGTGGCCCAAGCACAACCCAGGACACTGCACCCGACAGCCTCTGAGCAGCACGGGCAGAACATCTCCGCTGTTTGCCCAGGAACCGCCAGGACTCTCTCCACTTTACACAGCAAAAGAGATGAAGAAAGACTGTCTCAGCCTCCTGAGCTACTCACTCACTTCATACCCTTTTACCTTCAGCGGTGAACGAGTCCAATGCCTTCGGTGTTATCTCACACTCATTGGCACTTTACTGTCCCACAGCTGCACTCTCTTCTCAGTGTGCCACTGCCCCACCTGTCCTCTCAGCCTTCTCGCAGATAGAATCATTTAGGCTGGAAAAGACCTTTAAGATCAAGTCCAACCATAAACTCAACACTGCTAAGTCCACCACTAAACCATGCCCCTAAGGGCCACATCTACATGCTTTTTAAATCCCTCCAGGGCTGGTGCCCCCACCCCGCCCTGGGCAGCCTGTTCCAATGCTTGACAACCCTTTTGGTGAAGAAAAATTTCCTCATGTCCAACCTAAACCTCTCTTAGTGCAACTTGAGGCCACTTCCTCTTGTCCTATCACTTGCTACTTGGGAGAAGAGACCAACACCCACTTCTCTACAACCTCCTTTCAGGTAGTTGTAGAGAGCACTAAGGTCTCCCCTGACCCTCCTGTTCTCCAGGCTAAATAACCCTCGTTCCCTCAGCTGCTCCTCAGAAGACTTCCATGCACACAAATAGGGCAGCAGCTTGTTTTCTGAAATCAAGCCCAGTTCAGCACTGTGCTTAAGTACATGCTTAATTTTAAGTAGCCCAACTGAATTCTAGCATTTAAAGCCAGGCAGAAGCTCAACTGTCTTGATGAGGACTATAAAAAGAGAGATTCTAGTTGTTAAGGTGAGCTTTTCTGTAAAAATGAATAATACACAGAACTATCACCCCTCAGAACTTCCCAGTTCTGACATTTGCTTTCAGCTCTAATTAGGGCAACAATTCAAAATATCAGCATTTTCAACAGAATAAAGCATTAGAAAGGACTAGTTTGAGATAGTTAATATTTCACTATTCCCCAGCTGAATGTGTTAGCATCTTAGACTAAATAGAGGAGTCTTAAACTGGTTTGACATTAAATTGAATTGGGTCTAAACTGGCCCCGAGGCCACATGCAGTGCCGCAGAGCCTCCCAACAGCATCTCCTGACCTTCTTCTCCCCCGTAGGGCTGATCTTCCCAGTCGCATTACATCTCACTGCACTCAGTGTACAGGGAGAACGGGCGGTCTAGTGGGAGGCAGTTCAGCTGAGAACCCAGAGGGAGTTCAGCTGAGAACCCAGAGGGAGTTCAGCTGAGAACCCAGGGCTCGCTGGGGGAACCTGGGTTAGCTTCTCTTGCCAAAAGGGATGACAGGTTGTTGTTTGGGTTTGTTTTTTTTTAATTAATTCCTGTATGTGGACATTTTAGAAAAATATACAAAAAACTAAGATTTCAGATGTGGCAAGAGCCATGCAAACCTTGAGAAATTATATAAGTTGTTAATTACAGCAGAAACGAAAAATACCTGTTACAATCTCAGTCCTCAGGGTGTTATACCTTTGCTTCAGGTTTCAAATTTCTATTTCCCCTATATGTATTTAAGACTACGATCAAGTCACCACTTGAGTTCTCTTTGATAAGATAAGCATATCCACAACTTAAAGGGGCCCAGAATCTCCAGTTCATCACTCCTCCTTGTGGCTCTTCCCCAAATTCCGCTTTCAAAAAAAACTTTCCTGACCTGTGGGCACAAGAAGAGGACGCAGCACAGAAAGGAGTGGTAGCCGTCTTTATGTCAGCAGTGGTTTTTTCTATTTACCATTACATTTGGAGACCTCAGTTACATGGTTTTTATCTCTTTAATGTGTCATGTTGAGTCTGGATCAAGCTAGTGCTCTCAATCAAAATGTTGTACAGCAGCAAGAGAAATGCCTCCTAAAAGTCTTGGAGTATTAAATCAATTGTATAACTTTTCTTAACCAGGCTTAAAATGTCATAAAGAAAAAAAAAAAAAAGAGTCCAGTTTGATACGTTTTTTCTACAAGTCAATCCCACGTGGGCTACCTTTCCTCGCACTACCCCTCCTTACAGCTCTATTAACCACATCCCAGGCATTCTGTTATTTCTGCTTGGCACAAATAACAGGTAGTGGACAAACAAGTAGCTGGGTTGTACCATCCACCCTTCTTACATACCTACAAAACAGTTCCCTTTGCTAGTTCTCCTGAACCTCTCCAGAGCTCTGATATATAAACTGACATTAGTGGCCTGCAGAACACTTTGATAAGCTCTTTTAAAACTATCAAATGCAAATCCCTGGGGTTTTTTACTTCCTTAAATGTAGAAGTTTTTATTTTCTGTTCCCCATGGCACAATGCTGAGGTCAAAATGTTTTGATCTGGATGAAGTAAACCAAACTAAACCAAAGCAAACTATTTTGCTCTAATCATAGAGGTCATAAGTCACAGTATTCCCCCCTCCAATACTGAAATCTTGAGGAATACACATTATAGATACTAAATTTCCAGAAAAATAAACTCAAATTAAAATTCCAGGTCTGTGTTCCTAAATTAATGGTTTCATGCTGATAATCTATGCAGCCTTGCTAATTTTTTCCTTTATTTTACCTCCCCACCTTTTGTTATCTCGCATCTATATTTCATTTTAAAATTGTCTCTTGCATGTTTTTTGAGTGGATAGAACAGGAATCTGCATGAGATCTTTCAGCCATTATGAATCTTTTTTTCCCAGATGTCTTCCCTTGATCTTAATATCATTATTTTTCACTTAGAAGATATATATGTATAAACATATATATGTGTGTGTGTATATATATATATATATATATATGAAAGAGAGTCGTGTCTGGTTCTCTGCAGAAAGGATTATCCTCTTGCTCTGGCCACATCCCAAGACATACCAGTGAAAACTCTTTAGGATGTTTTTAGACGTATAAAAGAGCTCCCATTGTGCATTCCTGTGGCTAAAAATAAAAATTGCTGTCAAATGCTAGAAGATAGAATCAATACAATTTTTCCTTTCTACCTACTCCTGCATTGCACAAAGATGGGGAGAGCCTGAACATAATAAAAAGAGCTTTACATTCCGGGCTGGTCTAAGGGAAAGGAGCTTAGTCGAGCAGGAAGATGTTCCGATAATGCCTCACTCTACCAGAACATGAGGAGCAAGTCAAAGATGACAGATACGGATCTGAGCTGTACAATTATAAACCCAGCTTCAGTGGTTAATCTGAAACAAGTTTTCCATGAAGAATTGGGGGAAAGTCCACAGTTCATCTGAGAAGGACAGGAGTAATGGCCCCAGGTTTCCTGCACAGGACAAGAAGTCAGAATGACTTAGCTCCTCCTAGTTTTCCTGTGGCAAATCTGGGATTATGATCAAAGCCTCTGCCTCAGGACCTGTCCAGAGCCTTACCAAGGGAAACAGAGAAAAGACAAGTACATGAGTGGAAATCAACCCATTAGTTTAAGAGCGTGAGCAGCAGTGCTGTTCTTGTACAGCAAAGTACAACAGCTGGAATAGTCTCCACTGTGCTGACGTTTTTGTTCTCTTTTGGAAGACAGCCACATGAAGAAGGGCTATCAGTCCTTTCTGACCTCTTCCCTAGCCTATTCACCCCTGCTCACCCAAAGAGCTGTGCTAAATTCAACCTTTCCCAGGACTATACATTATCAGTTGTGTACAGCGACCTTCCCTGTAGCAGTGTAATTTTTCTGGACCAGAAGAAGACCAGATTCATCTCTATATTCATTAAAGCCTCATTTTTTGAGCTCCTGAGATGAAACCAGTCCAACAGACACACAGCAGCCACACTTAAGCAATTCTTCTCATACCGCTGTAAATGGAGTTTGAACATCTCCAGTCCCTGCAACACCCAAGCAAGCTGCTGCAGCATTAACTTTTTTCAGACTGATGTATCAGTGTTCAGTCAGACATTTAGCTAGTTAGGGGGGTTTTGTCATCATTTTCGTTAAGCTAGTGCAAAAAACTTACAGGGTGAACAAAGGCAGGAATCAAACGCATCACCACACTCAGCTACAAGACTGAAGCCCCCACTTTCCTTCATCCTGTACCACCAGTCCTGTACGTGCTGTGGTAGATGGGACTTTGAACAGGTTCATCACCTGATCACGTGTCATTTCAGTGACTTCTACAGCACCAGCTATGCCACAATGATCACAGCACCAGCAGTACCTGGAGAAGTTAGATAAAACCGAACTCTTGTATCTTCACAAACCAGTCCCTGCAGTGACTATGCAGTGTACACAACTTCCATCACCAACGGAACTCCCTTGCTGTCACTTAAACTACATCTTTCTCTCATTTTACTCTTGACACTGAATTTTTTTCCATACTTTTGAAACCTTCTCTATACAGTATCACTGTTCAGAGAGCTCATCATTTGCTAAAAACAACAATGTCTTTAGGGGCATATAGGCAAAAAAATCTGTGAAGTGACAATCACAGTATCTATTTCAGAAACCTTTAGAAAGCAGATAAAGTAAATCTAACATGCGTTGGGACCCACCACTGTTTGGGAATAAAAAAAAAAAAGGAAGTAAACTTTGAAATTCAAGGGATTCTTTTGGTCTGCATCAAAAAAATTGAAATGTAAAACACACAGTTCAACTATATGTGCACACCAAACTGGATCTGTGACAACTTGACCAGTCATCCACACAATTCAATTTGGTTCAATTTTTTCAGCAGAGATATGTTGGACGGTTTCTGATTGCCCATATCTGTGTTTAAGTTTCTACCAAGACTGAAGGTTCTTTCCCTTAATCTTTTTGAATACAATGCAGACATTTTGGAAGATGAAGGCGATTAGAATATGCTGCCTAGAGACTTTGTGAGAAATGCATGATAAATAGGTTAGCTATTCCCTTTGGTGTACTACTCATGTTAGATCGAAAAAAAGGCAGGAAGGAGAAGCAGAAAAATAGAAGTGTTAAAAAGTGATCTATAAAGTCCAATGATAGCAAAAGAAGGCATGCAAACACAGATTACTCAATAACCAGCTATTCCTAATTGCTATTTGACAATCAAAAAAACCAACACAACACTAATCACTGATGACCAAGATCTCTCTTTAACCATGAAACAGCTTTCTGCTTCAAGAAGCCTAGAAGTGGTCACCTTGCCAGTTCCTAATTACTTCCCAGGGATAATTCATCTTCTCAAACAAGAACTCAGCTTTGCTGCCCACCTGCTGGGTAAGTAAAGGATTCCAACTCTGGGAAGTGTTCTTAGTACCAGACCACCTTCATATATTCTGACACCCATTCTGGTATCTTCCCTACAACATATGCAAACCAATGAGGTCTCAGGCCCGTACATGAGAAGGTGCAGAGAACCGGCCTCAGATGAGTCTTGGAACAACGAATTCCCATTCTGCAGTGATTTGATTGTACAGGTCTTTGAAGGAGGAGTAACTCAGCTGCCTTTTCAGCATCAAACATTTCTATTCTACCTGTTGAATCTCTAAGCCTTAGGCAGGAAAAACCAAATCCACTGGAACAAGAAAGCCAACCCAGAGATCTTCTATTTTGCAGTCCATTCAACGCACAGATGACACTCTCCTAGTGGTTCCCAAATTACATTTCTGCAATGACTGGCATGGGGTGGATAAGACCGGCTTCAATTCATTCATAGTCTAATAGGATTTTCTCTTAAAAATTTGAGAAGAATCCAAGATGATCCATGAGAAGACTTGACAGTCACCCATTTCCAAGAGGTTTCAGAATCACTGCTATGTCCATGAGCAATACTATGTATGATTACAGCCCCATGACTCTTGCCCTTGCCACATCCTACCCCTCCGACATTCCTTCTCTACAGCAGAGACAGCTCAAGAGCAGCAGACTCTGGGGGTAAATTCACACACGGGCATTTAACTACTTGTGCAACAGGAAGCAAATTCTGCATGTGTACAGATGCAGTACATGCGTCACATGCGGTCCCCGGGACACAAACCAATGCAAAGAGGCACGTAACAAAAGAGAAAGTCCTAGTTAAAATGACAAAGTCTAAAATAAAAACGCCTTCATAAATCACCTTGGTGGATTCCACTGGAGTCAGAGGCAAGACACTGGTAAAATATTAACTCCTTTCCCTGTTAAACCTACACCACAGGAGGTGTGTGGAGCAGAGTAATTTATTGTGTTTTGTTAATAAGGAAGCTTCCCAGTAAAACTGTAAATGATTTGGTTTTGTTTAATAACAGCAGACAGAGCATCACAGAAATAGATGTCCTTTATGTGTCCATTGTAAGCAGACGAGTAAGCCAGGCGGTTGCTCATTATTATTCCTCATGCTCCTTCTAATGAACAGATCTCTGCTCTCACTTTTCATTGGCTTAATCAAGAATTCTCTATGATATGCAATTAATCTTTAATATGAAAGCGATTAGAGAGAAGACAGAAAATGCAGCTGAACGTCCTGACCACTGCAAACTAGATTAAGGAATTATTCAAAATCCATTTCCTTTATATTGCATTTTTACATTTACAAATCTCTTGATACATGAAAGCTCAATGGAATAAGTTTATTTTTACAACCCATGGAACAGATTCACAGTTTTCTTTCAGGTGGATATGTTGGTAGTTCTTCGGCAGTGAGCGCACACTGCAATTTCAACACTGAGGCAAAGCAGAAGAAAGCAAGACACTATCACAGTTCACAGAAAGGTATTGGGAATACATTGAAATCATAATACTGGCAAACCATGCACATCAATCCTGTCCTGGTCAAACACACAAAAACCCAGATGCGAGTCTAGTTTATGCTGCCTCACTAAACCTTGCCTGGATCACAGGTCTTTGAATACAAGCTTTAAAGCACGGAAGACATGGCTGGAGAAGCTGCTCTTGACTGGGATAGGAAACAGGCTAAGACTCTTTAGAAAGGTGGATGGGCTTGACCACCACTGTACATCTAATTCAAGCTTGAGAACCACTGGTTGGGTTTGGGAAGTCTTAAGGGCAGGAAGGAGGCTGAAAGCTAAGCAGGAATC
Source organism: Eurystomus gularis (assembly GCA_013400335.1). Taxonomy (NCBI): domain Eukaryota; kingdom Metazoa; phylum Chordata; class Aves; order Coraciiformes; family Coraciidae; genus Eurystomus; species Eurystomus gularis. The sequence continues at coordinate 39,650 of VZZY01021188.1, read as the reverse complement.
AACCAAAGATGGGTTCTGTGTGTTGTCAGTCTGGAAGGGACCAAGGCCCCTGTAATGCCTATGCAGGACACAACAAACACCATGAAAGGGGGGGTTAAATAAGAATGTCTAAATTTCCACACCAACCCTCCTAAGTGTTTTGAGATGGCATCTCAGCCACAAAAGAAAAGAAAAAATCACTATTGGTATTTCGGAAGCTTAGTGGTTATCAAAGCTATACACTTTTTTGTGTTTTCTTAAATCAAAACCAGAAGCATATCATAGCGTAGGCTGGTGATACAGTTAACGCTGCTATAGGCAAACCTTTTAATATGGATGGTGTTTGCACGCATCTTTGTCTCACCAGAAACTTCAAAGGACTTAATTTTCAGAACATGGAGGCCTCCTATGAACTAGCTTCTGAGGAGATTAGAAGAACCAAGACCCTTAAAAAAAAAATCACTAGTTACTTTTGAAAACAACAGTTAATCAGGCAAAATGGAAAGACAGGCAATAAATCGTGACTATGTACATCTTGAACCAATTCATTTAACACTGCTCAACAGACCATTTCCACCAGGATCATTTCCAAGAGTAAGAAAAACAAAACCATTCTGCTAGACAACTGTTTTCTTCTCCTTCTGAAAGAATATCTTGCTGCTTTAATACTTTGTATGGTAAGCAGAGGTCTGCTGGAGGTAAATCTCCTCTGAACTGTAATGTATTAAAAGACCCAGCCCTCCAGGACCCATGGGAACTGGATTCATACCCTAAGCAGGGCACTGCCCTCAGCCTCAAGCCACATCTCCAGAACGTGCCTCTACCCTGGGAGCTCCTCAGCCTAACGCGGCCTTCCATTTGCCACACCATCACCCACAGCAATACTAGTGTGGGCTATCTAACTCATGAGATCCCTCCTGAATGTACATTCACCTCTATAACGTACCCTAATACTTTTAAATAACGTAGAAAATAAGAAGTCCTCCCATCTTCCCATAAAAGCTCACATGCCAGCTAGTATGTCATACTAAGTTTGATGGGAATCACTTTGAAGCAATACGAGTAATGTGGTAGCCTTGCACTCCTAAACCAGTGCCCATATAAATCTTTAAGCTACTTTTGTATTCTTTCCTTTTTTTAAAATGATCACCAATGCAGCTGAGAAACCAGACAAACAGACTTCCCCAAAACACCATCATGTGGAACTGAATCTTTCAGAGACAGGGAAGACGTGCACAGCCCAAATAACAGAGCAGACCACGGAATAAACCGATTTATCTTTGCCCACGCTCCCAAACCCTCTAATTACAAGGCCTCTGTCCTGCAACTCCACCTTGTATTGTCACCTTTGGTTGCCTGAGGAGTACATCTGGAGTTGAGGGGGCAAGAACAACAGCATTTTAGCTTCCCAACCAGGCAATGTGCCACACAAGCACCATGCAACAAGCCTATTGCCTGTAGTCTTTGCATTGTACAAAACTGAAGTATGGATTCTATTCAGTTTAACTAAAAGCCCCTTCACACCTTGCAATCTTTGCATATTTCTCTTGTGCCTTCCCAGGACCATTACCTTGAAAGAGAAGCAACCCTAACCTCTTCCGAGAGGATCAGCCTTAAGAGTTCCCTTACTCTGTGGTTTAGAAAAGCATCTCCTGAGAAAAAGAGACACTAAGCATGTGCTTAAACATCCTCCTGAATTCAGCCCAAAGAATTAGGCTTTATTATATTGCTTATTATATCTATCTAGCTTCGATGCCTGTAACTCTGCAGTTCTCCAATACTCCATGCCCACAGCCTCCTTCCAGCAGCTGAACAGAGAGCCAGAACCCAGCTTTCTTCAACATCCTCTAGAGGGGAACTTAATTATCTCCTCAACTTTGGCCCCTCTGTCAGATTCAATAGGGTCCAAAGCTATGGGGGGGCTGTAGGAGAGAGACAAAGAGACAACCAGAACAGAGGACTGTTATTCCGTAAGCCTCATTTCCTTTGGAAACCAGGCTAAAGGAGTATCTTGGGACAAAAGACTTGTGACAGCACATCACTTACCTACTCAAGTGCAGGAATGCAGCTGGGTGGCACAGTAATTATGGACAGGAGAATTTAGGTGGGGGTTTTTTAAATGGTGTGCTTACCCTGGAGCAAAAGCTTTAAAAGGACAAATTGCAAGAAGTCATTATCTCACCCAGCCTCTTTCCATCTTTCCTCCCTTCCCCCTCTTTTTAATTTTAACCTTGATCAGAGCCTGCTCCAACAGTCAGGCTTCTCCTTTTGTTTGACACTGTAGTAAAGTTGTAGGGTTGTTTGTGAAATATGTTGCCATGGAAACTAATGTGTGCTGCCATGGAGATCATGTCAGATCCAGCCTTGCATCTTCACCGCAGACTCAAGAAAGGAGGAAGAGAAGCCAGGGAGGGGAAATTCTTCCTTGAAAAAATCAAATGTTCTGAAATATCAGCAGATCTAACAAAAGAAGTGACAAAATTTGAGGTTACTATTAAACCACCACCATTTACTAATAATTCACATAATGCTTTCTGAGATGTCACTTTGTAGCGATGTTCTTAGAACCAGCGTAGGTAAGGGCTTCAAAGTGATCAACAACATATGTCAAAAATCTAAGATTCATTTTTACACTGTCTAGATACCACAAAACCCTACCCAACAATTTTTCCAAGTCAAATCACGTCAAAACAGACAAAGGGCAGGGAAAAAAAAACCCTATTAACTGTAAAAGCTGCATAAAATCCATGTGGTTTAATAAGATAAATGAATTAAACTGTGACCCACGGCATACATATATGGTCAGATTAAGGCCTTGATTAAACAGACTACTAAGGAGCTGAAGTTCAAACCTAAAGAAAATAACTAAAGAATCTAAGTATCTCTTTAAAGTGAATGGTGGATGCTGAAAACTTGCATTGACTTCCTCATACTTCAAAACTCTTGATATTTATTTTTCCTGCACCATTTAAATAAAAGGAGAAGCTATAGCTAAAAGCCACCACTAAATTACTTTAAGGCCTTATGATGTACCTTAAATCCTCCAGTAGCCAAATCCTAAGCATTTATGCTCCCTAAGCAAAATCTGATAGACACAAACTCTGCTTTAGCCTATTCAAATTAATTTTAAGCAGTCTCTCTAATCAGTGTGCATAGTCTCCTTGCTTCAAAATTAAAGATATGGCTAAATCTTTGCCAGATGAGGGACAAAGTACACTCATTGGTTCATGAAACAACTTGAATCAGTGATAATAAAAGCTCTGAATGTGGAAACATAGAAGTGAATGTTTAAAGACCCATCATGAACAGCAATCTCTTCCTGAATTAATGCTAAAGCCTATCAAATAAAGTATCTATTATGTTTTATGCAAGGTATATTGCATCTCCTAATCTTATCAGTTCTCCACACTTGATGGCTCTGCACTCATCATTGACAATCTGGAGCCTTTTATAACTTGCAACCACAAAGATTTTTCGATTTTATAAATGCATTTGAGTGAAGACTACGACTAGAGATTTAAAATTGAACTAGTTAATATTATGTGAAAGAGTGGAAGCAAACACTAAAAATATGAAGAAATATTTCTTTTTCCTCAAGCTGATGGACTTCAGAAAAGAAATTAAGAGCTACGCTCTTGACAGAAGATTTACAGCAAGGAAAACTTTGCAGATCCATCAGTCCAAAGACTTTGTCAGAGGAAAACAGTACAGATACCCACATGCCTGAAACCCATCCTGCTATGACTCCACACAGGCTGCAAGACCTTCCTCTGAAATCTTCAGAAGTCTACATCTTTTTTTTTTATTTACAGAGGGTATTCCAATGTGTTTTTCACAAAACTAGAAGGGCTTCCATACTTACAGAAGGCAGAAAACCTGCCTTATATTTGATAAATCAAGTTGTGAGGCTTGTAACGCTATTTTCAGAGTTCCAGCAAGAAACAAATGGAGTAAGGCAGCTAAGCTGCACTTCACAAAATGAGAAGGAGAACCAGTAAAATCTTTTCACAACTGCACAACAATAAATCACTTTCAGTAAATAAAGTGTATTTCAGATCAAAATAATTTTAGGATTCATTGATTCAGCTCACCAAAAAGTCTTTGAAAAATACACCTTAAAAGCGGGTTAACACCCTCCAGTGCTCCTGCTCTCTGAAAACAGCTGGGATCTGACATCCACGGATGGGGACAGGCTGAAGTCCTGCAAAGCACCTGTACTAAGAAGACCCGATTTGCTGAGATGCTACAACTTAAATTCTGTTTCTTTTTCACACACCTACTTTTTCACTATTGACAGGTATCTAGAAAACACTTTTGAGACTTCTCATCCACAAAGATTTTTTTTCAATGCACAGCAGGGTGAAAAGCAGATCATAAAACTACAGTAATTCCATTTTAACCATATCATTAATAAAAAAGTTTATGCTATATATTGGATCCCACTTTCTTTCTATGTCATTCATCTGGCTACCAATGCACAAGGTATCGGGGGGGAAAAGAGATTGTTACCTGCAGTAGCAGTGTTTCTTCTGTTTGGCTGCAATCTAAATAATACAGGAAAATATTCCAGGTAATAGGACCAAGTAATCTTTTTCTAGCTGGCGACTGCTGCACAGATCGCAGGACCAGCTGACACACTTTGCACCTGGCCAGTTTATTCACTTTCTGGATCTCACAATAGCCTCCAGGGAGATTTTTTTTTTAAAAAAAAAAAAGCGCCCATTTTTTTATTCCCTTGAATTGTACAATCTTAGCATTTAGACTTTAGGATGGCTCATGATTGATGCAATACTTCTCCAGAACACAGAGGTAAACCCAGAGCCTGCCCCAGAGAGCCAAGACAAAGCCTGCCCCAGAGACTAGTCTAGACAAAGAGGAATAAGCCTGGATTATAATCCCTCTGGCAGGCATTTGCTCTGATGAGAGATCCAAAAAGCTCTTTGAAGGGGCCAAATCCAAAAGAGCATCAAGAGATTGAGAACAGGAAGTAACAAGAAACAGATTCATCAAGAACAAATCACCTCAAACCAATTTAATTTCCTTCTGCAGCAAAGTAACAGTTTTTGTGGCTCAGGAAGAAGCACAAACACTTTATAACTTGACTTTAAATGAGGTTTTTGATACAATCTCGCACAACATTCTCTTAAAATTTGGAAAGCATGATCTAGGTGAATTTAATTCAGGCTGGATGGAAAACTGTATCCAGCAGTTATCACTGGTTCTACATGAGCATATAGCTCATACCTGGATGAATTATGTGGGCTAGTCCTGCTCCATCTTTAACTAGACAACAGGAAAGAGTTGACTTATTTCATCTATAGACCAAATGAAACCAAGGAAGACCACAAATGTGAAGGGTGGGATTCAAATCCAATATTACTCTGACACACTGGAGAAATTGGAAAAAGCAGGAAAGAAGTGCAAAGCTGTTCACACAAGCAGAAATAACTGCATACATACAGTGAGGAGAACCTTTAGCTAGGTCAGAGAGGATCCAGCGGTAGAAGGGATGATAATCTGAATGTGAGTCAGAGTTCAGATACTGAGCTCAAGACAAAGAAGAGGCTGGAACAGATAAGCAGGACAGTGGTCCACATAACACATGGTTATCTTTCCACTCTGCTGAGCATCAGCAAAGCTTCAGCTGCAGGACTACATCCTCTCCTGGGCACTGCATTGGAAGACAAAGATGAGCCAACTGGAGCAAGTCCAGAGAAGAGCCCCAGGAAAGAGCAAAACTCAGGAAAACACAACCCATAGAGATATTTATGTAATTGGGACAGGTTAGCAAAAATGTAGGGGGAAAAAATGGGAAATTAAGTAGGAAGAATGGTGCAAGTGACACCATTTACTGTTTAAGATGCTACTGCTAAGAAGAAAGAATATTTTCTTTCGTGCCCACAGTGGATGGGACCAAATACACCACAGCAAGAGTCAGCTTAGACATTACAAAAAACTTCTTAATAATAAAGGCAGGAGCACAGGTACATGCTGCAACGAGAGTCTGTGGATCCTCCATCCTGAGCTCCTGGCAAGCGCTGCAGGTATCATTGCTCTTGTCTCTACAGGTCACTTCCAGCTCTGCATTTCTGTGCCCTCCCAGAACAGACACAGCAAACAGTCATTTGTGCTCTGTAAAAGTTACTCCCCAAGAACAAGGCTGGTGAGGACTCATCTCTAGGCTCTACATTTCAAAAAAAAAAGAGCAGAGAGACAACTGAAGGGCACAATATGATTGCCCAAGGGGAAAAAATAAAGATATGCTTAGTTCTTGAAGGCATGTTTTAAACCCAGAGAAGATGAAGAAGATCTGTAAAGTCACCATTACCTTGCAGTAGAAGGCAGTAGGAGAGAGAGGTTCTGTGTCTGTAAGCAAAGTTTTTCTTCCTCTTTCGTAAGAGATGGCTTAGAAATTGTCACTACTCCATTTTATCAAGTAGCTACTTTAAATATCACTTCTAAGTGAAAGATAAGTAAAAGCCAGGTAAAATGACTGCTTGTGATGAGAACCTGCTTTCTGGCAATTGAGGAACTACACATGCTAACAAAGTAATTGAATGTGGGGGTGGTTTCCTTTTTTCATTGGCATTTTTTGTTATTTGCATACTTTTAGTAAGACTTGCAGAAGATCGTGGGACACAACAAGCTATGACAGTTGCTCTAATTTCTTGTCAAATTTTCTATTTTCATCTGCAGTAAAAGACAAATGGGACAAAAGCAATGACAGATACCCTCCTCACCACATGAAGAGGGGGAGAAAAATTGCATGCACAAGTCAGCCATTAGTTTAATGCAAAAGAGATTATGGAAGCAGTAGTCACTCAAGAGCAAAAGGGTAAGTGGTGTTCTTGCTAGCCATTACGCTAATGGCGAGAGCGAGGGAATGCCTGTGTAATTGTCAGAGAGCAGGCTGAGAGAGACCTCTGGGGACCCGGGCAGCGAGCAGGGCACAAGAGAAACTGCTCAGCCCTAGCACAGGGCTTACAAAAACCACATGTGTTACTACAGACATTGGACCCATCCTTGCAGCGTTTATCTGTTAAATGTCATTCCCCGGTTTGTTCAAGACCCTGTGAGTCAAATGTATTTCAAAGGCATTGCCTAGCAGAGTGGAGGATCAAGTGTTAGGTTCCCCCCTCCTCAGGTCAAATGCTCTTCTTTCCATTGTTTCCCAATTCAATCCTCACCCGTAGAGGCAAGAGCAGAACCTGGAGGCACCACCCTTCAATGCACAGCTCTGAGCTTTACAAAACCTGGTCACACCAAAGGAAGAGTGACCTGCTTCCTTTTCATGCATCTAGTAGACCTGGGGCAACAAGAGAAACAGCTTTTGCTGCTTTCTTAATATCTGCCATAACATGTAGGTCTCCACTCCCCAGCTGATCTTCTGCCAACCAATTAACTGCTCTTGCACCTCCAGGGTTCAGTCAGTGCCGAACCGCTTCTGGCAGCGGACATAAAGAAATTAACCACATCAATTTAAAGCAACCCAAACCTGCCGAAACCTTAGTGAACTGCACACCAGGTACAACTTCACATGAGGTTTGCGTGGCTACTGAACAGTACTCCTCAACTGATGCCACGCACCAGAGAGCAGCTCCCTTTTGGCCAGTGAAGGTTGGAATCAGTGGGTATCTCTGAACTGCAGGTGACTCATTAGCATGAGTCTCAGCTAGGCACGAGCAGAGTCCCACACGTGGCCACGTGCTGTGACCAGCCCTGATCCCCACAGTGGGCAAGCCATTTCACAGACTAGGTGTGCTCCCTGCAGCACTGAATTTGAAAGACGACCTTCATCAATCAGGTAATTAAACATTGCTTTAAGCCACTCCGTTGAGCATCGTATCTCCCAGGCTTGGTACACTGTGCAAGCTCTGATGGGCAGACGCTGCTAACAAATTTTTCCCTCCTCTGTTGGCTTTCTGGCAGTCCACATTGGGTCACTCTTAACGCAATTTCATTTCCTTAATTAAATCTTCCCTGAGGTATCATCATAGGGTATTATTTCCCTTTGATTCCTTTATTTAATATTTCAGAATAGAGAGAGTCTCACCCTGCTTTCATGGGTTAGAAAGTTTCTCCCCTGCTTAATCCTCAGAGAAGATGAGAGGATTTTTCTTTTTAAGTGACTAACATTCACATTTGTTAAATAAACAATATATAAAAGGCCACATAACAAGGCTTAGGAGACTGTAAAAGAAAAAGTAAAGCACAGCAAAAAACCAAACCAAAACAAACAAAAAACCAACAAAAAGAAAAGGTTGTTTCCTGCTATCTCAAACTTTACAGAGCAGAGTTTGTTTGCAAAAAGGGGGAAAGACCCTCCGATCTACCTGCCTTCCAGTGGGAGTAGCGCTTTTGTGAGTTTAATAAAAAACAATTATTTTCCTCATGTACTTAGTACCTGTAGTCATAGGGTCAAGAAAAAAAAAAATCTCAGCTTTCCTTTCCAGAAGTAAATCTCCAATGAGCATGTACTGAAAGTCTTCAAATCATGAACCCTGTAAGCATCCCGATCCCATACGAGAAAGTCTCCAAGTCTGAAGCCTTGAAAATTCCAACACTGGCAGACAGTCCAACTCCTGATTTTTCAACACTTATGGACAGAACGATTGGCTGGGTATGCAGTTACCCTTTGGACTTTCTAAAAAGTACATTGCTCTACATAGTTACGTGCAGGTGATCATGAATCAACCACTACTGCTGGTGACACCTTCCACTGAACGCACCAATGTGCAGCCCCTCTGTTAAAGCAAAACTGAACTCTCCAGGAAGACAGACGTGAACTATGTTAGGAACAAACTTCAAGGAAATTCATTATGGACCACCACAGCAATACTGACCAGTAATTCTAGTCCTCTGTTGCCACAGTCAACCCTGTAGTAGATACAAGTAGCATCATCCAGTTGTAGCTGTTTTAAGGTTGTGTTGAGGTTCTTTCTTGAGAGACCAGTATATCCATAAGGAAGTCCAACTTCCCTTAGAATGCAGAATGGTTCATCCCAAGCCCCTCTCTCCACTATAGGAAGTCCAGTTATTCTACTGGCACGAGAGGGCCCAATTCTAGGTAGCTAAAGTAAGGTGAAATACGTGTAAAACAACCATGGGAGAAAGATCCTCAGAACATCCACCAAGGAGGACAGGACCCCTCAGCAGCCTCTAACATGTCTAATGATCCCAATAAGCAACTTGTGCATGAAAATCTCAAGCCAAATTCATTGAGGTCTTCTGTATTTTGGAAGGTTTAAATATATCACCCACTAATAAGGCAAAATAAAAAATGTCAGAAACGATTGTCTCACAGATCGCTAACGTCAGACACAGTCTTGTGAGATGTGAGGCACAGCGCTGAGCTGCAAATCATCCAGTCCATGTCTGTACACCAAAAATCTGATAACCTTATATAGACAAGATAAATACATAACTCCGTTTTACAGATAATATTGCAATAGCCATTTTGTAGTAGTAAATATTTGGGAATGATCTGAAAGTAATAAACTACTCGGGCAGCCTCTTACCATTGGCTCAATGAGCAGAGAAGGTAGCCTGAAGAGTTGCCACCCCAATGGCAGAGACCAAGTACTTCAGTCACCTTCATTATCTAGCAGAAGAAGGGACAGAAGGCATGAGAAGATATATTTGGTAATCAGCAGTATTCAGCAGATCCATGAAAATAAAAATAAGATAAATAGACAAAAAATTGACCTGGGATTCAAATAAAATGGAACAGTGGAGAAAAATGCCCTCACAGCAAAATTTTAACTTGCAGAAAGCTGACGAGATGAAGACTACAATAAAAAAAGCATAAAAATTACCAAGTCATGGGCAAAGAGTTTTAGCAATGGAGACAAACAGAAAATTAAATTCAACAATAACACAAGAACAGAGCTCAATTTGGTCTAATATTAAAAATAATTAAATTAAAAAAAAACATCTAAGACTAAGTCCATGACCAAAGTATGGGTGATAGGAGGAGAAAAAGGGGTCACATACAAGAAACTGAGCTGGACCAGAGGAGAGCAGTGAACCAGGACTGCACAGGATGCGCAGAGCTACAAGAGACACAAAACTGCACTACGAGGCTGGAGTTAGAAGAGAATTATTTTGGGAGTTAATGCAAAAGGAGTATGGCAAAAATAGGAGTGCACAGTATAATTATAACAAATCAGGAGAGGAAGGGTATGCAGGTACCAAAGGTGAAGGCAAAGGAGAAGATTAAGCGTAGATTCAGGGAAGGATAAAAGACAACTGAGGGAAGATGTAACAGATTCACAGACCTGTGAGGGAAAAGAGAATGGAGGATCATTCACTTTCTCTTCCAATACAAGAGGGGGGGTATCAAGAGAATGCACTGGGAATCAGGTTCAACATGCTAGAGGGGGTGGTTCTTAATGTAACGGGTAGTTGAGCTGTGAAATTAATTTTCAAGTTACAATAAAAGTGTCAATAGGTTCAAAGGAAAGCAGGGGAGATTTCATGGAGCAGATCTCTATTGAGTGGTACTAAATCCACAGAAACACAATCAGTTAAGGAAGTTCCTGAGCAGAAAATAGTTGAGAGGTGGGGGTAAAGAAATAATAAAAAGTGATTTTCTCATGGCAGACAAAAGTCCCTGCCAAAATACCATCTCTGTTGCCTTGATTTCATGATAAGTCTAGACCGAAGATATTTTTACCCTTAGGTCTTCACATCTGTTCACTGTCCACAGAGGTGACCACTGTCACAAACACTCTAAGCCACCATAAACTGACCCTTCCACAAGAAGAAACACCTTGCCTTCCTCCCACCCCTCACTCCCAGCCTTTGCTGGGTGTCTGCTTGCATTGCCATAAGCCTTCAAGGACAGACAATGGGCCTCATCTGGGTTAAAAGCACACGACATAAAACAGGTTTCTTATAACCTGGGCCACTTCCCTGAACCAGCTCTCCATGCAGCCACACAAATATCCTGACCCAAGGAAATGAGTAACATGCAGGAAAGAGTGGCTAGAAGAGCAGAAGGCTGCACTGGGATTATTTAGCCTAGAGAAGACAAGGCTCAGAGCAAATCTCATCAATGTGCATAAATAGCTGGTGGGATGGAGAAAGGCTGACTGAGCGAAGGGTGTCCTGAGACATGGCCAGAGGCAATGAGCACAGACTGGAATACAGAAAACTTCCTGTAACTTAATCTAAGAAAAAAACATATATATTTTTTTTTTGAGACTGCAAGGCCTGAAGAACACAGGCTATGCAGGTGATTGAATGGCAGATATGACGTGACATGTCTACGAGAGGGCTCACATCCCTGCCGGAAGAGCATTCAAGGTCTGAAGATTTAAGGTCCATAAACAGCAAATGGCTAAAGCATTCCCAGCAGAGCATGACAAGGATCTCTGAAAGATTCTCGCTCTAATCCATAGACACCAGGACAGCTTAAACGAAAAGTTCTTTCCCTTTACAAAACATAATTGTTTTTCATATACTGTTGGCTATCCACACCGAGCCTATGAAAACATTAAGCACAGTGATAAAGTTTCAGTTATTTCTCTTTTGCTTTGTCCACGGGCAGACAAAAAGTTTGACATCATGTTTTGCCCAGAGAGAGCACTTCATGACTAGTTCTGCCTCTGGCTGTGTAGATACCTGGAGTAGTGAAGCCAGTGATGCAGTGACGTCCTCCAGAGCATCATCCAGCAGAAGAGGTGCAGAGCCAGGGGAAGACTGAAAGGTATCTGCATATGCAGGATGCAAGGCAAGTGCTAGCAAACAAGCACAAGAAATCATTGAATTAGAATGAGAAAGTCTCAGGATAATAAAAAAAAATTCATTAACCCTCTTTCTTCATCTTCCTCAGGAGACGACAAAGCTGCTGTCATTGCTGCACAGCGTGCTCTGAACAAGGATCCGCTCAGTTGTCGAACAAACGCGGTGTTGAGTGTTCACACTAAGAACAATGCCTCTTCCACATTCATGTCTTCAACAGACTAAGCAGCTGGAAGATGGTCTTCAACACATCAGAGCAACCCCCAGGGCAAAGGGTGAAGAAAGGTCTTTGCAGGAACAAGAGAAATTGCCACAGAAAGGGAGAAAGAAAAAACTGTTGAAATGGTAAGACCTGAAGTGAAGCCATCATTTTTCTGTCCATCGCACTAATGCCTGGTTTGACTGCCACAAGAGAAGTGGAGCCAAAACGGGACATTTCTTTCCTTGATGAAGACAACTTTTGAACAATCTGCTGCAGAGAGTTTGCCTTTGCTGCACCCTGAGTAAGACAGCCCAGCTGTGTCAAAGCACAGGCCTTTTACAACCAAAAATAAGAAGATGCCAACACCACTGAAGCCAGAAGGGCCTAAGCAGTAGCACTATGCTTGGTTTGCACCAGCTGAGATTGGAAGCCCAAACATCACACAGGCTTGCTGCAGAGAGGATAGACATGTTAGCCTCCCACAGGTATAAAAAAGGTGTTTGTGAGGTGGAGGGAAGCAGACATAATGAGAGGGGGAAAAAATTGCTCCCAGCAGTGCCAGGAGAGGGAAAAAAAGAATACTGATAAAATAACAAAACTGGAAAAATTGAATGAAAAAAGGGAGGGAGGACCCGGTCAAGGTGACCGGTCAAAGACCCGGTCAAGCCCAAAAGCAAGCATGTATTGGTGGGGACAGTCCCTCACTGATGTGCTTTTGTTTCCCAGTGCCCAAGTGTTACAAATCTGCAAGATGGAAAATCTGTTTGCTCTCTGTCCCACATAAATACACAGTGAATCCTTCCACAGTTATTTTAAGACCTCACAGGCCAAATGCATCCCTAGTGCAAGATCAGGGATTTAAATGAACTCGGTGTAGCAACGAGAATGGCCCTGGGCTTCCATGAAGTAAACACCACAGCACAACAGTACAACGATGATGTGCGCTGGAGACAGTCGATAGTTTTTAAGAAACGGCTGGATGAAGCAGAGTAGGTCAAGACTAATTTTCTTTACTGTGGGAAATGGAAGCATTCTGAAGTTTTCCTTATAGCTGAAGCATAACAACAACAACCACCACCTTGCCACACCTCCATCTCTGATCTCTCCCAACTGGATTTGATCATTAAACAAGGCTGCAGGGCTCCAGGTCCTCTGAACAGCTGCCAGCTGCAGTACAAACACATTCTCATGAGGAACATTTTCATTCTGTTTAAAACAGCATTTTTTTATTTTGACAGAAAACTGTTTCACTGGCAAATTTTCATGCAGCTCCACTACTTAATACGCCTCCCCTCCTCCCACACATGCATGCACCAGGACTACTTTAGGAAGACAATTATGCTGCATGTTTGCTGTGCATTGGATTGCTGCTGTCAGGTCACCTGTCCTTGCTGGGAGTGAGAGACGCCAAGGAAAGGAGTCATCAAAAGGAGGGTGATTCAACGTCTGCACATAAATGACCTGTACTCCCCAAAAATATATGCAGGGAAAAAATACATGGGTGGTTGTTTTTGTTTTGGTTTGGTTTGTTTTTTAAAGAGAAGCTTGGTTGCCTCAGGGTGGCTCATACAACAACAAATGCAGCTCTTTACTCAAGCAGCCAGCTACTTGAACACGAACATCATCATTATACTGCCAAACAATCTTGATCAACAACTGAAGAAGTGAGTGTGACTTGTGGTGGGTCTCTAGTTTTCAGAAAATAATCCACCAGTGCTGCACAGGACTGAGCAATATTTGTGTCTCCGTCTCTTCCCTGTGACTCAGCACTCAGCAGGGCTGCCAAGGGCTTGTCCAAGCTCCTGAACCACACCTGAAGTTGGACCGCAAAGACAAGCCCAGCAGGACAGCACTGCAGGGACATGAAGCACACGCAGCAAGAGGAGGAAAATCATACTCAATCAGTGGTCTAAGCAAGTCTGGTCAATGCCAACCCTCTGTAGCCTAAAATGGGATTCTATTTTTCCTCCTACGTAAAAATGGTTCTTTATTAGACAGAAGACCTGCTACCTCCAGCAGAAGCAGGATTTGCCTGCTGACTTAAGCACAGAAAGTTTTTTACCTCCCGTTTCTTTTAAAAACTGGGGAGAAAAACCAAACCAAACCAAACCAAACCAAACCTAAAAGGTCTGAGAGGGAGCTAACTTTTTTTGATCATTTATCATGAACTGCAGTGTTAACTATGGTCCTCTGATAAGAAATCCTCGATTTGCATGGAGTCCAGCTGAGACCTCTACGGCTGCAAAGTCTCCTTCCTGCCCTACCACCGATCAGAGACCATGATCTCGGGATCAAGGGAGGTGCTTATGCAAAGATAATGGTTTTGATTGAGTGTTGCAGCTGGGAAGTATTTTTCAGTAATCTCTCACTTATATTCTCACTCTTAAACTTAGAGGTGAGCCCAACAACTTTCTGAACTCTGATCCTAGGTCCGCTGAGGCTTGAAGAACTGGTTACCACATATAATCCATTGCTTATCAAAGCTCTGACTGAATTATACTGGTATCCTATTATGTTGGAATTTCTATCTGAAAGCTTTCATTAGTCACCGTTGGCTACCAGGATTCAACTCAGAAAACAACTGCATCAAGCCAAATGAACATGCAGATTCCCATTGGACACATCACAGAGACATGAATAAAAAGTTCCGAAGACTAAGACTGAACACAGGTATTTTGAGCCAGCCTAAAACAATGGGACTTATACAGAATTCAGGCATTAAAGTTGAAGATGGTGCTCACCGCTATGAAGCCCTGCTTTCAACATAAGAGGATTCAGGGACCTAGCATTCTGCTCCTGTGCACCCCAGGAACACCAGTCATGACATCCCACTTGCTACTGTACACATAAAACATGAACAAGTGCTTGGTAAAGGAACCTAGAAACACCCTCATTAAATCAGAGTTATGCTTCCTCTTGCTCTCTGGCTCAATGAATCTTCAAGTCTTCTACGTAGAACACAATGACTTTGGCCAGATGGGTGTAAATCATGTCTCATCCTCACACACACTTAGAGGAGCTCGCTGCCTGTTAGGGCACATTCCTGGAAAGTCACAGATGTAGGTCTGATCTAAATCAGGTGCAAGTGAAATAATGTCCTTTCCTGGAGAGGGCAGCTCCTTCCTGACCCAACACGGGTTTTGGAGTATCTTCTGAGGATCTGCCTCCCTTCACAGGCACTTCTAACCAGCTTTGCCCCTACCCCAGGGCGCAAGCACGCCGAGGGGGCTGAGATGCAGTGAGCTGCCTCTGTCTGCGCTGCGCTGGAAATAAAAGCACAGAGCAGGAGCCCTGTTGCTGCCCACACATAAACCTGTCGTGTGCAGCCAACTCAAGCTAATCTGTTACGCCTCTCTTTGGTGCAGTGCTGCACAAAGCGTGGCTATAGTGTCCTGGATATAAGCTAGTAAACTCTCAGTATGCCATGTAGACTTAGCAGCTTAGATCTTCATTTGCTTAAGGCCCTCTTATCACTTTTCATTTCAGCATGTGGGCGTCCCCTCTTGTGGTCCCACAGGGATTATTTGGATTAGCAATACTGCATTTATATCCCTTTTGGTCCAGGTAGCTAAAAGGAGATGAAATGGGTTTTCCAGTGAGTTATTAGAAGGCTATCAACTAGATTGGTCTCATGTCCATCTCAGAGCTATTACGAGGAGGTCACAAATCAGCTGAACACCTTATTCACAATGATCCTGCCTGAGCTACTAGATGATACAGTGTTAAATCAGTGGACTCCTCCTCAAACATGCTATTCCACGTCTTCCCTTTGCTGAGCTGGCCTGACAGCCCATCTCATGCCAACCCTGAGCCTGCTACCACCACTCACATACCAGCTCTCCTAAGGTGCGTTGTCTTTCTAAAGTCAGCGGGACTCCCTAAGCAAGTAACATCACGCGTGCACACGCGGAGCTGGCAGAATTAGGTTGGGAAAAATAGGTCAAAACAAGCATATATTTAACTTGGAGTCCAAACCTCAGAATCGTATTTTAACAACAAATAATTCATGCACATGCACAAAACCCACACTTGACACCCATTAGAAAGGCATTCTGATACGAAATAGGCAATCAAGATATTTTACAGAAGCAGAGGTTCTGCCAGAAACATTTCTATTCCCACTTGAAGTAGAGGTTTAAACACACAACCTCTCCTGCACAACCCTATGCCCATCCTTTTTTGTAATCAAGCAACTTCTTCCTGTAGAATTTTGGGGGAAACTGTTTCTTACTCATTCCAAATTAGAGCCTTAGATATTTCTTGGTTTTCTTTTTCAGGGTTTGTTCAGAGATGGTGAGGGTGCAGGGTGGAGACTCTCCTGCAGGGAGCCTGGCCTGGGCCACTACCTCTGTTCCAAGCTTCAAACAAGGAAAGGAGAGAGGGCGTGAAGGCAGCCTGCCCCTTTCTAGAAGTTCTGCTGCAGCCTCCCTGGGCTTGTGATGATCTTCCAAGCTGGACAAGACAACACGGCTGACACCTAAGAGAAGTTACCATGTGGCTCCAACAAGCAAACTGAGCAGCTGATCCTTAGATCAGATTTCTAGAAGACACTGTCTGCTTCCACCCTCCTCTAGGACGCACCTCTTGCCAAATCTCAGGAGCCCAGCTGGTGAGCTGAACACACAGAAGTGCCCAGAACACTTTACCACACCTTTGCTATATTTCCTGCAACATGATTGCTTGTTATTTTGCCCCCACATCCCAAACTGTTTCATTCCCTCCTCAGCAACCGTAAAATCTAACAGTTTGTAATCTGCCCTAAGCACTTCAGGATAAGCAAGTACCCTCTCTGCACCCGCTCCTGCTTTATACACAGTCGAGTGCAGAAGACACAGATTTAAGAATTCAAACACAATTAGGTGATACATGTTTTTAATTAGAAATGCCCTAATTGCTCAAATCCAGACACTAAGGTTTTAGCCTACATCGTGCTACTGGGTACAGAGAATTAGTCTGAGTTATTAACCCAGGTTTTAATTGTCTGAGACATAAGACTGCATGCTTTAGGAACAGGAATCTGTGTAGCAAAGTTCATTGGGAAGAACAACGGCATTTTGCAATCACCCGGGTTTTGGGGAGAGGGGAGGGGGAGAAGAGGTTATCAAAGCAAATGCAAACTCACGTGCAGAGAGGGAGAACCTTTGAAAACCTGCAGAGAGGATGCTTTGAGCATGACAGTTCTGAGGGGCATGAAAAGTAATACAAAGTCAAATTTCAAGAGCAGGTAATGGTTCTACACCAGCACGCAGTTTCTTGACCAACGCAGGAAATCTTGCCTTTAGTCAGGTGGTAAACATTATTCTTTAATGAGAGCTTTGCTCATATTTAAAAAATGGGCAATTTGCTATGACACATTAAGCAAAATCCTTAAGGAACATTAAGAAGTGGAAACCAAAAAAGAAGGTAAATCAGGTAGCCTAACTCCTATAAGCCACCATAGCAACGGGCCTTGAAAGGAGCTCTACCACAGGACCAGGTGCTTCTATGTGGGAATCCTTTTCTAGCCTAAGAAGAGGAGAAAAATACTGTTCAGCTCATTAGCCCTTAATACCTGGTCTGGGTAGTAACTCCTATGGCTGCTTCTGCTTTGGCCTGCTGCTAGAGTAATGAGAAGGAAATGTCAGCGCTTCACGCTGGTGCAGCAAACAGCCAGCTTCCCTAGGATACTCAGCTCTGGAAGAGAAAAAATAAAATAAAAAAAAATCTCAAGAGGCCAGACAGCACTACCCCTCATCAAGCAAAGATCCAAGTAACTTTAGGAGGAGCATTATTCGTTTTTAGTCCAAAAGGTTTGACTTGATAATACTTTATCCCCGCATTGGGTCTCTACTATGACTCACGGTACGTATGTAGTATTTCTGAATCACGGCACTGACCTCACACTGACTGCCGTTTGAGAGCATGGTGCAGGCAAATTAAGCAACTTTAAAAGTTCATTAAAAGATCTTGCTTCTAATCTCCACACAGCTTTCACAGGCCTATCAGCAAAGTAGTAGACAACCTCACGACTAATGGGCCTTTCCTCAACCTTGAACTGCATCATCTTGAGAACGTGTGTTCTGACTCCAGAATTAAACATTTCATCCACTTTCCCCCCTTTTCATGCTAAGCATGTAGCAACTAAACCTTACTATTTAAATCAATATGCTGCTTCAGAGAGTAGATCTGTTGTCATCTTTGTATTCTTCAGGCAACCACGCAGTTGCACACAAAAAGTACTATGTCAAACAAAGCGTATATATTTTCCTACTAAAACTCCTAAGGCCTCTCCCATAGTTTTGGTTTTTTACACATCATTAAAGACACTTGACAAATAACCCAACACTTGATGGATGTTCTGCATTAAAATGTGAATTCTAAGTTCAAAATTTTCCTGAGGCTGCATTAAGATGTAGGCACAAGACAGCACCTCCTACTTTTACAAAACCATTCATCTTGACAGGGCCCAGATTTCAAAGTAAAGCACTTAACTGCCCAAGGACCAGCTTGGGACATCAGATGATCCCATCCATCCCACTAGTTTGTCAGGCGCTTGTAAGCATGTCCACAGATGCCTAGGCAAGCAGCCCCACACACATTTGCTGTGTCCAGCTGGAAGGAGGACAGCAGTTCAAACGGTTGAGAAAGTGCCTTTACAACATGCATCCAGCTTACAACCAAAGCTGGATTATCCCCAACTTCATCGCTTCTCACCTAGCTTAGCAAAGTCTGTACAACATACAACGTACATCCTGCCAAAGAAAGACTTTGGCAGCATAGTTTGTCTTAGGGAGGAGGGAGTCACAACAACACTAGGGATCCTGAGAACACCTCCTTGACCTGTCTACTCCGTACAACCAGCAGTCAGCCATTTCACCAGCATACAGCAAAGGACAACTTGTTTGATCATCTCACCTAGTATTCCCTCTCTCTTGCTCTCCTTTCCCCCCTGGGAAAAGCAGACAGGTTCCTGCTCCACCTTTTCTGCTTACACATTTGGGAGGAGCATCCATCAGTCTTCCCCTCTACAAAAAGGACATAGCGGGCAGCGCAACATCAGATCTTCCCCAGCTTGCAGGATATCATCCTAAATTTTACATGGAGACAAGTGAAAGCACTTTCCTGGCACCAGAAGCACAGCATGCTCCTCCTTTCTCTAAAACAATAGGTCTGCTGAACACCACATTTCAGGACCTGAGGAACCTGATTTGGTAATTGAAGGTGCACATGGCACACATTTTCCTATGGTATGGGAAAATTAATTATACCACATGACAGATTTCAGTTCTGGTGTTCAAGAGCTCATTAACAAAACTACTTTAAAAGGTGCTAATAGAAACAAATGCCTTTAACATCACAGACTTCCCAGATGACTTCTGCTATGGAGATGGATGACAAATCACCCTGTCAGTCATCTTTAAATTCCATATTGACTACATCGAAGCAATTACCCATTTATTTTTAGAGCATGTTCCATTTTAAACACAAGTGATTCAGTCCAAGAGACATTCTATACTCCATCACTATTTCAGGGGTTAACAATTCAAATTTAAATGGATTTTAATTCTGGGACAAACACTTTTTCTTTTTTCCTTTTGCATTGAGACGTTGGTTGGGAATTATAATTCAGGCTTCAAACCAAACAAGTGTTGGTGTTCTACAAGCATCTGCAGAGAAATATAAAAATATCTGAAAGTGTGAAAGAGCGAGCCTGTTTTGCTAAATGCATAGCTAAGGTCTCAATAACAGCCTTCCTGACTGCTGTGCACACGCTCTCTCCCACAGACCTTCTGCTCTGCAGCAAGGAACGCTGCCTGCCCTGCTGCGTCCTCACAGAACTTTGCCATACAATGGAGTGCAGCGATTCCCCGAGCAGCACGGGGCCGATCATTTACTAAGATATTTCTAACAAGAGCACCAGGGTTTCCCCCTTTTTTTTTTCTTAAGGTCTAAAAGGAACAGCTCACCATATCCGTCCCTCCAGCCCCAAAGCCGCCACAAGGATTATCTGCACTGTAGGCAATACCCTGGACAAAAGGATGGGGGGCTGGGATGAAGTTCAGGCTGCTCCTAACTCAGAAAAGCAGGGTGAGAAGATGAAGTGAGCAGCTGAGGAAGGACAGTCCTGAGGAGCTGAGGTTTATGTTGCTGTTGCCACTGGAGGAAGAGGACAAACAGAAGGTGCAACAGGTACTACAGCAGGGAATCCTGCTTCATGCTCAGCTGCTGTCTTGCTTCAGCCCAACTCCTCCCTCCTTCCAAAGCTACAGCAGACTGTGGAACTACAGCCAGCCTCTTACTCCCAGCAGTCTGCAGCCCATGACAACAAGCCTATTTTGCCTGTAGCTTGGACCAGTCTTACTGGTCCATATTCTGGTGAACCCACAAACATCTGAGACGAGGACACCATCTTGCCAAGGGACAGTCCCAGCACCTCCTATGGAGCTCTGCCCAGAGAACCTAAACCTCTGACTTCAGAGCTGATGCTGGGATCCTGTACCCATGGCATAGCTGATCAAAAAAGTCCAAGACTGACTCACCAGCCTTTTTACAGCCACCCAGCCACCATTCATTAACTGTAACAAAAATGACCCTGGGCTCCCTACATCAAAGGACCTTGCTCTTTCTTCTTAATTAATTCTAAGCATCTTGATGGTCTCAAATCTCAGCTGGCATCCCAGCCTGCCCTTTGCTACTGGCTGTACTTTTATTTTTCGTGTGTTGCATGCCCCCCACCCTCCTGAGACTATCAGTAGAAACCAAAATATTGCTTGTGTTTTAGGACAAAAGCAAAGTACATAAGATCCTGCCTGGTTTAGACTTCACTATAATTAACGGTTAGGATATCAAAGGCCAACAGAAATGTATTTCTAAGGAATTAAACCAAGCCCCTGCAGTGTTTGCCACTCAGCCATTGCAGAATCACAACAGCGCACGAAACGTTACAAGAGAAACGGGTAAAAAAAGCCTTAAACAGAAGCAAAACTGACTCATCTCCATATTGCCAAAACCGAGAAAGCCGCTGAGCGTAAACAAACAGCAGACATCCTGAAGAAAAGGGGCGTTGATTCCTCTCCATGCTAACAGGCAGATACACAAACTGGTATGAGCAGGACCATCCTCCAGTTACTCCTGCAAGCTGATCCAAGAGAAACGTTCGACTCTTACAGCCACCTTCCCAGCAGCCCAGGTGCCACGGGAGGCCAGGGAGTATCTGAGGTGCTGGTGACTCCCAGTCCACTGATGGTTCCTAGTTGTATAAGCTGGAAAGCTGTTACAGCTGCAGGTATGATCCACTCATGGAAGCCACACATATATCTGGATACCCAACAAAACTGTTTTGGGTACACCAAGGCGTACTTTGGCTTAGGCGGGCAAGTATCCCTTCTACAGAACAGGAGGGAGAGCAAGACAGAGCACTTGTATAAGGCTTAAGATCTCCTCTCTGTCTGTAGGGGCCCACAAATACTTCAGCCATACATGCTGGAGCCAGACCTTGTAGGTAGCCCTAAGCTTGGAGGAAACAAAGTACACAAGACTTAGGACCAGAGAGACACTTCGAAAGAATGAAAGGGAAGTCATTGTGAAGCCAAGTTACATTCTCCAGCACAGTCGATCATGACAAACTAAGACACTTTGGAGTAATTGCTGTTTTAAATTTTAAATTCCTGGTTTAAATTTAAAAGCCCTCCTGTTTGAATTTTGCAACATGCTTAACCAGTGGGGTAACAGGGAGGTGGTCTTGTATGATTTTTTTTTTTTCCTAAAAAAGCAGCTTTCAGAGTTGAAACCACAGGGGAAACCTTAATGCCTGTATCCACAAGACAGATTCCCAAGAACTTTAAAAAAACAGGTAACCCAACTGCTTTGTTAGAACAGCTCCTGGCCCAACACCACCTATTCAACACCATCAACTCTTACAACTTGAATGCCCCCTCGTTATGCCACAACCACATCTTGAGTATTTCAAAAAGCGCCTAATAAGCTAAATTCCACTCGTGCTATTTACTCAAGTAATTGCCTTGTTTCTAAGAAGACCATTCAAAAGGAGACAAGGAGCAGGACTTAACGCTACCCTGAATGAACACCACTTAGCGTCAGACATAGCACGTGCAAAACCCCATGAAGCTTCACAGGGATTCTCTCACAATTGCAAAGAATGCCAGATCATGTGCCACGTACATAAAACAATGCCACAGAAAGAAGCATTTTAGTAACAAGTCTTAGCAAGTTATTTATTGGAATACAATAAATACCTCATTGTTTATTAGAATGCATTTACAATACTGAGCGTATGGATTTTGAATCAATTCTTTGGGACGTTCTGAGCGCATGTACACACTTTGCTTTCAAATAAATCACCGCCACGTTCAGGTATTGATAGTTCCTGATAAAGTCCCTGAGTGCTTCAGTTCATGCTCTGGCTTCAAACAAATAAGCTGATGAGAAAGCGCTGATTGATACTAGAAAGGTTAGGAGTCCAAAGCTCAGGTCACATTAAGTCAGCACCACATTAGCATGTGTATCACAGGAGTGGTATGACATGCTGTCCCCCACTGACTGGCAGGACGCTGGCTCCTCACAAGTGCTGCCCATCTGACCAACCACTCTTTGTTCTGAGCTCATTCCCTGCTCACCCTCCTGAAACAAACAAGTAAATAGACTCAGCATTTCCTCTGGAAGGACAGATACTCTTCCCCCCCCATACTAGACTGAGACTGCATGACAGGGTGAGTGCTGTGTGTTGACTAAGCGTGTGCTGCTTTTTGCATCTACTTCTGGCTCCAGCATGAAAATCAACATTGCACCGGTGTTGTCCAAATAGGCGTGCGTTCCAGAGACTGCCAGAAGTAGCGGGAGCAGCCAGGATACATACCCTCCTCTGCTTCATGAAACACACGCACTACACAGAGAAGTGATAATCCCTTCTTAGTGGAAAATCCAAATTTCCAAAATGAATCCCCAAGCTAAAAATGAATTACTGTAATAACCGCAATCCTCACACGAGCGCTAATCAGAAAGGCACAGCTGACCACCTGCTCTGTGGCAGCACCCTGCCCTGCACCGCGGCCGTGCCCAGGCAGGGCTGGGTGCCCCACGGAACGAGCCGCTGGTGCTGGCGACTCCGTGGACAGGAGCACAGGATGGTGCTGGTGATTCCATGGACAGGAGCACAGGATGGTGCTGGTGATTCCATGGACAGGAGCACAGGGTGGTGCTGGTGACTCCATGGACAGGAGCACAGGATGGTGCTGGTGACTCCATGGACAGGAGCACAGCCTGGCTGACTCTTGTACAGCCTTGCTACGCACTTCTGCTGAGTGCAGCATTAAAAGAAAAAAAAAAAAAAGGCACTACTGCAGCTCCGAACAGCAGGACGCAAAAATCTAAACCCAGGCCAAGTAATTTCTTCTGCAACTACAGAGAAACACACGGGAAACGACGCAAGAGACAACAAAATGAATTGTATGTGCCTGTGTCAGTACAAACCCATTATCTATGCAGGCTGCAAAATGAGAAAAGCAGCATTTAACAACGCTACAGGCTGGGGCAATGTTCTTAACATACTTGTAATAAGTTATTT
Source organism: Eurystomus gularis (assembly GCA_013400335.1). NCBI lineage: Eukaryota > Metazoa > Chordata > Aves > Coraciiformes > Coraciidae > Eurystomus > Eurystomus gularis. Next base: position 16,161 of record VZZY01021188.1, on the reverse strand, counting down.
TATTTAATTGCTAACGAAAAAAATGCAGTTACATAAGAATGCAAGGTAACAACCAAAATACGAAGTCACAAGATTGGCTTTACAGCAACANNGGGGGGGGGGGGGGGGGGGGGGGGGGGGGGGGGGGGGGGGGAAGGAAAAAGGCAGTTTGTGCTTTAAATTTTGCTGCATTGTCAAGGAGCCAAGCATCAGCTCTGGGGGCTTCTTTTGCCGGGAAGGGCCGTAACCACCGCAAATCGAGCGCGGGACTCTTCCCCGCCGCCTGCGCGCACCCACATCCCCAGATGATGTCAATCCCCGCCGGCACGTCGCTCATCATCATTCTACACTATTTGCTCGCTACTGAGATTCATCTGGCAGGCCGACGGCTGAGCCCCCAGCCCACCGGGGCCCACCTGCTTCAGCCCGCGGCGAG
>VZZY01021188.1:0-15007 GCA_013400335.1 Eurystomus gularis | reverse complement strand
CCCTCCTCCCGCCTCGGCAGGGTCACCCAGCACCGCACCGCACGCAGCCCCCCGCACCCCGCTCCGCACGGGCGCGGAGCCCGACAGATGAACCCGCTTTCCTTTTTGCCCCTTGGGCTCAGGCCCGCAGCCCTCCCGGCGCCTCCTCGCCAGTCCCTGGGCGATCCTTAACGCCCTTTCCCCACATCCTTGGGGAGCACTGCTGCCCCTCCCCTGGGGAACACCCCCTGATGTCCTCTCCTCCCGTCCCTTCTCCTGGATCAGTGCTGTAGACGCTGCGGCCCTGGGCGCAGAAAGCCACCCTACCATGCCTGGGAAGAGAACAAGTTCCAAAATGCAGTCCAGGATCTGGGCAGAGTCACGACACATTCGTTTCTCCCACAGGTCTTGTATTCGTGCTATCCCTGGGCAAATCTCACCAAAACCAGACCAGGAATGCTGCTGGGGCTGCAGGGATCAGCAGCTTCCACCAGCAGCGTGCTGGCTCTGCACCCGCCCGTCAAAAGGGCTGAAGACCAGCTCTTCATGTCCAAGGAAAAGGACAGAAAAACCCTGCAGAGGGCTTCCAACTCACCTCATTTTTCTAGATATAAGGTTTTTAGATAATAGCGTTTTTTAAAGCATCCTGTTGGAGCAGATCGGAGTAGATTCCCTCCCCTCCTCATGCTACTAAAGACATCAATTTGTCAAGAGTCTTGTGGATGTTAAGTTGTACCCTGAAGCAAAGACATGTTGATAAAATACACAAATATGCCCAGTAACGTATCAGAACTGGAGCAGAGTGTGCTTCTAAAACCATCTTTGCCTACACCGCTCATACAGATTTATTTAGAACTAAAGATTTACTGTGCTTGGTATCACTGCAAGAAATTTTTTTTCCTAATCAATACACCCTGAAATATTTTCATAGACATTGCGGCCTCTAATTTCCACTCATTTCCTTTCTCGAAGAGATAAAACAGGAGAAATTAGAACCTAGTATCAGCAGAAACCTCAGAAGAAAAATCCAATTGAATTCAGGAAGGAGAACGGCCTGGTATTTTATTACATTAGGGAAAGAAGAAGTACATCCATAATCACAATTACCAGCACATGGGACCAGTGAGCGGGCTAGTTCCCTGTGCAGTCAAGGGTGGGGAAGAAAGGAAGGCCCATCACAAAGCCACACCAGCTCTTCCCCAGGAGCAAGGCAGACCAAAATACGTACTAGGCCATGAAGGCCACGGAAGTGAATCGCTGTACATCTCAGGACATGTCACTATCAGAGTGGTACGGGCTGGAAGAGTCCTCTGGGGAATGTCTGCATGCAAACATTCTTCCGCAGGTGTTCGAGAAATACAACTGATGTTTGGGCAAGCACACTGTCTCCCTTCACCCAGTGAAGCCATCCGCTGATCACAGATTGCAGTAGACCATCCTAACAAATACCTACAGAAGGTCTCCAGCCGAGTATTTGCCTCCTTGTTTTAAAGCTGTCAGTTCTTACACTGAAACTGGTCATGGTGGGCATCTGGTTTTGCCCTTGCACTTTGAAATAAGGAGGAATAAAATAAAGATGAGGGAGGAAGAGGAAGGGAGAGGTGAAGTAGTTTGCTCAAAGGGTCACACAACAGGTTGCTGGAAGAGAGCAGAGAACTGGCCCAAGTCTCCTCACCCTTGATTCATTTCCACCTCTGAGCTTTTCCTCAACTCCTGCTTGTGCAGGTTACTGGTGTAACATCCTGTATTAATCTCAGACATGCATCTCATCTTCAAAGGTGGACACATACGCTGATTCTGTCAAAGACATCAAGTGAGCTAGAACAGGAAGTTTAATAAATGCATATGCTTTAAAAACAAGCCTAAATACAGCAACCCAAACTCCAAGATTGATTCTGAGTTGTAGAGGCAGCTTAACATTAAGGGTGTGCAAGGAGGAGCCAAACCCCCCCCCCCGAGCACATTTCAGGACAATGAGACTGGAAGCACAAGGTCTTGTCATGTTCTGTAGACCTGGGAATAGGAGCCCTTTAAGGAGAACTGGGCACGTGCTTTGCTTTTCACTAGTTACCACCCCTGCTTTCCTTTCAGACTGAAAAGAGCATCCTGAATCTCCTACAGGAAAGGGAAGAAGTTGAAAATTGTCTCCTGTTGGAATTTGATCAGAATTAAGATCAAGAGGCAAACTGCATATCCACCTCCTGTAGATAGTCATTCAAATGTTGAGCAGGAGATGAACGTGGCAAGCGATTCAGAAAATGAACCAGGCTTTGAAGAGGACATTTTGCCCTCTTGTACCACAAAGGAAGGAAATTCTACACATGGGAAATGAAGTGATTTCCATCGTAACTTTGCATTTTACTGAAAAGGAGGAGAGTTGCATAAGCAGCTTTAAAATTAGACTCAACTTTGCCAGTTCAGATGCTTATCTGTATTATAAACAAACCTCTGAATTTTATATGCCTCCCTATTATGCACTCCCAAACCTCCCACAGACTATGGCAAGAAGCAGCTTTTGCTGTCCCACAGCCTGTCAACAACTTCTGGTAGCTTTTCAGCCATAAACTAAAGCATACTCGTGCCTCGGGACAGGCCTGCAGACAGCATGAGGTGAAGATGATTTGGGCAGCCAGTGACCAAGATGGATATCTGTTTTGGGGGGAATTTTGCAGAATTTTGGCAGCCGGAGAGCGGCCCTGCAAAAGCAGGAAATGGGAGCAAGAAAAAATTGGCTTAGAGAGGGTGGAAAAAGCAAGATGGAGCAACTGTACCTTTCCCTACCAAATATTTGAGGGACACAGACCTATGCTCTTGGGTTGGCACAGGATGTATTCCATGGTATTTCCAAAATCGGTCATTCTGGTGGCTCATTCATGCCTGGCATATATCAGAGGACCTTCTACTTAGTATCGCACAGAATTTCGAATAGTCCGTAGTTATTTTTAAATGCTTTGATCAAATAAGTGAAAATATGAGAAATTTTAGTTATTCTTAACAAGTGTCACGTACACCATCCAGAAAAACAGACAGATGTGGTGGTTGTCATGTTACAGCCAATAAAAAAATACCACTGATGTCCTCCCTCTGCAAGACTCTTGACGTGAGCTGATCTGGATGATGGAAAGACTGAGTAAGGCTCTCAGAGTTTACTCACGTCTTGCATTTGTAGGGAGCCAGGTGCAAACAGAACAGGCTTCCTCCAAAAAGAGCTTTTCTGAAAGGAATGGTCATCACCCTCTAAATCCTTTACTAAGCATGCTCCTGCCTTAAAGCTGTATAAAACCTGTGAGTAACTTCAAGCTGCTTAAGCTTTTCTGGGCGTTGGACTAGATCACCTTTAAATGTCCCTGCCAACCCAAAGCACTCTGATTCTATGACCGATTCTTTATATTAACCTGTCAAACACAGGAGCACAGCCATTTCCTGCCACTGGGTGGCCGTTGTATAAATAAAGAGTGGATGACTGATAAACGGAAATCCACCGCCTTGGCAGAAGATGCTGTTCTGAGGGCCATTTAACAGTTCAGATGTACATTTGGGCAACCTAAATTTTTATGCTGGATTCATCTCCAGCTGAACTAGATATCCTGTAAGTACTTCTTTTCTGCAACATAGTCTTCACTGAATTTTACAAATAAACATAATTTTTGCCTCATAGAGACTGCCACTCAGATGATATAGGGCAGCATTTCTAGATGCTAGACTCATTTATGCCCAAGTGATATTCTCATACCTGGCTCATGTGGCTTCTCATTTTGGATTATTCGCTCTGTTGGGGCTCAGATCTCCATTGCTGACTTGGACACATACAAACTGTCTCTAAAAAGGCACTTGGCTGATGCTGTCTAATGTTTTTCACTATATTTTGCCTTACAGAGCTGGGATCGCTTGTATCTCAGTTGAAAGCTATGCTTTACACATAGTGGTAGGTATTTGTCTAATCTAGGTGCTAGAACTTCAGGCTCTACCAAAGTGCTTTCTTCAAGCAGCTCTTGGGCACAAGGTGTTTTTTTTCTTGGACGCCATATCCTTCCTTTCTGCAGCCCAGGCCTGAACATTTGAGGGGAACATGACAGACTCTAGAAGAGATGACCAAGGATTATAATTGCTGGGGAATGACATGGGGCATGTCCAAGAGTGATTTCTGTCCTAGTAGGACTGCAAGCCTGATAGCTACCAACCCTCTTCCTTGCAGGAGCAGGCAGCATGCTACGCAACAGCCTGAACTCCGTCCTTGTTTCATCCTGGGTGTACAGAGGTGTTTCTTCACACAGGTACTGAATTACTGAGCATTTACCCAACGTGATCAAAAGAATTCCAGCCCTTCGGCGGCAATAATTTGCATGGCCTAATTTTTACGGTTTCACCTAATTATTTTAGATATATACTGGTCTGATGTTTGTCCCTGTTAAATTCATTTTCCTCTACTGCGATCCTCTTTCTGAAGCAAATGCTAACCAGCTTCAAAGTTGGAGGTTAAATGTTAGCATCCCTGGCAGAAGAGATGCATGGCGATTATGAAGCATTATTCTACATGGGCAAACATTATGCAAGAAAAAAAATGCAGTAAGACTGAGATAATCTTACTAAGAGACCAACTATTCTTACAACTATGGCTCCACTTAAAAAAACCCCAACCAATTCATAAAGCATGTTCAACAACAAAGATTGAGCTCATGTCACAACAAGTTGTTTTGTTAGTGATGAAACTTAGATGAGTATCCTTGTAGCTCCTTTAATATGTCCAGTGAACGGTGAGTTCGCATCATGGCTTTTTCTCCCATACCAGAAAGGGGTGGGAATATACATTAGCAGAGTCTCTTCTCTATCTGGCTGTCACAAACCTTATAAGAATTTGGTGTATTTGATACTCCCGCATCTAATGTGCGTGAGATTTCTCAGCCAGTTTAAAGGTTTTCCCGTTGTTGGACACAAAGTGATTATGCGAGTCTTACTTTCTTAGTAATCCATGCTAAAAAGAGGGGGATAATTTGTCTCGTTGTCTATAGAAGAGTCAGGGGTCTACAGTGTAAAGAGGAGACCCCTGAAGAGTCACAGCACCAGACTGATTTGGCTTAATTCACAATATTTAGTTTTAATCTCTACTGGAGACCTCTGAAGGAGCAAAGTGAGAAAATTTCTAGCTGCAGGAATAGGTTTGGAAGGTACTCCTCCCGCAGGAATAACTGATAAAGACTGACCAAGCTCTCCTTTCACACGGGCAGCACCACTCTGTTACTGGGCAGACCAGACAACTATTCACATGCTTTAACATCATGCTAGAACAGAGCCAGAGAGAGGTTTTTCTTTGAGTGGTTATTCAAGAGGGACAAATGAATCCCTACTGACAGGATGCTTCTGGTTTTGCTCTGCACCTGATTTTTGATCCGGTGGTCTCACTCCTTCCTGCCAAGGCTTTCACCAGGTCCCTTTGGTACCAGCTGTTTTGCTGGGTTAGTTTTCTACTCGCTGAGCTGGAGTCAGACCAACACATCCCACTGGTGCATTGGAGAGACAATGGAAATCACTTGGACAACAAGAGGGGAAATAATTGAGCTTTCCCCTTTATGGGGCAATTAAGCCTGTTGGATCAGTTCAGACTTCTCATGAGATCTCTCCCAGACTGAACTGGAAGAGGATCAAGCCCAAGACAAGCAGTGGTATTCCTCTTACCTTGTGAAAATATACTAAGCCAAAATCACAGCGTACTCAGTAGGGTGGTGAAGATGAGATTGTTGCTGCCTGCATCCAGGCCTTGAAAAAAATTTTGGAAGATGCCAAATGTTCAGTTGTTCTGGCCTCCATCTCAAAGGTTTCCAGACAAATCATTAGTAATTTACATTTTTCTCAACACTGGACCACCACTGAGTAGCAGGCCAGTTTTAACTAGCTTGGAAAGAAAAGAGGAGCTCCTCATCCACGCTCATTTGGCTGATAAACAATTCAATAGTAGCAGAGGGCTGAATTAACAGATGAAGGCAGATGGGTTTATGGAATAGGGAGGGACTGAGAGAGAGGTTATGTTGAGAGAGCAGAAGGATTGGAAAAAGATCAACCAAAAATGGGCCAGCATGTTAAGCCATATGTCTCTTCTAAACATTTTTTTCCTGCTCTTGTTGTTTGATTGTCACAGTGCTTCATAACTATCTGTTTTGTTCTGAGATTTTCAGGGTTTTGTTTTTTTTTGCAGGCAACGCTTTCCAAGAGTCCAAACGAGCAGCATCACACACGCTCCATTTTGTGTGGTGTGAATACCTTTGTTATTTTTACAAATATGTATGATCACAGTAATATGAATACAGCTATAGTAAGCACAGATCCACAGTGACTCTCAGTAGTTCTGCAATGTCATATCCACCTCCCCATGCAAATACTGTGGAGATAAGTCTGGCATGTGTTCAGTTGCTACTGTCTTCCCTCATCTGTCAATCTACCCTACTAATAAAAGGAAAAAGAAGTGGATATGCCCTTAAATAGCATATCCCTTCCAACTGAAGCCAAAAAACCTACCGTGAAGTGTCTTAATCACTCAGGACACATGTCCTGAGCTTATATGCAGCCCTCTGCAACGTTTCTGACAGCTTTTGATTGATATCAGCCATGCCAGGTTTAAACTTCAGCAGCTTGAATCCCCACCCCAAAGCTGGCAAAATTGTCTGGTGTTACTTTACTAACTGGGAGAAAAGGACAACAAGGAGACAAAAGCAGTAAGATACAGTACGTCTTCCAAAATTGCATTATAATTGTTTACAACCTTCCTCCCCACCACCCTGGTGTACCCATCTGGCTGATGGCCCAACTTCTGCAGTCAGGTCACAGAGCTTTTTCGCCTGAACAGCAGGATAACAAAGCTTTATCCCAGCTGCTGCTGGCCCTACAATATTAGCTCCTCCTCCTGGCCACAGGTACTACCTCTTCTCCTGGTTGAACCCTACACCCCTGGTTGAATCTTGCCTGCTCCTCCAGCTCTGCTCTTGCTCTGCTAGCTCATCATGAAAGCTTTACTTGTAGCTGCTGCTCTTTTTATCAGCATTTCAGCTCCAAGGTCTCCCTAGCATGGTCTCTGCAGACATTGCAAATCCTTTTAGACATCAGCCCCCAAACCAACACCTTAAACTTGTGTAGAAAAACTTTAATTTATGCCACCACATCACTGTGCCTGCTGGATACTGAGGAACTACTGCTCCATGTACATAATTTGCCTACCTCTGCCTTCGATCTACAAGGGTATGACAAGACTATGACAGCTCTTAGGTAGCAAGACTGACATACCAGCTTGCAGGGACACTTTGGCATCTACTGTGTTTACAGAGCACCTTTTCCTGCCTCTAAATGCTCCCACGATTTCTGATCTCCAGTTACAACCAATGCGTACATATACAAGGGATTCCTGCTGCAGAGAAGTCCCTGAAGTTTTCAGGCATAGCTCTCTTCTTGTAAGCTGCGAGAATTACACCAAGGATGTTCATTAGCCCCAGCAAACGTTTCAACCACCTTAAACATAAAGGTCAGGCTGAAAAAAAATCACAAGCAATGTTTTTACGCTCAGTGAGAAATACAACTAATTCTTTTGCTTTCAGCAGTTCGTCTTTAAAAGACATTGCTGTTTGACGTTAGCTGCCTTCGTAAAAGCTAACGACTAGGAAACATAACAAAGTTATATCCATAGATAAACTTCTATGTTATGTACCACTGAAAAATACATCAGTGAGAAAAATTTCAGGTCTACTGCATGTACACAAATGCAGTACAAATCCTGTCTCATGAATACATATGAAGCATCAGCAAAATTTAGGCCTTGGCAGTTCTGTGCAACTGGAGTTATACCTGGGATTTCCTCCTGTATTTATGCTGGGCATCTTTAATCCTATCTGTTCCCTTCAGCACAGCACTGAGAAAGTTCGCATTCATGACTTCAGAGAACATCTAAGGTAAACTGTAAGAGAAGCCGCTTCTCGCCCAACAGCTCTACATCCAGCTCAGCATCAGGAGTCAGCAGGGGTGCACGTCTGGCTCGCACAGTACTAGCAGAGACTAGTCTCTATGGGAAACTCAGCAAATGAGCTGTTAATAATGCACCAGCCTTGCAATTCAGCTGTATTGTCTGTCTCTGCAAAGCTAACAGGAGTAAAAAGCAATAAAAACTGTTTTGACACTGTTAGATGTGACTGACTACACATTGCTCTATTGAGTAAGTAGGAGTTGCATGTGTTACATCCCAGAGCTGAACCATACACAGTCTGAAACAGAAGAAGCAGAGGCAGAACTATGGACAAGTCCTATCCAGCACCAGCTGAAGTCCCCTGAGAGCCATGTGTACAAGGCAAGCATCCAGGATTGATTTCTTGAGCCCTTAAGTCAGCAGGAGTGATGCACCACATAAAGGTCAGGCTGACAAGACTCCTGCGAAGAGTCACCAAACATTATAAAGTTGTGGCCTTTCATGCTGTGCAGTTGTAAAGGATCTGTTCCCAGGTTCTCCTGTCCCTGGATTTAATCTTCCTTTTGTTGCATGAAGGGAAGGACTGGTCTATACTGCAGCCCCATCTCACTTTTGTGCAAGAAGAAAATTGTGTTTTAGGGATTCCTTCTGAAAGGCTGATGGTGTTAGAGTACTTGCATTTTTCTGCCAACCTAAGGCTTTTTACAGCAGGGACAAGAGTAAGTGCCAGGAGAAAGGTCTGAGTCCAAGGTAAAAGGACGAATAGGAGATGTGATCCAGAACTGATATTAGAGGGCAATTGACACATGAGCAGAAAGAACGTTATAAGAGGCACCGAATACCCAGAGCTTGAGTACATTCATTAAAGTGTTCTTCTGCCTTTGATTAAAGCATTTTAACCTGCAGCTGAAATAAGCATTATCCCTATTGGGCTGAACTCAAACATATCACAGTGCTTTATATGCATAGTACTTCATTACTGAGACCAGAATCTGTCTCTAATTATTATGAAAAAAACATCCGTGTCGAAGTTCAGCATTACCTTGCTTGAGCTAGAGGAATAGACTCTTAATTCTCACAGGAGCATCCATTCTAGTGCTCTCACACTTCCCAGCCAATTAGTAAACTATTGCTGGTTTTGCTTTTAACATTTGAGATAAGATGTATCATAACTGACATTTAAGTGTTTTTTAATGCTTTTAAAAAGTCTACAAAAAATTAATTTCCTTGTGATTAGTATCTCCCAGGTTCTGTGCTTCAGAGCAGGGGTAAGGAAATAGCTGAAAGGAGGATGTCTGGCGCTGCTGTAATCCAATGATTTTCAATAGAGCTTCTACACATCTGGCCATAGATGGATTAATGTTGTGTATATAATCAATGTATTTAAAGAAGAGAAAGCAAATACAGTTTCCACCGCAGTCAGCCAGAGCTGTCTGGCTAACGTCTCTGCAGACCTCGGTTCCTTGTAAACTTAAAGGACTCCCTCACCTTTGTCCCATGTCAACTCTCCAGGGTGTAGGGTGGCACACGTGTTCTCAGCTGTGGTTTAGTATGGCAAGAATTTATCTTGTAGGATAATTTATTCAGCAATTATTCAGCTACAATCCATTGAACTACTCTTCCACACAAGTTTTCTTCCATTTACAAACTCCCACGTTTGCTGCTAGTGCAAGTTGCCACTTCCAGGAAGCCTGGGGCAGCTAACGGGAACACAACATTTCCTGGAAAATGGTGTCCCACTGGCAGATTTTATTTTTTGCCAAGCTGATCAAATCCTAAGTCAGGCCAACCTACAGAAAATGGCAACATTTCTCTTGGAAAATGACTCCTACTAGAAACCTCACACTACCAAAAAAATAATGCAACATCTCTTTTATTCCTAAAGCTAGCTGAGACACCCTGCCTGATGTTCAGGCACTTTGGGTAACAATGCCTTAGGACAGGAGTTATTTTTTCATACAGCTATTTTAAATAGTGTGGGGATATTTTTAGTTTTACTGTGCTCCTACACCATTTAAAATTGTATTCTTTTAAAATAGCCTCTGCAGTACCAGGTTCCATGCTGTGGAAGGAAAATTGACTTAAACTTCACACTCAGTATTTGTATACATCTGACGCTTTATGCAAAATATACTGCATCTAACTCTTATTTCAAAGTCTTTCTGATAATTTTCATCTTTTATGCAAAATAGTATGACTTATGATACCTAATATAGGTCAAAGCAAGCAAACTAAATACAATCAGGAATACGTAAAGGGAAAGGAGGATTCCTGCAAAAGGATCCTGTGATTATTTTGGCCAGCACACTGCCTCTGTAATGGAATTATTCTCTTTACAGCACAATATTTTGGTCCCAAAGTGATTGTTTCACCCATTGTGGGAATATACTAGAAGAAACTGCAGGGAGATGACAACAGATACATGGTGACCATGCTGCAACTCCAGATACTTAGAGTCAAGTCCTGGCTCTGTCAGACTTCCCATGTAGCCTTGGGTAAATACTTCAGTCTACCTGCTGTGTCTTCTGTTCCTTGTGTAAAAATGAAAATATTGCTTTACCCAGGGAAATGTCACTAAGCAATAAACCGAAAGGGACTGTGAGAATGTCAGGTCAGATGCATGTTATGATCATGGAAGTATTTGGACAGACAAGACGGGACCCAGACTGAAGTGCACAGGAAATAAACGTTTTTGAAGAGTATTAATGAGGTTAACAATGTAGTCAGCTTTGTGGAGCTAACCTTGCTTTTCAGGGTCTGAAAACGAACAAATTATCTGCAGACTGAACCAAACTTTAGGTCTAATTCTTTATGATTAAATCATTGTTGACCTAATACAGAAACAGTATTTTATACTGAAGGTTAAGTTTCTGGTATTCTTAAAATAAAAATTTATGAAATACCACAGGAAGAAGCTTGCTTCATGACCTCTCATAGTATTTCTAATCAACTTGAAGAAGAAAATGAGTGACAGGCACAAACTGCAGAATTGTCGTTAGAAAGTAAGCATTACTGACTTTCTCCCTTCTCCAGGGGCAGACACCTTGTTACTTAACTGCTTCATTCTGATTTCACTGTCTGAAACCCTCGATTCATTGGGGTTATTCCAGATGTGCCCAGCTGTATTAAAGAAGAATAGGGACCACATAGAAATTCTCCCGGGAGAAATGAAGGATCAAGATTAAGCTCCCCAATCTGTTCTTTATTACAGTATTTGAGCTGTTTCAGTTGATAAAGACCTACAAATACCAAAAGTCCTCAAACCTGGATACAAGTACGAGAGTCACTGGTGTAGAGATCTTGATTCTGAAAGTTTCCAGAGCAGTTTTATACTGGACAGAGTGGACAGCTTGTGCAATCTCACTAAGATAGGCAAGTTAAAGCTGGAATTTTACTTTCTTCTGTTATTTCTAGTGTGTTATTACCATAACGGAGTCCTTCAGAAACACAACTGCTTATAGTAAAGCACAATACCAGTGACAGAGCATTTATTCCCTTTGCACCTTGTTTTTTTTGTTAGTCATGATGTTGATACTTATGCTCAGTGGTTATTTGTGATTGCCATCCATATGGAAAACACAGCCAGAGGATGAGAACAAAGGTCAGCTATCCAGGTATCAGCTTTCTGACTATTGTCAGGAGCAGACAGGAAAAAAAACAAACAGAATAAGCAGGGTAAATGCAATTTGCAGGGCAGATTATTGCACTTCATGACCCAGCGATGCAACTTCATAGCTCATTTGTTTAATAATGCTGAAGTCTGTACCTAGGTGTGCTTATTCCCTTCCATCCAGTCTCTGCAAGTATATTCATCCCTCCTGTGTGGACATGGGTGTTACCATAATTCCCTTCTTCCTTTAGACCTTGTTCTAATATTTTATGGAGAACAGACAAAAGATATCCAAGGACCTACCCAAGGATGCCCTCCTGGTATTCCTCTAGAATTGTACAGAAGAAAGCATTTCTAAACGGAATAGCTAAAAAACCACAAAACACAACACATGGGATCCTTGCTTTTCCACTGTCAAATTCCCATCTCTAAGACAGGATCCTATAGAAATTCTAACAGGAAAGCTTTAACAGGTCCAAACCACCAGGAATCATTTGGATTTAGGAGGTGCCTGGGACACAACATTAGTAGAACAGGGCACAGTAGTTAAGCTATTTCTAGGAGACAATGAGCAGTGAGAGGGGAAGAAAATCCTGTCAGGACAATCCTGCTCAGCTTAATGCACCACATTCTGAGTAGAAACCTAACGTACCCATGTAGCAACTTACTTTGCAGTTTGCCTGTGCATGTATATAGATTAAAATCTCTTCTTAGCTTCGGATATTACAGAATACATCTGCAGATATCTAAAATACTTGAAGTGCTGTTTACTGTATGGGAATTATTTTATGTACATGTTCTTCCTAAACAGAGCCATTCGGTGTAATCCATTGTTGTCATTACTACCCAATCTGCTATGTCTCATAATACTTTCCTAATCAGGAAGTGTCCTATTTTATGATTAATCCGCAGGAGATATTTGAAAGTCTTTTCTCTGAAGTACATTTTTTTCCCTAATCCTTTCTCAACATTTTTAAAAGTATATCACAAAATAAAGATATGGAAGTGAACAAGCATCAGGTTCAAGACTAGCTATTACAAGGCTAACTTTTTTCATGGCTTGGCTACAGTCTTATTTTGGGTTATGGTGTGTACACTTTGGATTATGCCATCTAATTACTTCAATACTTGTTTCACAACTCTGAATCCATTATGAAGAGATGTGGTAATAAAATAGGGAAGCTGCTATTATTTGTGTTTAAACAACTGGAAGACTTTCTTTGGTCCTAAGGAAAATATCTAAGTTTGGGATAAGCTTATTGTTCAATGGCTTAACAAAACCTTTAAGATGAAAATCAAGTGTAGGCAAATAGCCAGGCCATAACTACAACATATAATCATATGCTGTTAAAGCAAAATATAAAACATTGACACTTTATTGACTATGTATCTTTTCCTGATTATTGACCCTCTTATTGTATCATTTCCTTGATTGTCTCACATCACAGCTACAGCTCAAATTCCAGTCTGTTTCCACAGGCTTGAATTCTGTGTTGACATTTCGCTTACTGACAGATTCCAGGTACAGCAGAGGAAGCCGCTGCTGTTTTCCTACTTTCATATACATACAATTCTTGCACTTGAGCTGTTCTAGAAAACACAAGTTGAACTGAGCTAGCAGTTGCTCTTTCTAAGAAGAGCTGTCCTTGAGAGAAGGCGATCATGCAAAATCAGTGACAGTAGGATAGCTGAGAAAATCAAAGCTGTGTTACAGCAAAAATAGGACGTTACTCTCCAAAGTTCAGAGCAACCCTTTGCCAGACAAGAACATAGTTTAAGCAATCTTTGTTATTACTAACTCAAGCAGCAATCCATTTACCTCAGCAAGAAAATGTTATTTAGAAAGGAATAGTGTTCATAGTCTTGGCTGTAGACTTTGGAAGTCACAGCTACAGAGCAGCAACAGTCACTGCCCAGGCTGCATGATGAAGTGTTCCAGTGACCCTATCCTCCGCCTGGAGAGGCAGCGGACTTTTATAGCAACCTTATGTAGGGTCAAGCAGCAATCTGTCAAAAGATAAAAAGTACTCTGTGAAATACCTGCTGGATGTTACCGTCATTGAGCCTTCTGACTCAGCAGTGGTAGACGCTGCTGGGTGCACTACAGAATCTCCTCTAGTATCGTAGTGGTTTAAATGAGCTTGTCATGAAATACTGAATGAGTGTCACTGACACTCAATTTAAGCAAAACAACAGCTCTGATGTAGTCCTGCATGTACTGTATTTCCCTCCTGAGCATTCCCTCCACGGATCCATTCCCTGTAAACAGTATACATACCCTGATTGCCCTGAGTGGGCATTTCATAATTGTAGCGTAGGAAAAAATACCACAAGAAAATGAGAGATCAGAAGAAGTCCGGAATGCCACAGTCTAGAAACTCAGGTGGAAAATAAGGATAGTCTGTTAGCACCAAAAGGTATAATCCTTTCGAATACTGTATACAAGTAAAATAAAGAGCCAAAACCAGAAGCTGAGATCTTGGTCAAAACCAGTCCAGGAACTCAATACTTCTGTAAGGAGAAATTTTCAAACCTTACTCAGCTGCACATATGCTATAGAAAACAGTGCCCATAGATCTGCAGGTCACTGAATGTCAGGTGCAGTACACTGGTTGTGTTTCATTACCCTGTGGTACTTAAAGGCATGTCCAGATACAAACCAGCCAGTTATTTGGTCAGTCTGATGTCTGGTGGAACAGGAACAGCATATCCCACAAATAGCTAGTTGTGCTTTAATAGCCATTAGAGTACTTCAGGAGCACAGGTAAGATGAATGCGTGACGGAACAGTGGAGCTGTGAATGTCACCATTAACAACAAGCTCCCTGTTAAGGCAGCTGAAATTATTTACCTGTCCCAGTTTTCTTTATACTTACATTTGTGTCACAGGTAAGTATAAATATGTCAGAAGTAAACCCCTGAATCCAGGAAATTCCAAAGTATAAGGATTTCTACAAGCAACCAGCAATTCAGTGGGCTTGCCTGAAAATACTTTAAGTTACTGGTTTTCTTAAAGCACAAACTTCGCAAGAATATCCTCTCTTTACAGAGTCTCAAGGTGAACACCCTCAGATGGAGAAGCCCTGCAATCCCCTTCCACTAGCTTTGCGTTGCCACCATCTCTGGTCTACTTCTGCAACAGCATTTTCCTTCCTTGGCTGCTTCAAAATATCTTCTCTACCAAGGTCTGTTCTAACTCCATGTTTATCAAGATAGAAGAGCAAAAGAGCTTCAGACTTCCCCTCAGAGGGTTAGATCACTTGAAGTATGTTATCTCCGCAGGTTTCCCAGACCCGGGAAAAAGAGCAAGACCAAGGAAACAAGTAAAAACAAACAAGGGAAAAAAAGCAAAAAAGCATGTGCTTACAGAGTTTTTGTGAATCTATCCTTTAAGGATTTCTCATTCACAGTTTATCAGCTTTCAAGGAATGTCTCAAGAGGAACCAACAAATGGTGAAGCTCGTGCTCCACGAAGGT
>VZZY01021187.1:90449-103725 GCA_013400335.1 Eurystomus gularis | reverse complement strand
ATGGGGACAGCCTGCTCCTGGCCATCATCTGTTATATAGGACAACACTGATACTTTTTTACTAATTACATATTCAGCTCACAAAATTTTAAGATTTATGGAAAAACACAGAGAAGTACTTCCAAAGATAGTAGTCCCATGGCTTAAGTCCTATTTCAGTAAGTTTCTCCTAACCTCATAGCACAATTGCTGCCCGGTTTCCACTTAAAATCTGTGACTCCCTGTCAGAGAAAAAAAAATCACCATTTCAAGGGGCCAAGTGACTAAGCAGTCTTACTCAAACTTTTGTAACTACTGTTTTAATTTAAGGTAAAGGTATTAACAGCTACACATTTTATTAGGCTTAATCTACCTCCTCCTCATATTTCTGTGCTAGGAGATATTTATATTATCTATTCAGCACTATACTAACCATCAGGCTGACTGTTCCCTGCAGCTCTGCTGACTCAAAATAATGACTTCTAGGGGAGCTCTTACGACAGAACAAGGGGCAATTATAGACACAGCACGAGCCTTGGAATAACTGTGTGATGTATTCTGTGTAGTTGATTGACCTCATGTTCAAGCCCATTTGGGCTCCTCTGTTGTATATTTGGCCTATGCCTGAAGGTATATGGCCTGTTAATGTCAATATAAGAAGACAGAACAGATTAGATCACACCAGATTGTTCAGACAGAAGCAAAACAGCTCCAGTGCTGTGACGATAAATGACAGCAAAAAGATTTGCAATTGCTTTGAAAGCAAATATTCCTTTGCCTACAGACTACTATCTGAGGTTGTAAGAACACATTATTAAGCCACTTTTAATGTTCATCTCCAGGTATGCAAAAAAAAGAGAATGACACTTTTCTGCTTAGATATTTGAAAATAACATCAGGAATATTGAATGGTCAGAATAAACTAAATTTCTGAAGAAGAACATTCCTATGAGATTTGATCTGTGGACCCAGAGCAAAATCAATCAGACTATGTCCCTTCAAGCTTTTGTCTCTCTGAATTTCTTGCTCAAGACAGAGGAGCTTTTCTGATAATCTGTCTTAATCCCAAAGCCAGTAACTGTTACTAAAGGAGAAAACTGTAGGGAGTTTCTCTCATCAGTATTAGCATTTATCATCAAATCAAGTATAGTTATACAATGTTACTATGAAAAAAAAGAGAGACAATATTGTAACCATAGTGCATGCTACCTTACAAAGCACCATGCAACAGCTACAGCAAAGCACTTGCCTCAGAAACAGAGCTTTGATCCCGAAATGCTTCAAAAGCAGTGCTCCTTAGTGCAGCCTGTTTGCAAGAGGTCACACTCACCTACCTATCTTTGAAAATGTCTGCTAATATAGATATTACCATTCAATATAAACTTAGGAAAAGCTATAGGAGCAACTTTGTTACAAGTGTGTGTATGAGGAAGAAGCTACAGCTGGGTTACACAACAAAAAACTGCTTTTAAAACTTTTATCCCTAAAGTGCCCCCTCTGATACACATGCTTATGGCAATTTATGCTGAGAGGTGGGGTTTTTTTAAACATCAGTTTGCCACTGTGAAAAATTCTTAGAAGCTAGCATTTCATGTCTACTCATTTTAGGATCTTTTTATAATGTCATAAGTACATAAATAGTCTCCTTATAAATCAGAATCCACAAGATTCTGCTGTCACCACAAGAAGTCTCTCATAACCCAAATATTTAAACAGAGAAGCAATACATCTAACCAGAAACAAGCTGAGCACAACAGTGAAATCAATTACTCGTAGCACAAAAGCAGACTTTCCACCATATGAAAATGAATATGACCTTTCTGTTGTAATGCTCAGAAGTGAGCTTATGATTTAGCACTTAGAAGTTATCAAGGACACAGAACATCTGCCTAACCAGGAGGAACTAAAAAAGGCTAGGACTTGGAAGGCAGGCTGAAGGTCTTCTCTGGGGGAGACCACAGTTAACAAAATTGATGAATGCAGAACCCTTCTTTCTCAAATGTTAAAATACTAGACCTAGTCAATGAAGATGGGAGGAGTTAAGAACAGATCACTGAGAGGAAGGCAAAGATAGCTCTTCTCCTTAGCGTTTTAACTTACAGGACAGTTTCTTACATGAACGAAAACAGTAAAACAAATGTGGGATATTTGGCTTTTTTCTTTATATCTTGGTTTTGTGTAGGTATTCCCCGGGATTGTGCTCTGTTACTTAAAAGTGCATTTACAACTGATGAAAAGCTGCAGCACCAGTATGCAAAGTCTTCAATATTTATTTAAACAGCAAGTAATAAAGCCTCCCTTGAATTTTCCCCCAAATTCACACCAGCTACTCGAGATGGTTACTTAAAAGAATACAGGATAGGTGTTGCAATACACAATAAGCTATCTGGAAAGGAGTGTCAGTCACCGATCAACTTCATTCTAACACCTGTGATATTAAGTATTTTTATTAGCTGACTTGACATTTTACAAAACTAAAGAATGAGAAATAATACACTGCTGCTGGATAAACTAATGAACATTAAGAGTCATGCTAATTCAAATCAATTTCAAATCAATGACTTGGGTATGATACAACAAGAATACAGTTAAATACAACTCAGACAAACATTTAGCATAGTCCATTTATTACAAATAAACTACTTGAAAATAACCTTGTGATCACACCAAGTAAAAAAAACCCACACAGACAAGGGAAAAAACTGTATGTTAAAGACTTTCTGTGCCTGAAAACAGGACTCTCTACAACAATGCATGGCTAAGAGTCTGCTCTGGAGTCTTACTGCAAAACTTTCATTGATCTATGAGAAGAGAAGCAAGCCATAAATCATTAAAGAAGTCTTCTCCTCAAGAGGAGCTATAAGTGCAACACTCATTAATTACCAAAGAACATTACCATATATTAAGATCTGGTTTTTATTTGATAAATTCTCTGTTGTTTTTTTTCTTCTTTAATAGCAGGATTAATTTATTTACTTGCACAGTACCAATTACACAGATAAAAGTGTACAACTGCTGCAGTGCAAGACTAGATTTCTTTTTAGCCTTATCAGAGAATGTCAGTGAGACTATTTCCGTATTGCAAAGGTCAATATCTGATTATAATCTGAGTTTGAAACAAAATAATTTAATGAGACATATTCTGAAGACATCAAATCTTTCCTGTCTGTGCTGCTTTCTTCCTTTATCTTATGCACTGAAATGTGTTACGCAAAATGACCTTTCCTCCGGTTAATGAGGTTAAGATCTGGAGATGTCTGATTTACTTAGCATGAGATCACATCAACGCTGACTGACAATTAACGGGAGACAACGTAATCTTGTCTGTTTTGCTAAAGGAAGTCTGACTTAACTCTATTTAAACTTTTTACTTACAAAACTAATGAGATTTTTTTCTTAAGTAGCTCTTTCTTGAAAAATTAGGAGACAATAAAAACAAAAAGTGCATAAAAACACCTAGTAAATTTGCATTTTAGATAACAGTGAACTCTTGCACATTCTGGTTGCAACGTGGGTTATCTAGATATCTAGCATTCCTCCAAATGTCTAAATCTCTTTTTTTCCAGCTCCTTCCCAAAAATGAACAGTAGGCTGCAGTAGTGATGCTGCAACAGCCACGTACATTTCAAAAAACTAAGAAACAAAGAACTTTCTACTGTTATTTTCATACCTATTTACTCCAATAAATGTTTATCAACACCTGTTTAGACACATCCATGTATGTGATGGAAAGGAATAAATAGTGCCAAAGTGCTCATAAATGCCAATCACATTTTATCAAACTGCTCCATGGAGTCAATATATTCAAAGAAGTGAAGGAAAAATGAGAAAATTTAAGACCAAACGGGTGAATTGCAGCATCATACGGGCTGCAACGAGAGCTTCAGTGAAGTTGAAGCTTAGCAGAACTTTTTCCCCAATAGTTTGATTTATTCAAACAATTTTTCAAAGGATGTTCAACAGTTAAAAATGAAAGGATTGAAGCATTTGACACAAGCCCAGGACAGAAACTCCAGTTGCTCTTTGTTGCTGGCTGTTGCAATGAAATACAGCAATGTCTACTCTCAGGTGAAAATGTGAATGGATAAAAGGCAGACATTTCATCTCCTAAGACTCGCACACGAATTAAGAAGAGATAAAGAGAGAAGATTCCAAAACATCCCACATTGTCTCTGCTCACTGTCAGGCAGAGCAGCATGAGGAGTTTTCTCTTCTCAAATGCTAGTGTTGTTTCAGGGAAGAGATCTGTCAGGGAATGAACACCCACAAAACACCAGGAACCAGCTCCCAGCCATCTCTGCTGTAACTCCCCACCCCTGTGGAGCAGCAGCGCTGGGGCTGCAAGACAGGGGCGGCAGACACTAACACCCTGGCATCGCTGCCACTGGAGATACGTCCCTTTCCCTTGTAACAATTACACGGCCCAAAAGGGGGCAAGGCATAGCTCTATCTTTTCCTCCCATTTTCTACCCACAAGCTTTTGCTCTAACAGCTTCAACCAGATGACAAAAAAAATTATTCTGAGACTGTATGTAGAAGTTGAATTTGCTCACTGATCATTTTGCACAAGTAATCAGTCACAATTGCTACAAAGAGGGGAGAAGGAAAAATACAGTGAAAGTGGATGAAAGAAACAAACCATAAAGTCCCTGGAAGCGTCAAAACCTTTTCAGTCTTATAATTGCCTATGTAAATATCCAGGTTTTATTCCCAGTGCTTTAACAACTTCAATTTAAATAGGTAATAGCTGAATATATAATAATTGCTTGTTCATTTTACACCCACTATAGTTCATTAAAATAAAACCCATTCTCGGCTGGATATCCAGTACTTAACAGTGATTTTGGAGCACATGTAGATGTTGAGAAATTAAGTTGACAAAAACTAACTAAGGCTATATCCTAAAATCAATTAGGACTTTATTTTCTTCCTTTAATTGTGACAGTGCTATCTAAGAGCAAAGGTATTACAAACAGAAGATCTAGAAAGCATTGTATTTTAAAGTGTTGCTTAAATACGTGAGAATAATCCAAGCACTATTTTCAGACACTTTTAACTTGGGCAGGTAGCTCCTGTAGAAATCAGGAATCTAATGCAGTTTGGTACACCCAGCAGGACCAGTAAGTTATTTTCAATTCCTTCAGCAAGTGAACTCTTTCACCAAAGGGTTAGTTGAAATGGCTAGGAAAGAAATAAACAGACAAGAAAAAAACCAAACAACATTACAATGATAAATATAAACACCAGCTAAGTTGAATAAATGAAAGCAACAACATTACTGATATCAGTGTGGCCAAGAGGTACTTGGATAGTTTTAAATAACTGCAGTTGAAACTGAAAGAGGGAAGCAGACTTGCTGCTATTCATTCAGTCTAATTAGGTTTCTTTATAGAAACAGGTAACTAAAGAGGGATCTCCACCCTAACATGCAGATGCTCACACAGCAATTACCCTCTTACAGATCTTTCAGTAAGGCACGGAAAAGTGGCAAGAAAATAAACCAGACAGGCAGAAACAGGACCAAAAGATGGCCCTGCATGAAACAGGAGATGGCTACAGAGGTCCTGAAATGAGAGAGAGCTTTCAACCCTGCAATATCAGGGCTACATCTTGCCTTTCTTCGTAAAAAAGCAGGAATTCAGATAGGGGATTCAGTAACTATTTTCTCTCTCTAAAAGAAAGGCCCTATAGGAACCCAAACTCTAGACAATCTGCTCTGATCAAAGAGCAAAGATTATTTAAATTGAAGAATTCATAGAATGTGTAAACTACGTGCCTTATTAAGCAGAGTCAAGTTACTAATCCACTTGGTCTATGACTGTGGAGAGGCCTACAAATTTAATATCTTACTCAGATCTCTGCAAAGCAACTGATGGCAGTTTGGACTCTTGTTTTTACAAGATCACAATTGTTTGTGTGTGGCTTTTTGCCTTGTTTTGGTTTGGGGTTTTTTTAATTGTGGCTTGTTTCTTTTATGGTGTGTGTTTTATTGTTGTTGTTGGTTGGTTGGTTTTTGTTTTCTTTTTTTAACAGAAGCATGCCCGGGCTGAACTCCTTTTTTGTTTGCAAATCCCTTTTTTAATTATTTAAGTGCCTGGTCTACTCCTACAAACCAATTGACAACATGTGGATATTTTGCAATGAGTACAACAAAGAACCAAAGGTTTTATTTTTAGAAAAGGAAGGAACTTCTCATCAAGGTATACGGTAACACTATAGTTGTATTTGTGGAACACAGCCTACAGATTTCAGTTTAGATGCCAGCAGAAGAGATCAGAGCACAAAGTCTGACAGCCACAACATTTTAAATTTTTTTCACATTATCGTTACTGCGCCAGTGATCTGACACACCACTGACACTCACCGTCATGGCCTACAAACCAGAAGATGGGGAGGGCGGGTGGTTTGCAGGAGGTCTTGTCTTTTTCTCCCAGAAAGGCAGTGGCAGAAAGAGGCAGGTTTTTATAAAACTCAGGCTTCTGTAAAACAGTAGATTTGTTCAAATGTGGAGTGATGCATGGGTTCAGATCTTCTCAGGGAACTCATAATTACAGAAGTGGGATATATGCTGACATTTAAAAATAACACAGCTTTGGTGCCAGATGCAGCCACTGTTTCTGAAATCTGTCCCTGGTCTGACTTCAAGAGAAAACATTCAGATTCTCTCTTGAGCTAAAGAAAATCTCCATTATTATTTAGCAGCAACAGATTTGACATCCTCTCTGCATGTTCCTGCTGCTAGAGGGTATGAGCATTAGACCTGCAAGCAAAACACACGTAAGTAGAAAAGCAGTAACCAAAAGTGCACTGAGCAGAGAAGTTGTTGTCTTTTTACAAAATATCCCATGGCCTATTTTGATACATGAAGAAAAATTTTATTTAAAAATTAGGGGGGAGAAATGCCAATGCTCTCTCAATTAAAACATCCCTTTAGTTTTCTTGCAAGGTAACCAATCTCATTTGTTGTTTCAAAGGATGACTGGATGAGCATGACAAGGCAGAAGGTATTATCAGGGCAGCGACCTTTTTGATGCTTTATACATTCATAACAAAGCACTTTTATTGACATGATTCTATAGAGCTCTCAGAGGCACAAAATGCAGTTGCTGTAGGAATAAATAGCAGGCATCCCTTGGAGAACAACAGATGGCATCCAAGGTGACTTATCTCCCAAACTGGTAAGCACTCACTTTCACTTATTTGTAAATAGCCATCATTTATCCTGGTTTGTTCAGCAGGTCCCAATGGTGTCACCTGCATCAATGACTAAAAGGAACGGATGGCAAAAATAAAATGTAAAAAAGTGCAAGTTTAACTTCTTTTGCCCCTCAGCAAATCTGAGACCTGAAGTGCTACATAAAGAAACCCGTGCAAATAAAAAGTAATGGTCCTCTTGATAAAAATTATGCGTTCCAGTAGGTTCTGAATTCCGCGTAGGGGAATACTAATGTCCTTTTTTTCCTGCTGAGATTCTAGTATAAAAAGAACTTACCTCACTAGAACATCTGGGTAAAAACAAGTTTTGTAACTAGCCTGGATATCAAGAATGAGCATTAACAGCTTAAGTGGAGGTACGCAGCTGCAAGTTGCTTATTAAAATGCTTTATCATTCATTAAGTCCCAGTGGCAGAATCAGAAGAGCTGGGAGACCTTCCAGGCTGTTCTTTGAAAGTGTTTCACTATCAGCATTAGAGGCAACTCAATAAAAGAGAAATCATGTTTCAGCTACCACAAAAAAAACCCACAAAAACAGACATATCCCAAGCTGACATTGCACTCAGGTAGGACTGCAGAATGATTTATCTCTAGAAAAAGAAAGATGTCTATATTAGCACTGTAATTTGGATCAGCAGTGCACTTTGGAAGCAAACCCCTCAGCTGTCCTGCTGAGCACACTTTGGTTTGTACGACACTTGGTCTTGTAGTATTGGAATGAGGATTCCCCTTTAGAAGATGCTGAAAAGAAACTGCTCACTGACAGCATACCAAGCATACTTGGCTACCGGAGGGCATTAAGTCCACAGAACCAGAAGAAAAAGGTCATTTAAAAAAAGCTCCTGCCCATTCCTACCAGGTCCTCACCACCAACTTCAGTTCTACAAATCTACTCCATTCTGCAGCTAATGCATTTACTTCCCAAGGGCGGGCTCAGCACTAAAGGATCCCACATTAAGATACTGAACTGCAACTGCATTTTTCACAGAACTCACCACTCCTCTTGGTACAGAGATAGCATTCTACCTCGTCCTGGGTCAGACCCCGTTCCAGCATAGCTACCACCTTTCAGGATCTTTCTAGACCAACCTTTCCAAGCTCCCAAATAAAAGGCACTACTTCCTTCTCAAACATTCAGTGCCTCACAGAATTTGTAATCTTTAAAGCTGATAAATCACTAAATTTTTGACAAAGGCTATTGATTATGTTAGAGCAAAGCATTGCTTTTCCTATATCTAAAAAATAAACTAGCGATCAGATTCCAATGCCTAGGTTTTTCTGTTGTCACATCTTCAGTCCCGACAATGCAAAACAAAATGTTAATTCCCATAGTAAGATATTTCTTCCCATAACTCTTGAAAAATAATCAGAGGAACAAATGAAGAAAAAGGACTGTGACTAAATCAACTTTGCAAACCAAAATGATTCAACTGGCTCCAATTACAAACAAGTTCAAATTGCTACTCCCATCCCTACAGTTTATAGAAGTTTTGGTTTAAGTTGCTGCAGTGGGATTCACATACCCTTCAATTATCTCAAATCCTCAAGCAGGACCATTTATGCTCATTTTGGCATTCAGGTTGCATGTCTGGAAGGAATGAGAAAGGAAATAGCTTTGATTCCTATTCCCATTAGAGGATTTCTATAGAAATGCCCACTCTCAATTCCATCCCATGGTTACAGGAAAATCTATAAAGCACTAACCAAAGAGGGAAAAGCTTGGCAGCTATACCAAGCAGAAGGGATATTCTGCATTGTCTGTCTGGGAGCGTCACTGAAACATGCAGCAGCAAGAATGAGCCCACAACTAGATGCTTCCTCACTGTGCTACACTGCTATCATCCCTCAGACTTTCCTTACTCTTGACCATGATTCACCTCCACGACCACAGACATGTAAGATCGCTGCCTATTGTCATACTTCCAGTAAATTAAAACTCATCCCTAACATATTTCTGAGAAGCCCTCAAGTGTTGCCTTCTCAAGGTAGTGCTGCATGAAAAAAAAATAAAAAAAACAAACAACAAAAAATTTTTTAAAAAATCACCCTTTACAACGAAGAGCAGGATTGGCAGCATTGAGGCCTTGCTGTGAAGTAATACCAGACACCTTTCAATAGCTGAATATTGCCCTAAGAATAATGTCCAAAGCAGCAGAGACTTAAATATTTGGAAGAAGTGTCATCATCAGTGCCCTGACACTGCTAAGTCACACTCCAAATTTAGGCCACTCTGCCCTCTGCTTTTGTACACTTTCTGAACAGTGAGGGACTAGGTAAGCAGCTACAAACAAAAGAAGGAATGACAGACAGTATTTCCTTCATAAATTGTTAAAGAGAGTTGGAGAGTTTACTGATATGAAGGTGTGTTTTGGTGATAAGTTTCCATATTGCATACAACAACTCCTCCCCCGCTCTCAAAATGTTATTCATGAAATATTAGCATTCAAATTCATCTGTCAAAACGATTGTTGATGTAGTATAGAAGGGCTACATTATCATCTGCTCTGCAGTTTGCCTCAGAGCAATCTTGATTCAGATATTTACATAACCAAAGATTATGACATCTTTTCCAGCCCTTTTGATGTGTCTGTCAGCAAGATGTCAGTGGAATCAGATTAATTCCAGCTAGATTCTTTCCTGATACCCAAGAATAGCTCTGAGGCATGAAGCAGTCATTTTGCAAAGCAGAAAGTTTGTTATAAAAAAAACCAAACAAACCCTGACAAATCATTTGAAGCAGAAAACACATATACTCAAGAGTGAAAATGTGTGTTTCATTATCCCTGAGGGCCAAGATGTAGCCATTTTGGAGCAAGTATGACCATTGGTAGAAATATCTTTAAGAATAGTTACTAAACCATCTCCCATACCTTATATTCAATATCTTACCCTTACAATCCCAACTATCCTACATTTTCCAAAAACAGTTTTGCAAAACTTCATATTCTTCCAGAAAACATGTTGTGTTTGTCTAACATGTCATTGCTAGGAATAGGTCACTGCTAAGTAACATGTAGCGATACAATACATCTGCCGACCTTATTTGCTTCTCTATTTACAAATATATCAGACTAGAAATAAAACACTTAGCCTACAATGGCCCAAGTTAAATATCATCTCCATCATTCTTGCCCTCAGAATACAGTAACTACTATCATTACTAATCACCCGTTGGCTCGACTGCCAGGTTTAAATCCTCCTCTATAATTTAAAGCCTTTTTCTCCAGTGTACCAGTACCTGACACAACATCATGTGCACAGATGAAAGACAAAGGTATCTAACTGATATTAAATGTTGTCACTCAGCTGGGGTTGGGAGGATGCCAACTGGTCAAATTCTCCAAAAATCTTTGAACAGATGCTGTGGATATTCCAGTTATTACTTCAATTTCACACTCCTCCTATCTATGCCGACAGCTGGTTTTGACAGCCTGCTCTCTTCTTCTCAGCTCTCATGTCAACCTCAGACACATAATAGCAGGGTTAGAGCTTAAACAATAGTGATTAGATCAGGTAAACGAGGAAGCTTGGTGGCAATAAAAATTAAGATGCTTCAGTAAACCTTCAAACTCTGGCCACTTCAGCTGAAAGCGACTTTAGAGAAACTCATCCAGCAAGACAAAAAAAAAATAAAAAATCAGAGGAGAAGAGCAGGAATTTCATTAAGGTCTTGGGGTATCTTGTTAGTTTTGTGGCGTTATTCAATCACACTAAGACTAGTTTCCATGAAAGGGTCTGACTGACCAACTAAGTCTTCAGAGTCTCAGGATTTAGATGGGTCAACAGATGACAGTGCATCACCCTATCCTTGATAGTTCACTTCTTTAAAATATCCTACATGCTCCAAGTAATCTGATGCAATTTAGCCCTCCTTAAAATAATGAAGCCCCTTGGCTTTGTAAACTACTAGATCATAGGTAATATCAAATAAATCATTAGAAGAAAGGGTTGCGGATCAGACCTCATCACATTTAAGCATGTCAAGCAGTACTATATGCTGTCAACACCAGAACCTAGCCCTACACAAACACTGCTCCCCTCAACAGTAGGGATAGCTGTAATAACTGAAATGCATTTTTGCCATCTGTTAAATAATTCACACAAACAAGAACTGCAGATGTATTTTTTTTTCCTGAAATGCTGGCTCTGTGTTTAAAAAGGTAACCTCTACAATCCTCACATTCATAATTAGGTTTGTGGGTAGACTGAAGAAAACAATTCCATTTGCAGAGAAGCTCAACAGATGGTATGGTGTATTAAAGTAGAAGGCTGTGAAAACTACTTGAACAAACGGCAGATGTGTCTGTCAGCCTTCTCTATGGCCTTTCTGTGCCATTAAAATAAAGATTGGCATTTATGCCATTATTCAGACTATCATAATTTCACAAAAGTCCTCTGAAGCTTGTGTTGGCTACGGACCTTTGCAGGGCCTTAGCCCGCAAGGGGGAAAAGAAAAAACCAAACAAACAAAAAAAACACCACCAAGAGAAAAAAAAAGGTTGGGACTTGCATGGCATCTAGGTTTGTCTTCTCATCCCGTCCCACTCTCTCATTCTTCCCAAAGGCTCCTCCAAGTATACAGAAGAGACTGCACTTAGCTGGATTTTGGTCAACAGTGAGTGGCTGTCCGTTATGGAAGCCTTCTGGAGTTTTTTTTCCCTATAAGGCTGAGCATACTGCACGTCCCATCAAGGATTAGCACTGCTTTGAGAAACACTGCCTTCTATGCAGTCTCTTCCTCAATCGCTTTACTTCAGTATGACTCATGCAAAGCAAGCAGAAGACAAAGAGCAGGACAGGAAAGGCAATCTGTTACAGGTTTACAAGAGCTCAATATTTTACAGATCTGCATTCTACCAATGGAAATCTATGTTTTCCCAGATGCTACATACTGGTGATGCACCCTTCGTATTTAAAAAAATGCATTATTTTTTCATGGGACCAACAGTGACTGCTCTGTACCACAGTCTGTGTAACCCAGGACCACTGCAAAAAGTTGATACCTGTAAACACATGTACTTCATATACACAGACTTTACCCTAAGTGCCTGTAGCTGCTACTACTGAAGTGAAGCAGTTTTTCCATTAGTATAGCAAAGCCTGACGCCTACTCCTTGAATCAGTAAGGATAAAAAAAAATTTGTTCAGTTACAAGAGAAACTGCTTCTTAGGAAATACACATAATAAAAAGAACAATCTGTTTTACTTTGAAGAGCTTAGATCATTTTATTTTTAGGAATGCTTTTGAAAGTGTCAAATCCCCTCTAAGAAACAATTGCCCAAAGCAATAAAACACATCAATATTTTCATGATAAAAAAAATCCAGAGTTTTAAATTTAGCTGTTATGGAAGTTAATTCTTAACTAGGGCTTATCTTAGGCTTTCGTTTACTCAGAAGACACGAGCTATCTTCCCCAGGGAAGAACAGAGAGCTTGCAAGCAAGTTCTGATTAGCAAGGAATCAAAGCCTGAATCACACTAATGCTTTAGGAACCGTCTGGTCTCAGCTCTATCTGACCTGCAATCCCGGCTTCAGTTCTACACAGCGCCAGAGACTTCCTTATTGTGATAACTCTTAAAGAGTCTCTTTCTTTCTAATGCATTCTGCCACTAAGAGAAATCTTGCCTAGATTTTAAAATGGCAAGAAAAAGAGTCAGCATGTGTTACAAATACTTTCTCATTCTGCAAGCTCATTTCAACCACAGGGGAAAGTCTACTGGTCCAAATTCAATGCCAAAGGGAAGAGCCTGTCTGCCTCTCAGGAGGCAGAATATACTAGCATCACACAGGGTGCTTAAACTCAAGTCATCCCATTATACACATTGCAAAGTGCAAGAGCATCCTGAGGAGCCCTGTTCTCTATCTACCTTTCTTTCACTGGCTTTGCAAGTCTGCCAAGGCACCAACAGCCAGTGCAAGCGAACAGCAGGAGGCCTCTATAGAGGCAATTTCTCTTGGAGCCTGCCACAGCAACGGGTGTGCACAGACCAATGAGAGGCTGCACCGCTCCCAGGGACATGAATCACAGCTTTATGTGATAAAATGCAAATGAAAGGTAGCTGTAGCCCATGGTGTATAATGC
>VZZY01021187.1:47116-90413 GCA_013400335.1 Eurystomus gularis | reverse complement strand
GGGGGGGGGAGAAGCAAAAT
Organism: Eurystomus gularis; assembly: GCA_013400335.1. Taxonomy (NCBI): domain Eukaryota; kingdom Metazoa; phylum Chordata; class Aves; order Coraciiformes; family Coraciidae; genus Eurystomus; species Eurystomus gularis. The sequence goes on along the minus strand of VZZY01021187.1, from coordinate 90,393 downwards.
ACCAACCCAACCCAACCAAAAAACCACCACAAAAAAAACCCCCAAGCCAAAAACACAAAGAAAAAACAGCACAAGCAACTCTACCCCTTCACACCCAGATCTTGTGTGTTTTGGGGTATACAGGTTGCTCTTTGAGTAAGCCACTGCATAACTAAATCCCTCAATCAAAGCAAGCTTAAGATGAATGGATTCCCCAACTTTCTCCCCTAAAGCTCAGTTTATTCAGAGAGCCCTTCTCATTACTGATACTATGTCATGCTTCTTCTGAACTGCTGGCAGACAGTTGCTTCAAATTTTTCTTCTGCTGTACTGCATCTTTCCACTTTCACGAACTCATATGGGATATGAAAAGCTAATCTTGAATAACTACTTTCTTTAATGCAGCTTTTTCTCTTCAATTTTACCTACAAAATTTCTTTTTTGCTATCAACTCTACTTTAGGGAAGAGTGTTTAAGCCTGTATGTAAGTGGGCTGCTTTTCTAAAGAGTTAATTGTCTAAATATTCCAGCTTTCCCAGCAGGCTACAAAGAAAAAGTATGCACAAATGTGCCTGTAAAGATAGATCAAAATGTTGACAACACAGGATATTGAATTTGCCAATTTGCCTGTAATGCATAGACTACATCACTGAGTGAGTGAAAACTTTTTGTTGCTTTTACAGCTTTTTTAAGTTTGTCACAAAACAAGTAATAGGTAAATGCCCCAATCCAAAGATCCCACACTGTAAAACTATTTTGCATTGATTTAAAAGTGTTAGGATTGTTTACATTACAGCAGTTCTGTAACTGCACACACAGGACCAATCCACAGCTCTAAATGAAGACTTACAACTAACTAGGAACACTATGATTTCAGAAATACGCTACGGTGATCACTGTTTTTTGTTGGGTTTCTGGTTTTGCCTTTTTTTTTAAACAGAGCAGACAAAATGCTAAGAAATACACTGAGAAGATCTTTACTGACAAAAGTTTTAGTATGTTGACAACATCCATTCTCCATCAGTATCTGCTGTTCACTGAACAGACTGGCATAATATAGGGTGTGCATACTAGCTACAGTTAGTGAGGCTTTGCAATGAAAAGATTAATTATTAAATTAAGTAAAAGAAGTATTTTCAAAGAGTATGTTCTCAAAATTTCCCTCCACAATTGACCCTAAAACCATTTGCGTTTTACTGGATGACACCAGGGCTTTAAGCTCAAATGAAAAAGAATGAAATAATGCTAAGTAAGAGCAAAGGAAGTATTTTCAGGAGTTAATTTTGCATGGCTGGAGTAAGATACTAGACCTTGCTGTTGATACTAGTTTACAATTTTGAAAAAAACCCCAAACATTGAAACAATGGCTTAACTTGATAGTATCTATGAGTAGGAAAAACAAGGGACCGTTTTGTTCAAATGAAAATAATTTTACCTTCATCAGACCCATAACATTAAAAAAACCCAAAAAAACCCAAGCCACACGACAATGAAAAAAAAAAACCCCACAAAACAAACAAAAAACCAACTCACCCTAATTCTTTTACTACATAACTGCTAAGAAGCCTGTACTTACAGGTTCTGGTTCCTAAGCTCGTGCTTCATCCAAACCAAGCTGGTGGGGAAACATGCATGTATTTCACCTTTTCCTGTATCTAACACATCTTAGCCATCAACTACCCATCAATAGCCAGAATACACCTGAAGCAGATTGAAGACACTACATTGCACCTAACTGCAGTGATCCTAAGAGCAGGATGTCCCCTATTTCAATCAAGCCCCCTTTTCTTCCTATAATGTTTCAGCAGTGAAGGGAAAGGTAGGGCACAGCACCTGAGGATACTCAGAGGCACTTCCTACCAGCCGACAACGCCGAGCCAGACAGATCCTCTGGAACACCAGAACACTTGGAGAAGCCACATCAAAGCAGAGCAGAAATTTCATCTTAGAAATAGTTATCCTCTTTGTCCATACTAAAGAGATGTGCCTCCTTTCTCACTGAAGATGATCAACATTAAGGCACACTAATAAAGGCAGAATACAGAACAGACAGAGATACGAATTAAGTAAGTTTTCCACCAAGTCAAATCATCAAATCAATACTGCACTGAGGGTCATCGCTTAGAGGTTCACGTTACATCATCTGGACAGCCCTAAACAGAGTTGACACGAATACCAGCAGGAAAGGAGTCTGACAAAGGGTGAAGAGCTAACACGCCATTCTACAGGGGAAATCTGCACTGGCACTGCTTGGGTGGGCTGAAGAATATTTCTGGAGGGAGATAACATTCCTCATTGCTATCAAACTTTCATTTGTGTTAAACTCACTCCAAGAAAAGAAAGAATGAAAAAAAAAAAAAATCTTCTTGTCTCCTACTTATCAAACTATCAAGCAAGTTGTCCAGAAGAAATTTCAACTGAAAAAAAATATTTGTATTCCCCATTTCTAAAGCTCATTACACTTAGAAAATCACCACTAAAAAATCATACCTCTAAACATTTCAGAAAATTAAGTCCTATTCAACTATTTGCAACACAACTTATCTGCTCCAATGGAACTTAAACCATCCCCTTGACACCTGTGCAGTGTGCCACGACGAGGTACCGCACACGGACAATGTTTGGGTTTGATGCTGCTTTTTATGCTGTATCCCACACTACACTGGTTATTGGTCCAGTGAAAAGCATGACTGATTTCCTAGTTGGCTTTGCCATTAAACAGAGGAAGTTCCAGCAAATGCCTCTCTTTGTAAGGCGCCCTAGCACACAACAATCAGTGCCTACTCCTGAATTGCTGGCAGATGGCTAAATTCTGACCACAAGCTATTGGACAAGCAGGATAAATGCACCAGAGAGCTGATATGTATTAGATGTGAAATTAATATACCTTCTGAAAAAGTTAAAGCTTCTGTCTAAGAAGAAACATTTTGGGCAACTGAGTTGTTATCTTCCTGTTCTTGAATCTACTATATTTAGCCAGCCCTGCAGAGTTTGAAGACCTTTTGCTATATGACATAATAGCAACCATGCTGTTGAGCTCTTCTCACCTTTTGACACCACACACCTCTTCAGTTTATCTGCATGGACACAAACTGAAAACAGAAGCTTGGCACTGAGAAAATCGTTTGCAGTAAAACGGACATATTTCTGATGACGTGAACAGAACTCAGGAATGTTACAACCCAGTTCACTAACTTGTCATCAAAGATCTACCTGCCTACTCAAGGAGCAGGTTAAAAAAAGAAACACAAGACATATAACAATAACAGCAAAATGGACAGTAACAACAACAACAAAAGTTAGAATTGGGCAATTGCATTTTTGTACTGTCAGTACTTTAACATTCTACTACAGCTCCAAACACCTATAAATAAATAAATAGGAAGAACAGGCAACAATGTTTTTTCCAAACTGATTTTCCCCAAAATCTGCTTGGGTTGTGAGTTCATTTACTCTCCAATTCAGCAAACAAGAAAATCTCTCTAACCACACCACCTAGTGAATCCTGATACTACATTCTCTCTTGTCAAGTGTCTAGTTTCAGGAGATTTAAGATCAATTTAAAATCAGTGCAAGTCCTATACTTTTGCAGCCATTGCAACACATTTTCATAGCAAGTAACACGAGCCACACTTGGAATTAGCCTTAACACAACAGTTTGAAACTCCTGAAGAAAGGCAGTTCCTCCAGTGGTTAAATCAGCCATTTTATATTTAATATTTTTAATATATCTTTATACGTTCATACCAAGATGATCACTGTCACTGAATGGGCTTGCAGGGAAAAAGTGGTATTACCTGACAAAGAATCTTACCTACCTTGTCACTTTAGGAGGTTCATGACAAACACAGGGAGAAAGAAAGGGAAAGAAAAAGTCAGAAAGCTTCCCTTCCATAAGGAACCATGAAGAACTGAATGAATTATAGAGAGTATACTGACACGACACTGGATCCCATCCAATTGAGAGGGTCATATCAAAATTTTCTCATCCCTTATCCATTTATTTGTCAACACAAAGCTATCTTAAAGCCGCCACAGAATCACAAAGTTAATCCAAAAGACAGAACTATTCTCATGTAGCTAAAGGTAAGAAACACACAATAGAACCTAGAGCTGGCGTACTTCACAGAAGTAGATTATTTGGCATTAGTTTTTCTTAGACCCCACTACAACATGCAGTCCCTTCAGACAGAAAAATAATGGTGCTGTATGGACATCTTTCAAGTAGTATTCACTTATTTTAATAAAGCCTTCTCAAGACTTGCAAACCTGCTTACTGTCTCTCTTTATAAAAAGGCATTATTCTGCCAGGTGGTTTATCCAGACTCCCACAAGCTTTAATTATCTCTTCACTTAATGAGTACAGTAGACAATCTAGATTTATTGCAGTAGCTAGAAGCTTGTGTGAATAAAGTATCAGTTCTGTTTGTGATGTGGCAGCTATCTTTGTTTGCAGACTCTTCTAATTACTTCCAGGTCATTAAGTCCATCTCGAAGCAGATATTTTACTGTCATTAAAAAAAAGTGGTTTAATGACACAAAAAAGTCAGTGAGTACAGGAAAAAAAAAAAAGTCAGAAAAGGCCAAAACAAACCTCAAACCTGTTAATTCAAAACTGGATTACAGATCACAGAAATCATGCAGGTAACTTGACACGCATCCAATAAGACATCACAAGAATCAACAGGCTACACTGGGCACGTTTCAAAGTACAATTTCAGCTTATCAGTCACCACATTAAGCCATTTGTTTTATACAGATTTAACAAGGTTAAATTACAATAGGTTATGTTACTCACTAGTCTAAACACTGACTTTCCAATATGCAACACAGTACTTCCAGGAAAGCATATGTATATAACCAAAGAAAGAATGCTATACATATACATACATACACATGTGTGCATGTCAGAACTGACAGAGGATAAAAATCAGCAAAAGCTGTCTGTACTTGACCAAAGGCAGCATTGGACCGTGTGTAATTTTCTTCATTTCACTAGTGAACAACCTTTTTAGAAGCAGAAACCCAAACACACTCACTTGCTATGTCTCCTTCTCGCTTCTCTTCCAGAAACAGTATTTGCTGAGACAGAAACCCTGGTTGCTGTAATTGCTTGATCTGCTTGTTCACTGAAAGACCATTTTCTTGTACCAGTCCAGCCACTATCAATCCTTTCTTGAGTCGTTCATTTGTGATATATTTTCAAAAGGTATAGCCATGGGTATTTCAGCAATAATTAGATCCTGCCACTTGAGCTATCCAGTCAATGGCCATGACTGTAATTCTAAAGGAAAAGTTCCAAATGCAGTGTCACAGGACACCTAACAAAGTGCAGTTTAACCTACATGTTCAATTGACCCCTTACGCTGACAGCCCTAATTGTTCACAAGTGGACAAAACTATGCATTAAAATGTCTTTTGGTGTTGTTTTAAATCAAAGGATACTGATTTCAATCATCATGTCTGAATTTGCAAACTAATTGCATCTCTTCCATTCTCTTTCAAGAGAAGTTGTTCTCACAATTTAAAAGACTCCCAACACATTCTTGGAGAAATACTTCAGGTTTTTTTCATCTAGCTCCTCCCTATTAGGCAGATATCACCTTCAACTCAAGATCATAGTTTTATACCTTTTGATCAATAAAATTCCCTAATAATAAATAAGAAGCCCTGGCCTAGTGTAGTCAGTACATTGAGTCTTTTGCCTTCCAAGGTATGTTTGTGCACAACTGCTCTCAGATTGATCTGGATTTGGCAGAAAGTCATAATGTTAGCACAAGTTTGTACTTTCATTTGTACGGTTTACCTTCTTCAAGTATGTACTGACAGTGCACACTGGTTCTTTCATCTCATGCTCTGGATTTTAGCTCCCTAAGACATGCTGCACTAGCGAGTGAGTGACTGCAGTCACTGCAATACAAACAAAGCCCAACTTCATTGTCCATCCCTTAACAGAACCACCAAGTATCAGGCCACGAACTTAAGTTTCATAATTCAGTGAAGGGAAAAGATGTGGTCAGTGAAGTTCCCTATATTAAACACACCAACATATACACTGTAGCTGTAAAATTGATGATACTATAATTTCTCAATCAGCCATCCCACCTCATCACTCAAGAAGTGACCATCTAAGAATCACTGATATATATGAAGCTACGGAAAATACTCAATTTTAGCTCTCCAGTGCTCTAGTCACTGTACTAAAAGAAAACAAAGTTTCCTAGGGTAAGTCAGGTGAACCAGAGGCTGGGGGATGCAGAAGAAGGAATGGCATTGTGGGGCGACTATGAAAGCAGGTAAGGCCCGGCTGCATTGAGAGGAAATTATTTCTATCAGGGTTCCACTGGAACACTACGCATTTTACACACCATTTTGTTCACAACAGCCAAAGACCAGCACAGATTTTTCTTGGCATTTCCTTTTCCCCCAGAGTCAATAGCAGCAGTCACTGGGCTTTGCTCTTTCTGTTCTTTTACCCTTCAACTCCCTGAGGTCTCAGGCAGCCAGGGCTCCAGTGCTCTGATGGTCCCCTGCATAGTTATTAAGAATCCACTAGCAGCCATTTAGGTCCTTTCTCAAACCTTACCCTAGAGCTTCAGATTTAATTCCAACTCCTCGGAGTCTGAGCAGATTATTTTCCTATGGATACTTCCTAAGATTTATTTCTTTTCTCTGCAGTACTCCAAACAGGTACTGCTTGATAACCTTTTCAATTCTTTATTTACTACAAGGGGTCACTAGACAAGAAATGGTCTTCCTCACTAGACATATTACACAGACGCAACAGAATGAATCATAATCCCCTAGGGCTACACTGGCCTAGGGGATTATCCTTTGTCCCAGATCCTGAAAGATCATAGAATCACAGAATGTTTTAGGCTAGAAGGGACCTCTAGAAGTCATCTGGTCCAACCTCCCTATACAAATAGGGACATCTCTACCTAGGTCAGGTTGCTCAGAGCTGCATCAAGCCTGACCTTGAATGACTGTAGGGATGGGGCCTCCACCACCTCTCTGGGCAGCCCGTTCCAGAGATCTATGATGTATTTTCTATATTGAAAAGATAGGTAAGATACCTATCTTATACCTATAATACCTTCAGCTTATACCATCTTAGCTCTTTTTAAAAAAAATTGTTTGTATGTCCATTCACTTGCAGGCTGCAATGATTATAAATCCAACAGTAGCACATTCAATTGCACTCCAAAGTCATAATTGAAAGGATAAATAACCATACATGTTTAGGGGTGTATTAGTGATGCTATAAAAACATAAAAATTCCCTGTTCTAATCAGAGATGTCCTAACACAGAGTTAGGCAAGCCTCTCTCACCATGGCCTATTAAAAAACCACTGGAATGTGAAGTAACTCTTCTTGGAAAAGGAATTTAATAATACAACCTTTATAATGCCAGGGAGTTGTCAAATCACTCATAGAGTGCATGCATTCTATTCCTTCCTCCAAGCTAAATATGCATTAGAAAAACAGTCACAAGATGGAGTTATTAATAAAAAAAGTTCTGTTTCAAAGAAAATTTATGTTTGTAACTTGATAGATACAGCATATTGGGTAATATATCTCCTTGGCAAGAAGTGTTTGTGTCACTCATTCCTTCTTTTAAATAAACAATCTTATACCTGTTATTAAACAGTCTGTAAATCTAAAATAGAAGAGCCTCCAAAAAGCATTTAATGCAGAAGTAGCTCCCATTTTCTAACTGAACAGTAGCTTCAATCTCAAAAGAAATCTCATGTAGTATGATAAACTTCCAGTTATGTTATCTATGCAATTTCTTTTGCAGAAACATCCAAGAAATGAGGTAGTTACTACAAAACCAGTTCTAGAATGCATAACCTACGTCGGTGACCTTGGGCTTCCAGTAATCGCCTTACCAACAAAGCACGCACCTGTCACTGAACTAGTTTGTGTCATATTTCAGAGTCAAATCATTGGATCCACAAGATAAGATCTTTGGTCTTGATTTTGATCCAGCTTACTCAGTTGACTACAGTAGAGTGGCCTTAAGATCTACTAACAAATGTAAGGATACAGGAAATTAAAAAGCAGTAGTGACTATGACTTTGCTTCCTATTCTCGTGCAACTCATTTAACCAGTGATGTGAGCAGGGTATCGCCACCACATTTTCCCCCTTTCAGTTCAATTTTTGTGTCAAAGCCTAAATTAACAGCTTTTCCTTCAAACCTAGCAGGTATTGCAGCTCCAGGGTCCTTCAAGGCCACACAACTCATGTGAGCCAGCAGTAAGAATGTTAACCTGGAATTTTCAATAGTACAGAATTAAATGTCAAGTCCTTAAGTTTCATGCATTCGCTTTAGACTAACTGAATGTCTAAGGGCTTTGCAAGTTAAAACCAACCATTAAATTTCAGATGGTAAGGCACCAACAAGTAGTGCCCTGGTAACACTCTGTAACCAGAGAGCTCTCTTGAGAGGTGAGACTTTCTATATTGTCTAGAATATCTCTTGAAAAATAGTGAGGTGATCCAGTTTCAGGAATTTAAGGAGTACTGAAGATTGGAAAACCAAGATCCTTTGAAAATGAGAGAAATAGAACTACTTTATATTAACAATTTATTGTTTCATGTTACTTAACAGTATCAGAAACTACTAGTTACAAAAGCTGTAATGAACGCAGCACAATCCTTGATAAAAAAAAAACTACGAGAATTAAAACAACAACTCGAATCCCACATCTCTATCCTTACAAAATTCAACAGAGCTGTTTTTGTCCTGCAAAACACTATCTTCATCCCTAATGCTGATTCCCATGTGCTTAACTGGGCTCTAAATTGAATATATTTCGACACCTGCCTCAACTTAAATTAGACATTTTAAGGCCATTGACTTCATTCGAACTGAAGCACAATTGCACTGACTCAAGTTTACGTGCTTCTCCAAGACTGACATGCACCATTTAGCAACCTGCATTAACCTCTACAGTGCAGGACCAGAACTATGACTAGTGACAAGAAAACAAGCAGTTACATCACTGAAACCACTTGCACCACTGTCTCAGCAAAAATCTTCTTCAGGTGGTCAAAAAGAGCAAGATGATGAATGATTAAAGCAATCCTTGCCACCAACTGCTTCCGTGCAAAAAGTAACCTCAACTGGGAAAGGAGAGGGGCGTATTAGAGTGTCCCACTTCAAGTTACAATGTACATGTTGAAGGTGGGGACTAGCTGCCCATCAGAGAACGCTGTTCAAGTGCTCTCAGAAAGCACTAAACCTGCAAGGCTCCCAGAACATCTGACCTGAGCATCCAAATTAGATTCTTATTCTGTAGAAACAAACATCCTTACTTCAAACCCTTGCTGTCACATAAATATAACTCTCACTCAGTGTGCTGGCACATGTAGCTGTCTCTACTATCTTCCACTGGTAGGAGCAACCATCCTAAATCAGCAGTCAAAAACAAGGAAAAAAAAAGAAAACCCAACAGAAAAATTAGACAGCCAAGAAGCTGTCTACCCACAGGGTCACAAAGAAATATGGTGATCACTGGATTAATAAAATCATAATAAAAAACAGATCAAGAGATTTGTCAGATTGTTAGAGATTTGTGGTTGAGATTTGTTAGTCACTAGAGATTTGTGGTCCTTGAATAAGCACAGCCTTCTATATTTTGGATGCAAGTGTTGCATATCATAAAGAAATTATTAATAAAAACAAAAATCTTGAGGAAAAAAGGCTCATATTAAACAATTTTACAAGAATTGTTATTAAAGATTTAATTAACTTGTTATTGTTACTAAATAGCTTTGAGGATTAAAGCAGCTGCTTATGCTACATTCTATTATTACACCACATTATATATAATGTTTATATTAATAATACATTTAAATTGTTTGTAGCTAAATACAGTTATTGTACAGTATCTAACACAAAGCCATCCAGAGAGAAAACTGAGAAAATATTTCAACCACTCTGGTTTGGCTTTTTAATTAGAATGAGGTCTTTAGTCGCCACGTAAATAATTGATTGGAAATCAGTGTTTCAAACTCCTTACCCTGCATCCTAGAGGTATTTCATCACTTAAACATGTTTAGTTCCTAAGCTTTAAATAATGTTGAATCGGTCAAACTCTGTATCAATGGATCTATTGCACGGTACTGAAACTTCGGCCAGCCAACTTCCTCTGCCTAGTTCTGCAAGTCCATTGCTCTTCTTTTAACACACTAGTCTCACCAAAGGATTATGAATCAATCACTTTACCTAAAGAGATTTTTAGATTTATTTCAGGGACACTAAGCAATTGCGAACGATGTTCAAAAGCACATATTATTCTTTTTCTTCCTTAAAGAAATAGTTATATCTGAAATATGTGATTATAATGGTTCAGAAATGGTGTTTCCTAGCTGCCGCTTTTTAATTACTAGTATATTAATATATGTATCATATAAAGTGCACACTAACACATGTGAATTTATAATAGCGATCCATACAATATATTTTATTCTCAACAATGCATTTTGAGTACAATTCTAGATAGGGAGAAGCCCAATCTGAGTTTATATCTAGAGCCAAGATTAGGCTCCTAAGGAACCAGGGGTTTGGTTGAAGCTTTAATCTGGTAAAAACCTTTTCACTCTTGGGTACCGTGAAGTTTCCCATTACCACTCAAGCTGAGTTTAAATTACCTAGAAATGCAGAGCCTATTGAGACTTACTGCTTAAATATACAAAAGTTTCAATCAGATAAATTACTGAATCTCATGGTTTTTCTTTTCTTGCACAGAGTATATTAGACTATTGCCTTTTACAATATTTAATTAAACAATTCTATCAATTATCCTGAGCAAATACGCAAATACAACCATAGCTGCTTCACGCAGTGTTTTCAGACTTAGCATTCATTAAAAACTCCACTAGACTGTGCAGCGTATTAAATTCATTTTGCAAACATAGCAATTGTCTTACCTAAGAAAACTGTTCTTTATAATTAAAACATTTGCTCTTATTTGGCACTTTTCCCTCTGTAAGTTGAATTAAGAAACTAAAAAGAGGCTCCCCTGCAGTATTGATAGGTCTAGTACGCGGAAGTGGGGGCACGCACTTGGGGCTGGGTTGTGCTTTATGTCCCCCTGAATGAGAAGGATATAATTAGCCATCAACAAAACTGTATCTCAACGTCATCTGTGCAACAAATAATAGGCTTGTAAAACCCACTGCCACAAGATATTTCTGGAACCAAGGCCTCGCTATTATACACAGAGTGCGTACCTACATGGAAAATGGTCTTGCCTGACACTGTTACAGGGCTGCCTATGCCTAGAGGCATCTAGGATTTTTAGGATTAATTTTGAGATGGTACTCAACCACACTGAACTCCTTTCCCACCTACATTTGGTACAAACTATTGAACTATTGAATGTAGTATTTCACTTTCTCTGAGCCCAACATAAGCGTACTTCAGGTATCCCTACATTAAAGCAGGTATGTCCTAAGCATCCATACACAAATTTGCTGTGTCCTTATGTGGACTCCCTTCTGCAGCACCCCTAAAATTCAACCTCCTAAGAGAACAGGGAGTTTTGGAAGTGAGTGGAAACAGGTCTATATTCAATTAAAAGTCCAACAGTTTCCACACGCAGGCTGAACTGCTGAGTTTTGAGGCTTACAGTTCAGATGCTTGGCAATATGAGATTAAGAACAACCTTCCTTTTCCAAAAGACTAAGTTCCAGTATTAGAGATAGTATACTGAAATAAATACCCAGCAGGGTAAATACACTCATGGTACAATCTGATATAGCCATCACCACCAGTAATCAGTAAACACAGGGCACTCTTCTTTAAGAAAAGCACTTGGTTAAGTTATATAAACTAGAATTAATCTAAAGGACAACTAGCTCCTGCGAAGCAACCACGCTGCAGAACAGCACTTGAGCTGGATGGTATGGTGGTATTAACAGCTTAGTCCACACTGCATTACCAGCTCCAATTAGCAGAAGCATCCAGGTTTCCATCCCTATCTTGACAGCTATATTTTTAAACTTTCTGCATTCAACCCAAGAGGCCTACAGACAGACAAAACACAGCAAAAGGCTGACCCACAGCCATCAGTAAAAAAAACAGACTTATGTATGCAGTGTTGGAAAATAAACAGAAGTCCACAAACATATACAAAAGGTTGATGTGCTGTATCTGAAGGTCCTACCAGCACAAAAAGAAGTCGAGATGGACAACAATACATCAGACATTGGACTCAGATCTTTGTGCAGAAAGCAGAGAGGGAAAGAACAGATCTCACCGTGTTCTTCAGTTAGAACTTATTCTCTGAAGTATTAAGCAGTGAGAATCTCTGAATTAACTGAAGCCACTTGCATGGACAGTCTTTGAAGAGATGATCTTCATACCGTTCTAGACAATTTTAAGAAAATTTTGCTGGACTATTTTTTCGATTCATCTCCACACTAACTTAGTAAAAACCAGTAAAAAGCCAAAAAAAAGTGACCATGATTTTTTTTGTTTGTTTGAATGCCACAAGATCTGAGGCTTCATGTAGAGAACAAGCAAGAGCCCTAAAGCAAATGAAAAGCTTTTCTTTCCTGTGGTATGTTTAGACTGGTCCATGTTATAGCATGCTTTCATATTCATAAAATCCAATTTAAGTCAAGAGAAATGAATTGTCACATGCGGAGATAGAGCTTTGTAACAAGTACTCAGGGCAAGAAGAAACTTCAGGGACTAGGCTGACACTTAAAAGACTTATCAGGAGAGAAAATGCTTCTAAAAAAGTGATCCAAGTCTAACTTAATATGAGATATCACCTTGTGTTGGTGTGGAGCATTTCTTTTAATTCCAATGTATTTTAATGTTATTTGCTTTTTATTTAAGGTACACCTGTGCCTGAATATAATGTTTTTTTAAGACAAATTTGAACACCTTTTTAAAACTTTAGAATTGTGTGCTACTTTTCTAACCAGTTTTAAATGGACCTTTACTTTACACAGGACTACTTGTTCCATAATTATACAGTGGCACCATTGGCAACTAATTAAAGTGCAATTTTATGCTGAAAATGCTTACTGGAGTACTTCAATGAGAAAATTTTCCTTCACAGATGAAACTTCATTGTTTGCCTTTTAAAAACAAGCTGTAGTAAATCTGTTTATAAATAAACAATAATTTAAGATACTATTTTAAGAAATGGATCTTCTATATATAAACTGTAATTTCTGCCATTAGAGATAAACATAACATTTTAAACTGGAAACACAGCTCAGGAATTGTACTATTTTTCCTTCCCTTTATAATCCATAGCTGAAAGCTAAAATAAAAGTGCAAACCACTACAACCATGAAATCATATATTGAAACTGCATCCTGAGCATCCTAAAGTCTTTGGTGGGTTACACTTGATACATAGACATTGTCAAGAGCACTCCCTGTTATCACAATAGCTTTGTAGCTATTTAGGGAATTTAGTCACTTGAGCAAGTCTTTGCACATAAATAAAGACTGGGAGCATGAAAGAGAAAGCATTTTCAAGGCTTTTAAAAATGATAGATTAAACAGAACGTATTTCTCCATGTTATGGGTTCTGTGTACTGAAAAGTAGTGTTACGTTCTTCTTTCAAGCCAGTATTTGCGCTTGTCCGAGGAGAAGGCAACAGTAAGATTTAAACTCCTGTATTTTTTGAAAAGAATCTGAAATGGTACACTTGTGAAAGCCACCAAGGCAGTAACAATAAGAGCAATCACTCAGAGGTTTCCTGTGTATTCCAATGCCTGGCATTCATCCTGTAAAATATGAGGAGATAAAGAAGAAAAGATTCATCACCTCTTTGGGAGATGGGAAGAAGTGGAAGTGTAGATCCCAAGACGATCCTTATCCCTCAAAGAAAGAAGGACCATGGAAGAAGGCTTCATTGAAAAGTTTTAAAAAAAAAAAAGTTATCCTTCAGTTGTGTATAGCATTTTTAAATGACTGACAGTGCTCTAGAATCCTGCTCCACTTATTAGCCCTTACAAGAACAAACATTTTAGACAACTACCTGAAACCTCAGGGTACCTAAATAATTTTTCGTTTCTGAAAATACAGGTCACAGACATTTCACACAAAGTTATGAGTTAAAATAGGAAAAATTTGTTTCCTTTTTGGGGTATACTTATTTTCTCATCTTTGGGTCCTTTAGAGTCTCAAATATTTATTAGCATCCTATGGTAATAAATGCAAACACAAATCAGTGTCATTGAATTTTGACCTTTATCTTATTTTTACGTGTATATGCACATACAACAGAACCATTACTCCTAAGTCTATCCAGATGCCAACTACATTAGCAGCAACATTTTCGATTCAATATTTTTTTTAACTTCAGTACTTATCCTTCTTTTTTTTTTTCCTAAAATAAGGTTTCATTTCATTAGAGACTTCAGAATGGAGAACTGCTGGGTTAGCTTTCTTACTGGAATGCTCTGGTTGTATGTAACTTGGGTAGAAGTTGGAAAATTCACAAGATGAAAACCTACCAATGTAAAGCAACAGTTCTGGTCCTCTTTTCCCTTTCTTATCATCAGTTGTCACTGTCCGCAGAGCACACCTCTGCTGTTATTGCAGTGCAGCACAGCCCATGCTGAAGCTACACGGTCCTTCCATCAGGTTCGCTGTGAATTAAACACTTTCTATTACAGCAAAGAGCTGTAATAGAGAAAATACCCGAGTCTCTATGAGATATTAAAGTCACTTGACATCAGTGGAAAAACAACTATTGACAATACTGGGCTTTGGATCACACCTTCTAAGAAGCTTCCTTTCTATACTCATTTTTCTCCTTGCTATTTTTCACATTGCTCTTCCTACGATGCTTTCTCACTATGTAGTCTCTACAGTAATAAGAACACCAATCAAATACCATAAGGTAGCTCTTTACTAAAACAGTAAAGTGATCGGGTTTTTTTCCCTTGCTCAAGATTAGTATTTCATTGTACACAGGAATAATATTCATCCACATGCATCCACATCCAATGCTGCACGTTGCCCTCTTCACCACTCAGTTCCTCGCAAGAAAGCATACTCTTACAGGTGGTACTACTCCTAAGACAACTTGTGTTGTTCTCAGACTGCATATGCATACCAAAGAACTCATTCAGTTTACACAGTAATAATCTTTTTTTAACCATTACCAGTACAATGGAGTGATGCATTAGTATTTCCATAAAATTTATTTTCCAATAAATCCAATTAATGAGGTAATTGCACACAGACATGAAAATTAGTTTAAACAAGTCAATTAAATCATAAACAGTTCAGAAATAAGATAGTGTGCTTGTAATGCAATTAGTATTCTAATATACTAGTAACTAATAAACAGGATCTTAATTATATGTCAGGTCAAAAAGAGAAAAGTTTTAACTCCTAAAAAGGAGCTTTTTGCTGCTACATTACAGACTCTGGCTGAGTTTAGAGAAAGTGATCCATGTTAATGAGATCAAAATGCTGTTATCTAGAATAATAAATAAGGATTTTTTATTTTTAATAGAAATGCATCTCCAAAATGGCCCAGGTGACTGAAAAAAAGCATTACTGACAGCAAGAAACTAATCACACTATAATCTACATGATTTAATTATTCTTTAACACAATGCTCTCCCAAAAGCTTTTCAGAATAGTAAAATCACTGCTAGAATAAAATATTTGGTAATATTTTAATATTAATCATCATAAATTAATCTTATATTAATACACTGAACAGTACTGCTGGTCAAAATGAAATGAGTTGTACTGAAGTGATGACTCATGAGAAAGGCCATCTCTTGTTATTGTGTAATTCTACGTTAATTTATGGGGCACTGAGATCTAGGAGCAGCACACTCAAGGTCACTGAATTCCATTCACCAGACCGTCTCTTATCTGTCAAGTTGTAGTGCTGGCTGAGAACACTTGTGGAAGGCTCCTTTCAGGTGGCTGGTCAGTGGACTGAGGGATCATTATTAGCAATGATCAGATTCATTCAAGAGCTAATATCTGAAATGCAGAGGATGGTACTTTTATTCAAATTTAAAGGACAACTAGCATGTATTACTCTTAATTTATAACTTGTCCTTAGGAAAAGGCAACAAGGAAAATCCCCAGAGCCAAAGAAAAAAGCCTGTCTAGTATAGCAATAACTTCACTTGCTAGCTTTAAAAGTAAATACTACACCTAGCTACTACAGAGTGGTATACTTCTGGGACTTAGAACAGTTTATGAACTAGCTCCTTAAAAACATGGCTTTCACCAAACTGGAGGCCACAGTGCAGACTCTCGCATGCTGCACATTCTCTGCTGTGTGCTAGATGCAGCAGAGCGGAGATGACATGCCGCCCCTGTCCCATGCCACGGCACCTGCAGAAGAGCAACTACACCCCAAAATCCTGAGCTCCTCAGCAACACCTTGAACTGAGAGGGCACAATAGTAACCATCTGCATCATCAGTCTGTTCAAATTTTAATGGCAACTTTTGTGGACATGCGATTCCTTGAGCAAGCAGTACTTCCCTCCATATCTGGGGGATGCAATTTCAACCCAAGTACCATGAGACAAAGCCATTATTTGCCCGCTCGTTAGTTCCAAGAAAAATAATATTTTGTAATATCCAATACTTATCCTTTGTTGAATTCACAGTCCAGTAAATTAATGACTAGCTTTACAGGAAGAAGTGGCTAATAGGATTTTCCCAAGAAGTATTTGCCTAAAGCTCCTACAGGAAAGTCTGAATGGAAAGAAGGGTACAGAGAAAGGAAAGCATTTTCCTACCTAACATATTTATACAGACACATTCCCATCCTGTCTTGTGTCGTATGATATTAAACAATTAGATCATAAAAAATGATACCCTCAAGCTGCAGAAATGCAATTAACACCTTTAAAAAGCACCAAAAAAAAGGACAATCCCAGAGCTTTAGTCCAGAGGCACAAATGGTTGGTTTTAAACCTCTTTAGGATTTTAACAAACAAGGTAATCTACTAGGATTTTTGAAATACGTTGAAATTTGGCCCTAGGGACTTTCCTCTGGTCACACAGGAATTAATCATTCTAAACTCTTAGCATATCCTTCTTATTTGCTAGAAGTCAGTAAAGAAAAAACATACTAGAAGTGGAAATGAATTAATCATGTTTTTACAATACACCACACTTCCCATAATGGAATTTGCTCATGTTTTTATTGTTTTATTTATTTTTTACACCCTAAGAATGAAGAGCATCTTTACCTGTTCACTCCAGGTTGCCTAGGGACAGTCAGAGCAGCAGACGGGAAACAGCCGGTCGCTCCCCCCAGAACTCATCACTAGGAACAAATGGCACAGGGACCCCAGAGACATTGACTTCGAAACATGTATGTGTTCGCTCTTTCCTTAAAGAAACAGTAGCAGGAAAGGGCTATTAGCCTGGGATAGCAGGGCAGGGTAGGGACCAGGGCAGCTGAGCGAGGATCGAGAGGTTCAGTGCTTTTACGTGTGTGATAATGGAGCAGGACACAGCAGCACTGCTGACCTGAAGGTTCTGGTACCATTAACAAGAGATGGATCATGGGTGCATAAATTTGTCACCCGTAAGTCCAGCAGAGATGAATATTCACTACTCCATTGACTTCTAAGTGCACATCTCCAGAAAAAACAGCCTTCTTACATCTCCTTACAGCACTCCTATTACACCCCTGCCATAAATCAGAGTATGTATGTGCTATTTTTTCCTTGCTCGACTTGGAAATCACCTGCATATCTTTCAATAGTGTATAACTATAAATGACTAGTCAGCAGCTGCACGCAAAAAGATGCTACCGGGAGGTGGGAGGAACAGAAATTATACCGTATACTTTTTCAGCTAGAAGTAGTTTCTCCCACACTGAACTCTAGCAAAAAAGTTTTACCAACACAAACATGGGCAAAAATCTTCAAGCAACATTTTAAAACAAATTCCTGAAGCCTGATGGCTAAATATGTTCAGAAAACTCTTCCTATGGCTTTATTTACATTAGCTACTACTAGGCTGTTAGCCAAGGGCCTGCTGCAGAGCCACCCATCCCCGGAACACAACCATCAGCCCACAGCCCAGCTGCCCTCCTGGCACTTCCCTTTTCCAAACACACGAAAGCAAAGATTTAAATAAAATTTACTCTTTGCTCTCTGCAAGACCTAATGCTTATCAAATGCCCTGGTCAAACACAAAATCAGACTGGGTTAGGAAACCGGTTTTGTAATTGATTTACTAGTTTTAATGTAAGAAAAGACATTTCAGTAGCATTTTCACTAAACTGCTTCTCTACTACAACAGTCAGCGCTCCCTCTACCAAACTTCTATTTTTAAGAAGTCAGTATCTTTGTTTGAAATAAGTAATGAACTGAAAAAACATTGTATATAGTATATTATGTTGTAAAAGCCGGTGTGGACACGGAGATTTTGAAAATTAGCCATTACTCGGACCTTCCAAGCATAACATGGAAGCAGCAGCATGGTTTTTCTGTAGCTGAAGCTGCAGCACACCAGTCCAGCATGGGCTATGCAGGAGACTTTCAATTAAGATGCTATGCCAACGGGAACAGTTCCGTAGAAAATCTTAGGCCATATACCAAATGACCACTGCCTGCAAAGCAGGAAAATAACCTTTATCTACTACATAAGAGGTTAAATTCATTAACAAGGACAAAGTTCCATGCTACTCTTAAAGCAGAAATAATTCAAAAAGTTCAAGTCTTACATAATACAACACAGTCAGTTTTCTTTTTCTAATTCCCCTACTTGCTCCTCTGAAAAGAAAAATACCCTTCGAATAACCTGTGTCTCAAAAACAACAGAAAAAGATACCTATTTTACTAAGAAACTTGTGAAGTACATTCATTTTCATATATTTTTCTGAGAAAAACCAAAAAAGTTAAATTGATCTTCCCAACGTGTTCCCAGAGCTTTGCAGTCAAACCTGGAATATCTTAACTGCACCAAGAAGAGGTTTTTCCATCCAGCTGTTCATTTCCAGCTCCTCAGTACCAGCCTCATCCTCTGCAAATCATTTTGGTACTGCATTGCATATGCGTCTGTCCAGCACCCCCCAATTTTCCAGCTCACAGAATTGAAGGGTTTGCAAAGATAACCATTTACACACAGTTGTATTTGAGACAGCCTAGAGAGTTAATTGAAGGTAAGGCTGCAGGATTCAGCTTACTCCACAGGGCTTCTGCTGTTTGAAATCAGTCTGTTCTCAAGACAGTTCAAGAGTGAACAGTCCCAGAGCATGGTTCCTGTGCCTATGGATGGCTCCATCCCGCCACACACCATCCATTCTGAGCTCAGAATCTTAAAAAAGGGAATATTTTTAAAGTATCTAATATACAAATCTTATATGTAAGTCTCAGATTCTTAACTCTGTTCAATCCATACAAAATATTGGAATAATACCAGGCAGAGTAAATAACCCAAGAATCTTCATTTAAAAAAAAAAAAAAAAAGAAAAAGAAAAAAATTAAACTTAGTTTCTGGTGCCAAATTTCATATAAAATGCTAGGTTGACATTTAAAACACCTTCTTGCACAAAGGGCACTGTTCATGTTACAAAAAATTAATTAACCAGATCTCACAAGCTTTTATGTATTGTAATTCATGGATTACTGAGATTCATAATTGAATAATATGTAGATGTCACCTAGAGGTACTAAACCAATTCTCCTACTTGTAATTGCCTGAGTAAGTAAGAATGACACTTACTTTAGCATTTTCTCTCTGATTAAGGCCGCTATAGATTTGTGGTTGCCTCCACGTAATATAAATCAATAAAGAATAATTTTCCAGGCAGTAAATCAATTGTCAGTTCACAGACCCTAATACCCCTGTGCAGGATTTATTGAAAAAATGAATAGCAGTCTTGTTAGTGGATATACAACATGCTTTATGGGCACATAATGGTGTAAGTCCCAGTCCATTACTGACACTGCTGTACCTGCCAAGTTCATTAACGCTCTCCTTGCTTTTTAGAACTGTGTTGAAATTTAAGAAAGGTGAACAGGCCTCTTAACAGGAAGAAAAGAAACAACAACTGTATTTGCTTTATACTCCTCATTAGCATCTTGGTGTCTGAATATTCCCATTTCTCCTGTAAAACTTTAGTGGAAGCATGCCACTGCACTCACTGAATGTTGTGAAATTATTAGCCAATGGATCGAGCTAAGACTGAGGTTTTAGCAGTTAAGCAGTCTGGAAAAGCACCGACAACAAAACCAGAAAAACCACTGAAAAATGTGAACCTGATTAGATTGAAGCATTTAGTATGCTTGCTTGTTCTGGGCTTTTTTCATCAGATAGACTCCCTTCTCTGTATTTCTCTCCTTACCTTTTATACAATCCTGCACTGTTACAGGATACAACTCCAGATCCAATGAACTTCTTCCTGGATCTACATTGGTACTGTTCATGTTTCCTCATATAACTTATATTTTCTTTGGTCACTAAAAACTAGTTTTATTATCACGGTGCCAAAAGCCATGTGCCAAATGCTAAAGGGTACTGGTAAAATCCTATCTAGACCGCTTCAAATCCCCGTGTATCAATGTAAAGAGCATGCACAGCAAAAGAGCATCCGCGCAGACCATTCCCCAGGACTGGACTTGAGCTCCTTCTTAATGCAGGTAAAGGCATCTTAAAAGCACTCAGAGAATACATACAGTTCAGTTGTCATTATCTACAAATGAACAACAGGCACATTCTTTGCTAGTGTAGGAGGAAGAGAGCAAAGATGACTTTATCTCCTTTACAGAGAACTGCCAAGGGCAAGTTCAGCCCCAGGTGAAGTGGGAGCTCGAATTAATAATAGTTTATTTTTTTTTAAATCCACGCCACAGGAAAGTGTCAAGAAAGAATTTTAAGAAATGGTTCAAAAATCTGTTCTATGACAGTCAACCTGCATCACTGTAATTCACTTCTGAATCACTTGGCACCGTCACCAATGTCACCTTTAAAAATGAAAGGTATTTGAACTTTTCTCTATACAAAGAACAATGGTTGCTCTCTCTCTTACAAAGCAGTGGAAAGAAAAAGTAAAATAGAAGCTATATACATACAGTTTTATGCAGAGAAGGCAAAAATTATGCCTTATGTCAGACTATTATGAAGAAAGAACTTGTCATAAATTCAAACTAGGCTCATTCCCTTACACATAAAATAAAGGTTGAGTGCAACCTTCAAGCAAAGGAGACAGAAAATGTGCACGCATTGTACTATCCACACTCTCCCACAGTGCTGAGAAAATAAGACCTTAATTATCCAACATTGTTGTCACCTAAAATAAGAACTAATGCTCCCCCATTGGTTTCTGAAAATCTGTTCCACCCTCAATTCAGTATCAAGCCCACATTGCACAGTCTAACTTCTCATCCTACTTCTAAGGTTTGCATTCTTTGGTATTGTGAATTTCACGTCTTTGCTGGGAGATAAATAGAATTGGACAAAAAGTATTCATTAAAACCCATTTCTCAAACAAAACGGCCTTAAAAATGAATACTCTCTTCCCACCAACCCCTGCCAATTCTGCTGACATTTTAAAAACCTATAGATGCTATTTAAAATGAGTCTGTAGATTCTTTTGATCAAGGTAAGATCTGAACATCTCATGTGAGAGAACAGATCATTTTGCGGTCCTAAGAAAGAATAAAAAATAAGTTAAATTCAAACTGAATACATAGCTATTTGTCTTTTGCCATATATATAAAAGAAAATTATTTTATTGCAGTTAAGTGCTTTTCATTCTTCTTGTTACACAATATTTCCAATCAGCTAACCCTAGAACAATACAGTTCAGGTTGGAAGGTAAGTTTGGAGGTCTCTAGCCCATTCCCCTGCTCAAAGTTCAGGTTGCTTTGGGTCTTGCCCAGCTGAGTTTTGATTATCTCCAAGAATGATATTCAAAAACCTATCTGAGCCTCTATTCCACTGTTAGACTGCTCATATGATGAATTTTTTCCCCAATATATCTGATGAGGTGAAATTACCATTCATCCCTACCACTTGCACCTCCGTGATCAATCTTCCTCCAGCTTCTCTGTAAATAAACTGGATCTTGTAATTTATTCTCTCCTGTCACGCGAAGAGTATCCAGAGACTTTCTTTTTTTCCCAATGCCCCAGCTGCCCAATCCTCTCATTTCCTGCTATTCTCCTTGCTAGTGTCACCAGCCAAACAGAGTCTTAGCCAAATGGCTTATATCCTACAGCCAGCAAACGGGGTACACTGGGTAATGATGCTGGGAAACGACAGTAGGAACTGCTGGAAGCTCTTTTTCTGCCACATAGCATGAAAATTTTCTCCTTTCCAACTGGATTTTATAAGTAAGCAGTAAAGGATCAGTAGTTACAGATAATTGTTAATTTTATATTTAAAACAGAAGAATGCAAATCATGGACAAGAGAACATCTCCATGTTTTCACGGTAACCACCTGATGGCTGAAAGTAATACCAACTGAGTCTAAGTCATTAAAAAACACTGATGATAAAAGGAAAATTCATAATTTTAAAAACGGATACAATGCTATTATATAAACTTACAAACATTACAAATGAAAACCACAAAAAAAGTTTTCTTGAAGTGGAAAAGTCTTTGTAATTAACACATTTGTCCCAGGTGTCACTTCGCTGGGGTAAGGGACTGTTTACTTTCTTTTCAGGATTTCACTTTTTTGCTTTTTTTCCCCCCATCACAAACAAAACAAGAAGGATTCTCAATGCATCAGCTAAACAAAAATTTTCAAATAACAAAAAACAAAATACACCAGACTTAAAACTGGAACTTATTTTCTTTCTACAAAATTTTATTTCCCTTTAGTTACAAGAAACTACTTGATGAGGAAGAGCTTAATTCAATGCTTACATAGGACCTTGAGTAACATGGGTTTCTCCGTTAAACAGAGCAAACAAAAACCATTCTGATATTCCTGAAATGTTTCATTTCATTATTCCCCACACTATTCCAAACAATGCTTCGGACGTAAATCTAAATTTTTTGCTTCATTTAATCCAATACTATTTTATAATCTGTCTGTGCTGCTGCAGGACTTCAGACAACAATCCCCATGCAATTCTCTGGGTGATCTACATCTCTACATAAATCACTGCCACTTCACTCCTCATGCACCACACCACACAACTTGCAGTGCAGCCAGGGATTAGAGCACGCAACACTCATCGAGTCCTTTCACTCAGTTTTGCAATGTAGTTTGTCACAAATGACTGTGATAAACATTGTAATGTCACATTGCTTGTTCAGTCCAAAGAACAAAATTATTTCAACCAAATCTACCTAAAATTCGATGTTTTGTTTTCCCCTCATGACTTAACATCTTTGACAAGAATGAAGAAAGGCAAAACCAAACTTTTTCTCTGATGAATTAGGAAAGTTTTGTGCAAGAGCAAAGGAATTATCCACTAGCTGTACAATAACCGTTCTTGCACAAGAAAACACAATATGCAAAGTCAATATGCTTACACTTCCACACACAACTCAAGCACCAGTTCTGCTCACATTTCAGCATAAGCTTTATAATGTGCCACTGAGTATGTGCAGAAAGCACCCAGAACTGCCAGTGCAGAGAAGCTCAGACTGTATCTCCATCTACCTATCCCACTTATTCCACAAAGACAAAGTTGCTCATTTGACACATTTGATTCCCAGTACTAGTTTCCAGAGAGTGCCTAATGAACAGGACTTTACACAAAATACTGGGCTCAATTCTCCTCCAAGCTTGAGGTCCTACCTTTGCTACAGAAGTTTTACCTCACGCAACAGCAACCTAATTCCAAGCTATCAATTACTCCTGGATGAGAGGAAGAGTAAGAGATGCCCCCCTTGTGGAAACTATTCCATTTTTCATCAAATCTCTCAGTAACAAGAAAAAGAATAGCAAAGAAAAACGCTGTTGCCTAGGGGAGCTGAAAGGGCAAAGACTAGGTGTCTAGTTCCTGCTTCAGTTACAGGTGCTGGCTGTCACTCAACACCGGCTTAACACAGAACGCAAGCACTCAGTGCAGGCATGGTGAAATATTGAGCTGTTAATTGAAAAGGGCATTATGACCAATTCCTCCTACTCCTAAGGCTATGTTGTAACAGGGTAATCTTACCTTCATTCTTGAAAGCAAATCTGATATGATCCAGAGCTGGTGTGAACCCCATTCTGAGCCATCACCTGAAAAGCCTAAGGCCTGAAAAATGTGTATCGAAGGACGGATGCTAAAAAAACACACACTGAAAATCTCAATCTTGTGCTTTCTGTTCCTCTTAACTCTTCTGCAGATCTAGCCCAGGAACCTCAAAAACTTTCTAAGGCAACATGCTTCACAAGAGTTAGCCCTGCTACCATACTCACAGAAAACCACTCCACTGATAATCCTGCAAGTTGGACTCCTTGAGAAGACACCAGAGGACTGGAACATCTCCTGAGGCACACAGACTCTGAATGACTCCCTTCTGCTACACTTGTGCATTCTGCACTCACACCCAACAAAAATTCCTGCTCTTGATAACAAATGATGGTGTGATATAGAGTCTGACCTATAGCCCAGGAAAGAGGCTCCTGCTGACAAAAACTCTGAAGCAGGTGGCTAATTTCTATCGTTTTAACCATACTTTTACATTGAGCACAATATTAAACAGTCTAATCGATCCAGATGGCTGGATGACTCGCCTGAGATGCAGTCAATATTTTCTTTTAAATGAGTTGAAATGTCTACAGCTTTTCTGCTGTAATGGGCTCATCACTAACAGTAACCCAATTTACCATTTTTTATGCATATGCCTTTTTTAAAAATACTTAATCACTCAAAACATATCAGAAATAAGAGAGAAGTAGAAGGAGATCTCCTCTGCAAAACTAATCTCATTGCGAAGACATCCAAGCTGAAAAGGCATTTGAACTCAAGAACAGTGAACATAAGCTTCAGGAAACTTCATCCAACAATTTCAGAGTTGAATTTAGCCTTACTTTGTTTATTTTTAAGGCTTTTGTGCACATTCTGCTCTATAATTTGCACATCACCTTGTTCATTATTGAAATAGCATTTCAGTACATACCTAATCAAAATAATTACTACAAATTGTTTAGAACTGTGAAGCATGTGGGACTAAGCTTTCAGTTCAGCAGTAAGTCTATATAATCACACAGAGAGCTGCTCTAGAGACTTTTTATAAAGTAATCAAATGGTGAAACTTAGCAATGCAATTGATTTTCTTGTCAGAAGATCTACATCACTGCCTGAGATGCCAAATGACTGATGAGAAATTAATTTACCTGCAAGTCTGGGAGCAATCACTCACCTACCAAAACATTTGAGTAGGTGGGAGTCTGTTTTAGACGAGTCACCTAATTATCTGCAATACATTGCAACACTCTGGAATATGCATTTTACTCTCTTTCTTTCTTTTTCGTTTCTCATTGGCACTTTTTCCTTCTCAAATGAAGCTCCCTTCTTTCATGCGTGTCAGAAAAGACACATGATAATGTTGTAGCATTCAATGAGGTGCTGCTTCATTAACAACTGAGTTATGTCACATCCTTTCATACCTTGCTATACGACTGCAACAACTTGACATACCCTAACACAATGCATCAGCCCAAGTGGATAAAGAGACAGAGCTTTCACAAGTCTACTGTCATGACGGCATTTCTTCATCTTTTGCTCTGTAGGTTCTCCTTGCTGAAGGCTGCACCAGTCCTCCAAATACAGGTTGGCAGGCCACACACTGACTCACACATCCTACTGTTATTGACTAATATGTAGTCACATGGCACAGAACTGTTTGAAGTGAAACAGTACCACAGTACTGTACACTGCCTTTTCATCTGGAAATTCCAAATGCAAACAAAAGACATGCTATAATACGGGGCTTCATATGGTGTTCCTGATTTTGCTATTCCCTGCATGGTCTTCTGCATAACACTTCACCCTGACCTGGCTCCCAGTCCAAATAAGGATGTGGTATACAATACTGCTTCACTTCTCAGGACTATTATAGGAATGCATTGTTTGTTAAACGGATTAAGAAATCTTTCAGTAGTGGCTAGCAGACCTAACCACCCAAAGGCAGCAGAAGACTCACAGCTAAGAGCAAGATACTGTTTTTAACCACGTCTTTCCCAAGCAGAGTTGCTGCAGATCAGGTTCTACCACTACAACTTGCCGCTTATTTTCAAATGTGCCACAGGAGACTAAAGTCTGACGGAACCATTAAAATTCAGAGTACCTGTGCTCCTAAACTCCATTTAAAGGTACCTCCTATTCCATGTACTAGCCATAAGCTTTGTTGATGACTACAATCTTTGTAATGCACAAATTAAAAGGACACATTTCTAAAGCAAGGAAAAACATAGGAAAAAAGTTTTCAACTAAGTTATACGCAGAGGGTTCATTTCATTGAAACCCTGAGTGCTGCAGCTATTAGTGAATGTACTTACTGTGTGCCCTGGAGAAAGCTACAGGTGATGGCCACGTTTTCCTTACGAATCACCATATTTACTTCTGCACCATACTACTCTTAAGTGTCTTTTGCTTTTACCTTTCGGGAGAAGTAACTTCTAGTTAATGATGCGGAACAGTCTAACCTCACCATGTCTCCATTTTACAGACAGGAATTTGTAAAAGAGATTTTGTACTATAAATGTTGACATTCTCTTAATGCATGCAAAACCCCTAGAAGATAGGAGGTAATATGAGTCCCCATTAGGCATGAATTTATTTTCATGTATCTACTCAAAACGTGTGACACACTAATGTCACTGAAAGAACCTCCTTCAACACAGTGAACTCAGACTCATACAAAGATACTTCACCCTTGGCTTTTTTTTCTTCTTCTTTAAATCAGGTGTGGTACTAATACACAGTTGGTTAACATACCTGGCCTCAGAAAACCCATTCTCACATCTGTGTTTTGCACTGGCTGCAATATTTTTCTGCCTTTTCAGGTAGTTGAATGCAATTGAAACACTACATAAAACTTCTGTGAGAAGATAAACTTCTGTGAGATTTTTGTCGAACTTCAAACAATTCTAGAAATTATTTTCAAGAACAGATTGAAAAGGGAGATCAGTATTTTAAGCTTCAGATTGAAATCTTAAGCAACTAATTGACAAGAACAAGCCAAGCCGTAAAGAAATATGAATTGACATACAATAAAGGATTGACACACACTTCATATGTTTATCATCTTGGCATGCAATGCCAGTTAAAACCAAATGCAGAACGTCTTCATGTTTACTAGTGTTTTTTCCTGAGAAACCAAGAATTTTAGTCCATTTGGTCATGCTGTGGGACCCTGTGTTCAGCACAAGTCCTAGGAGTGCTTACCTAAGTAGCAAGGATGAGCTCTCAAATACTGGGAAAAGAAAAAGAAAGGCATTTTATACAGCTCTTACTCTGCACATGGTACTAGGAGAGGGGCGAAGTGTGCTCCAGAGCTTGAAAAAGATCTGCATACGTAGCTCCAACTTCCCAAACTGAGCTGTTTCCATTACCTCACCAACCACAATGCACCTCACAAATACATGACATACTTTAATTATGTAGATGCAGATTATGGAGACAAACAGTCTGACCTCCAGCCTGAGAAAGATCCTCGTACTTCCCGAAAAAAGCATCCCTTGAGTATCACTTCGAAACTTGAATTAAGTTGCCAGAGAGTGCAACAACTGTGTTGAGTTATTCAGGAAGTCAATCACCTGCACTATTTAAGCAAAGCACCTTGTTTCTAAGTCTAAGTGTGTATTTCATTATACATCTATGCAATAGAATAAAGAAACTCCTGTTTTCTCAGCCCATATGTACACACTGATTCAATTCCTCTCTAGTTCTGTCTTTGATCAAGACAATGGACTGCACTAGTTGAGTCTCTCAGTGCAGTGTGTATCCAAGGTTACTCTGTGGACTTCCTCCAACACCTCAATATCATTGTGAATTGGCTGTTTTAAAAGCCACTGCATCTTTATCAAGTAGCCTTTACTGCGTTTCTTGTTGAAACACTAGTAATTTCTTATGCTCCCAAGAAGGGGCTGATGGGACTAATAATCAGGCAAATCCTTCAGCTCCTTGTTTGAATCTTTCCCAGAGCAATTCTCTGCCCTAGAGAAAGAACTATTTTTCATTTAAGCATATTAAAAACACATTGCTTTCTCATACTCTGCTTGTCAAGTGAAAAAAATAGCTCTCTGATCAGCAGCTTCTGCTCCTATTTACCATTTTAAAATTGCTAGGCCCTTTGTGAAGATCACCAGTGCTAATACTGTCTTTTGGTGGCTATTTTCCTTAATTCCCTATCTTCTTTCTGATAATTCCACTCTGTTCATCTTCCTCCCACCATCTGCACAGTGCTCCTTGTGCACTTGTCTTAGAAATGTTCCCTTCTGGACCACTTCTTTTTCCGACAACAATCTTATCTGGGAAACAAAGAACCACCTTTTTTTTTCATCTTCTTTATGCCTCCCTGCAAGTTAGGCCACAGTTAGCCTTTCTCCTAAGTCTCAGGCCTACCTTCATTGTCATGTAGGGATGAATAGCCTACCAAAGACTTCAAGTAGAGAAGGTAATCTCCAGACCCAGATTAAAAAGAAAGAACCTCCAAGGAAGTAAATCTGAGTAGCTTCATCACCACGTGCATCAAGACACACAAGTTGTTATCAATTCAGCATATTGCTTAATAGTGTTTACTAAGTGTTACTGTGAGGTGACTGAAGGAAACAGCCTTTTTCTCCAAGTCTACAGATGTTTCTCTACACGCTCACAGTATCAGAGAAAAGGCTACTGTATAGAACTGCTGACCTGCAGCCTGAGGCAGAGGGAGGGGGAGAGCAAGAGCAGTAACACAGACACTAACAGTCTTTCCTTCAGATGATAATTCTACCATGAGCACATATTTCATTAACCTAGGCTACTGAACAGCCTGTTTCCACACTCCTTCGTAAGGCAGTGTATGACTCCACTGAAGCCTACCTGCGTGTGGGGTGGAAAAGGTGCAAGCAGATGATCCATTCACCTACCTCACCTCAATACTCAAGTCTGTACCAATATAGAGAAGCATAAACAGGTTTCTCTGGCTGTTGTAGATCTGCCCCCATAGTCTCTCAACCGTTATAGCGAGCTACCATTTTAAGCAGTCTCAATAACAACAACTATTGGACCAATGGAGGATCATTGTAGACTCGCAAAATCTCATCAAACCTGAAGACAACTTTAAAAAAGGCTCAGGCATTTCCTGCCTTTTTCTGTTGGTGTTCAGTACAAAGCAAACTTTCACGTTTTTTCATAACTACTTCTATTACATCTTTCTCTCTCATTCTCTCATTTAAATAAAAGCCCTGGAAACCTATGGTTTCATACATTGCCCACAACCCACAATTTATGGATGCTACTTGCAACCTTCAAAAGCTTTTAAAAATAGTACTGGATCTATTATTGTGAATTACAGTAATTGCAGCAAAGATTTAAGAGGCACTTTGAGAAATTTCAATTTCATGGCATGTTTCTGAACCCACTCCCTTGGCATCTAGAGGAAAGAACAGGTATTTTTTGTAAAAGAGCTTTTCTTCCTATCTTTTGAATTAAAGTTTCAATTGAAACTTCAGTATCAAAATTTCTTTTACGAAAAAAAAAACAACGCTGAGTTTCCAATTCAAACTGTGACAGAGGCAGAGATGGTATAAGACTAGAGCCTAGCCTCAGCTGTATGAGTTTATGCGAAAAGCTACCCATCAGTACAGAACAGTCTTTGGGGCCTCCATTTTCTTCAACTTTTTAGGAGTTTCCTTTTCCAAGGTTTTAAATTGAAAGGTCAATGTATTCTTGGATGAGCAATCACAAGGATAAATGCAGATGTGAGTGCAAGTCTTTCCAGACTGTCTCTCAGTAATTTCCAGACCCACCCAGTGATTTCTTCCACTTGATTTAAAAAAAAAAAAAAAATCTAGTTAACATTCCTATGGTTTCATAACTCAAATTCTTCCTGGTGGTTTTCAAGTGTTTATTCCAGTGACAAGATGCAAGTATATCGCCTCGAAATTTCTAGCTGATACTACTGTAATAGCTTGAAGTCCAAGTCTCCTTCATCTGGGTCATCACTGATGCAATTTACATCCATTACATCCTCTGGAACTACTTAATACAATTTTTAGACAAGTTCCCAAAATTGCCCCCTATCAATGTACAAGGGAAATATTTTGCCTGGTACAATATAGTAAATTTTACAGCTTTAGGTGCTACCCAGATGTTTTTCCCTGAACTCAGCTTAGGCCACCTCTGCCTTTGAAGCTATAATGTTACACTTATTTTGGAGACAAGGGAAACATATTTGTGCTTTCCATTTTATGTAAAACAGGGAATGAATCAAGTAGCAAGTGCTTTCTACGCAACTATAGCAGTAGCAGAGTAACACAGTAACAGTAACTTTTAGGAGGAGAAGAAATTATCACCAGAATCACTGGTTTTGACTTCTGATTTGTGTGCTACTTGAAAGGCAGTTTCATTGACAGCTCATCAAGTTTTAAATTACTGGTATGGGAGCAATCATGTTTTTCAGATACCAGAAGGATTAGTTATTACCATAGGAACAGGAGCTGAATCACACTCCCCTGTCTTTTCCCCTTTCCTCACCTCACACTCCCCCATACTACAAATGTTACCAATGCTTATATTCGGATGAACAGCCTGCAGACTCTTGCTAACACCCATCTTCATATAACACATGGAGACAACTGCCCTATTGATTAGACTCCCGCACAACTGCATTAGTTGGTGCTGGACTTGGTCTCACATTTCCTGTTGAGCAGGTTGTAAAGTGACTTCTCTATCAAAATTGGGCTGTCATGACCCTGAAACTCTCCCCCTTCTCTGAAATGCCAGCTCCAGAAATGGCAGGACTAAAACAGAAGAGAACAAAGACTCCAAACCTCTAATTTGAGCTTCTCAGAAGCAACAAATGAAGAGCTTCTCAGTTGCTTTAGATTACAACGAGAGTTGCAATCCTCCTAGGCATGCAAATGGAAAATACTCCCAAAAGCAGGTTTGTTTTTTATCTTTAGTAATGAAGCATACATGAACCAGAGGACAGGGTGGGAACAGAATGGTGTAAGAGTTCTGGAGAGAGCAAGAAGGAAAGAGACCCTTAGGATATATTCTTCCTTTTACAGTAAATGCTGTGAAGTCTATCACATTGAAGGGAACATGTCAAATATTAACAGACTACGTAAATTCTTGTTACAACAGCATGGTAGCAGCACAGTGAAGAGATTCCTTCCTCACTCATCTCTCCTTCGTTCCCTCTGATAGCAGGACAACAGAAATAAACTTGCCTGTTTCAGAGGCTGGGCTGTCTGTGTTACTCTGACATGCGCAGACTCAAAGGCATGCCAGCCTGCAAAATGCTCTTCCTCTACTGCACTGATCTACTTCAGTACTTGTTGTAGCATGGCAGAGGTTGTATAACAAGCTATTTCTGAAAAACCACTATTAACAAAGCACATTTCTTCCCAGGGTTTGCTGGGTCCCCCTCCACTTCTCTGCTATTGAAAAGACAACTACCTTGCCCACATACAGTAAATAAACTAGTAAGTGCTTCTGCTCTGTTCCGTACAGCTCAGATTCATGCACATTTTGACAGCGACAAGCAAGCTTACTTTGATCAATGGTATTTTATTACTTTAATTTCTCCAAATGCTGTTAATTTTATTATATCTTACCATTTAGTGTGCAAAATTTCTACAGTGAACACATGTTCATTTAATAGGTCCCCTTAGGAAGAGGAACCTGGGGACCCCTCCTCTGCATGGTATTAGCTTAAGCTACAGGACGTATCTGGTTTTATCAATATACAGCTTCTTCCCAGTTATCTGACTATGGAATGTATAGTCAGAAAGCTGCACCATTACTTTGCGAGTGGTAGATGACACATTTGATTCCTTCAGGAAAGTTCCCCACCAACACATGTTTGGTTTTCAATGGCCTTACTCCTTCCTTGTTAGCAATATACTGTGGAGCCTGGAGCAACGTGCTATAGGTCAGAAGGCAGCCAACTATCACTGGTTTACAAAACAATTCTATTGCTGAATCAGTATTTTCATGGCCTCCAGCTACTAGAAATGTCAGTATTTAGAGAGCTGCCAAAACACTGAAATGTCATTGTCAAATCAAGGCCTAGATGATGATCTCCATTACACTTGTATAATAGGATGTCAGCAGAATCACTCAGGATTTGCAGATGAAACTGCTCAAAATACAGCCTCATCACCTTATTTATTTGCTACCTTGTCTCTTAAGCCATCATTTTCAGAACACTGAATGGTGAGGGAAGCTAAGAAGCCAAAAATCTGAATCCTATTAGTACAGCTCTTAGGGCTTCTTCATTCTCCAGTGACTAACCTCCTTGCAGGCTCTTAAAAGTTCTGCTGCAGCAATGGGTAGAAACATCAAGAGAGCAGATGCCTCAGCTGGTACAATGACCAGATACTCTTCCCACCAAACTCAGCGCTCCTCTTATTTTACACCCTAGCTTTCATTCTGTCATTTTTTTTCTCCTCTTCCTGTTATGTTAGCCAAGTTTCTGGCCATCAGTTGCTTTCCTGATAGGATTCCCGTGACTTTTTGAAAGCTGATAATCCAGAGAACAAATCCTTTACTTACAAGTTCATTTTTTACTGTTACAGGTTTTTTCTTCAGTTCATACCTTGCAGCATGATTGCACACACAGGAAAGACACAGCTTTTAAATATGACCACTGACTGTGCAGCTGGGGGAAAACTGTGGCTATAAGATATGCATCAAAAATAAAAACAATGACAAATGTAAAAGTAAGTAGGGAAAAAGGAACAAGTAATTGAATTGTTCTCCCCCTTCCCCCCCATGGCTACACCCTACTACTTAGCATCATCATTGTGAAGAGTAGTGGAAACAGAATGACATAAGCCAGGAAAGAGCTCCTGAACAGAGTGAAGGCCAGACACTGCTCTATCGGACAAGCCAGCCAGTAGTCTCTTGGGTCAGCAAATAACCAGCAACTGAAGAGTTAATTGATATTTTCAGTGCATGACTATGCTCTTCAGTTTTAACTGGTGACAACTTAGCAACCAAGGAACTGTAAGTAGAACTTCATTCACCTGGATACAGCAGATCAGTATTCAGTCAGCATGCAGCAACTCCTTGCATCTCAAAGGGATAAAATAAATTGTCAGTCAGCAGCATGCTTTTGTTGTTGGAATTTCTGTGGCCAAATTGTTCATCTTCTCAAAAGACAATCTGATAAATGTCTGCTTCTTCATAATTGTTCTAGTTTTGGCCAGGGTGTAGTTAATTTTCCTCACAGTAGCTCCTAGGGGGCTGTGTTTTGGATTTGTGCTGGAGACAGTGTTGATAACACAGGGATGTTTTTGTTACTGCTGAGCAGCACTTCCACAGAGTCAAGGCCTTTTCTGTTTGCCACCCTGCCCTACCAGTGAGCAGGCTGGGGGTGCACAGGAGGTTGGGAGGGGACACAGCTGGGAGAGCTGACTCCACCTGACCAAAGGGATATTCCAGACCATATGATGTCATGCTCAGCAATAAACTAGGGGCAAGGCTCACCAGGGGGCTCTTCTTTGGGGACTGGCCGGGCAGCAGTAGGTTGGTGGTGAGCAATTGTCTTCACTTGCTTCACCTGTCTTCATTTTTATTTTCCTCTCTTTGTTATTTTCCTTTTCATTACAATTTTTTATTTTATTTCAATTACTAACCTGTTCTTATCTGAACCCATGAGTTGTCTCACTTGAATCTTTCCAAGTCTCTTCCCCCCCATCCTGCTGGGGGCGGGGGGGGGAGTAAGCAAGAGGCTGTGGGGGACTTAGCTGCTGCCCAGGGTCAAACCAAGACAATAAGGCATTCTAACCACCACTGACTGGTGTGACACTTGCAGTGAACAGAATTTAAACTCAGAGCAGGGCTCTGGGAACATACTAAGCGATACAAACAAGAGAGGGCTGCAAGAACTTTTTTTCCTCCACTTCAGATATTGCAATGGCCTCCCATAGTGTAAGGGGCACTAATTGAATTTAGGAGATGTAATAAGCAAGAAATTCTCCCGCTCACTTCATTTCACAATGAAAGCCAGCTCAACAGTACTGGCAGTGGCAGCAGCACAGGAACAGCACATAAGTACCAATTTCACAGCCAAGCAGAAGAGATTGTGGAGCTGTAAAGTTCATTGATGAGTGTTAGCTGAGGGCAGTCCTGTACAGCAGCAGTGAAAGTTGCACAAGCACTCTCTTCAAGAGGGTACAATAATCAGACTATCCATTTTGCCAGTAATAATCCTTGACTGGTGTCATTTTCCATGTCACAGAAAATTTAGATTTCACTCATTCCTTATCAAAAAGTTTAACTGTGTGCTTCAACAGCATCCTACAAAATCTGGAACCGGAGTTCGGGAAACAGACGTAATTACAAATATCATTTCTAGATGAAAGCATTTCAGATTCTGAAGTATTACTGTTTCAGGAGTTTAACTTTGTTTTTACTAAAACATAAATGTTCTCTGTTAGTGGTATTGTTTATCTCAGTGCCAAAGCGAACAATGCAGACAAAGATAAATAATTTATATTATGACAAGCCCATAAAAAGAAGCACCTGCAAAATGCTATGGATATGACCAGGAGTGTTAACTTGACTTCCCGGGAAGTCTTGAGCTCTCTAGCTCAGGACTGCAGCATGCTCAGAACCACAACAGAATTGCAGTTCTGATCCATGTGCTGGCTAGCAAAAAACAATTTGATCAGATCAAAGGGGAAGATTCTTGGGAATACAGCAAGATTAAATGATTATCCAGGGAAGTTAAATATTTGCACTGTTTTGTTATCTTTGTTGAGACAAAAGCTACTGAGAGAGAATTTCCTTCAAGAACTACTGGGTCTCAGTATGGATTTTGAATGATTAGGTAAGCAGCAGTGCAGAAAACCTCAGAACTGAGTAATATGGCAGAAAGCTACAGTTAACTGTTAGAAAGAAAGAAAGGGATTATGATCATCAATGAAATAGAAAAAATATGAACAACGCAATAAAAAATGATAAAAAACCCAAATGAGTAGCACAAGATGTAAACGGAATAAAACATAAAATGAGAATCTGATGAGGCATAAAGATGGGGTTCATTTAGGGGGAAGCATCATAGGCAGGATGTTCAGAACTGTGACATTTTGACGCACACTGGAAGAAGGTGATACAGCTTTGACAGCAGCTTGCAAGGATGCTGCAGTAATCCAGATGGGAAGTTACGAGAGTCTGTTTAAAAGTCCTAATGGGAGAGAACAGAAAAGGGTAAACAAACTTATACTGCCCAATTTGAAATGTGGCACATGTCTCAGTTGATTCAAATGCTGCTGGAATTTACCTTACACCAGGAGGCAAAACAAACATAGGAAGCAGAAAAGGAAACTCCACTGCAGGGATAAAAAATGTCCTGGTGAACATGGATTAATCTCTAATAATTATTTTAAAAGTCAGACAGATAAATACAAATTGTACACCAGCTGTAATTTATGTTAAGTGCAGCTGTAAGTGCCACATGTGATATGCCTACATCCTCAACAACAAAAAAAGGGGAAATACAACAGATGTTGTTGCTGTAAAACATTAGGCAACATGAATGGCTCCACTTGTTTTCCTAAATAAAAATAAAAAAGCAAGAGAAATGAACACTAAGGACCTGAATTCATAAAATATTAAATACCTCACGTAGTTGATTCAGTATACTACACTCTTTCTTGCTGCAAATCTCACAGCTGCTGCTGTGTAAGTGACAGTAAAAGGAAGGAAGCAAAGGAATGGGCATTAGCGTGAAGTGATGAGGCTTTGACATAAGTCATATTAGAGATAAGAGACCCTAAAACCTGTAATTTAGAAGCTTTCAGAAAATTTGGGCTTGTAGAACTTAAGGTCACAGCCTCAAAGAACTTTCTAAGTTTATGTTGTATTGGAGAGGGAAGCAGGACAGTTTAAGTCTTGACATGGGAGTTAGTTGGGGAAAACATCAGAAGGCTTTTCAGAAAACACTCAGACCTTGGCTAACTGAAGAAGTCCATGTGTCCCAAGAGACTTCTCTGAAGGGCTTTTGCAAACAAGATACTGGTTTTATCCCTGTCAACTGCCTGCTGGTGGAATAATCACAGTACTAGCAAACGCCCTTGCAGCAAGTTCTGAAGTCCTCCTCTCTCCAGCCTACTGTCATCTTGCCCATATTATTCTCCCAAGGCTCATCTAGACAGAGCACGGATTGCAAAGAGCAGGTCCATTAGTCAGTCGGGAAGAAATGAATACAGAAGAGGAAACAGAGAAAAAGCAGAGAAAGGGAGAACATGCACAGAGCTCATGTCTCACTCACACAGCAGCAATGTCCAAGCAAATGTTCTCTTTTGAAGGTAGGAGGGCTTTTTTTCCTATTTTTTACCAGACTTTCAGGGATTTTTACCTTTTTTTTAATCCCTCACAGTTGATCTGATAACTGTTGTTTGCTCTTTCATTATCTCAAACTTATCTTTGCAGACCAAAGGTTCGCTTGCTGCTCCAGTTTACCTCATTGCACACCAATCACTCACTACAGTGACAGAACATAGAAGACGTTCGATATTGTGGAATTGAGGTTCTGCTCTTACCTTCCCAAAGAGCTATGGGGCAGAAGGAAATGAAGAAATCCACTTTTCTGCTTTTATGCTTCCCCACGCCTCAGACTGCTTTAACAGAAGAATCTGAAGATTACTGCCTCATTTTTATCGCCACCTATTCTCTCCTCCACACATCTTCCTTTCCCCGAACTCAAACTACCAAAGAAGCTTTGCAGTATTACATTTGCGTCATTCAGCAAAACCTAGTAATTGCTGAGAAATTTTTCACTTTTTTCCCCCCAACAACTGTAATTCCTGTCTGCTGCCTCACATCCTCCCTCCCCACTGAGCCAGTGCACTGGGATAATCATGCCATTAACATTCAGATAGAGATCAAGGGATGCAGCCAGCTCTAGCTCAACTCGACTTTCAACTTCGTTTTCACTTGGATGTACCTTTTTCCTCTAATGAAAACTGCTTTTAGATAACAGTGGAACTACCCCAGATATAGACAGGGAAGGAAAGAGTCGACTCCATCTAAACATAGGGAAAGGGGTGAAATTCCGTTAGAGGTTCACAGACACAGGTCATCTCAGAACATGCAAATTAACCATCCAAATTAGTTCCAGCTGAAAAAGCACGTTTCATAGATTTGTGGCTAGAAGGACATCACTTAAATGACACGCATTCCTGAGGGTTTGACATCGCAGCATCCAGTTCACCTAATTCTGATGCTAATGAATAGCAAGTTTGCCAAGTGGTGTTACCAGCGTGACCACCCATTTCATAACAGAGATCTTTTCATCTTCATTTCATAGCAAATTTCTAGTCATCTTTCTTACCCATGAAATGTTCATACAGATACATTTTACAGAGCTGCAACACCTCATTTCTGTCTGTGATAGATTTATGGGGATTAGGAAATAGTCCCCACGCTGCCATGACAAATGCATCAAGTGTTCACCTTCATGAGTATCAGAGGCCCAAGGACGGATATTCAGCTTTCCTCGCCATCTACATGTGTCCACCACTACTGTCAGAGCGATTTACATTCTCTTTTGGCTAACAGTTTTCAGACTTGAACTAAAAGCTTTTCTAGGAGATGACTGTTAACATTACAAAACAACTGGAAGTAAGAACAACATTTATAAGCAACATCTGGATTAGCACAGGTGCTCTATTTAAAAAAAATAAATAAACCAAACTAAAAACCACCCAACAAACACATCACAAAACCACACAAAAAACAATGTTAAAACTATCAAGATCAAGACTTGCAGTGACTTGACAGTGTAATGCTTACAGAGAGCAGCCATTAAATAGCATATTGAGTAATTTCTGAATAATTACCCAAAAGAGTAATCCAAAATTTTGGAAGATACTGCCAATTTAACATTGTTTGTTTGCTGGGTTATGGCGTCCTTTTTAATACTCTTTTAAGAACACTGCTAGAACCATTTATACCTCAAAAAAAACAAACCAAACAAAAAAAACCAACAACAAAACACCTCAGTTTCTTGAAAGGCGTGGCATAATTACGTCATTTGTATCAGCCTTTCCAATACTGGATTCATACTGTTAGAAAAGACAGTATTTTCCTGTACATATACATACAGTCAAAATCTGAATATCTACAGGACTGAGTATGTCAGATAATCCAAGGGCTTCCTGAGCTATACCGAACGGCTATGACACAGCTAAACACAGGCAGATAGGAACATATATCCTGAAATATGAATACAAAAACCTGGGGTTACCCTTTGTTATACCTAAGTAACCTGACAGTGAACTTTCCGGCTCTTTTAGGTTTTACTTTAAGCCTTGCTTTATCCTGAAACAATTACAGAAGAGGAAGCATTCGGGTTTGGTTACTCAGAATATCAAACTAAAGGTACAACTCCTTAGCTGCCATTGAAGTTGTGTGTGGATACCCATAACCACTGCTCTCATCACCAACTCTCTGTGTTTTAAGATTTCAGTGATTCTGGAAGAGCTCAATGACAATGGAGCACCTGAACACACAAATATCTGTAAACAGCTCTACTGACTTCTGAAGGGCTGGTTTTGTAAGAAGTAATTCTACAGCCATGACTAATATGAAGAAGACATCAACATCCTGTTTCTTCTCCAAGTTGTCATAGAGGTTGAACCTGCCAACAATCCCAACCCCAGTCACTCAAGCTTTAGGTAGGATACATCACCTTATTACCTTACAGCTACAATGGTTGTCTCCATTACTTACCATGGACAGAATTTAATGTTTCCTTGTAATCGACAATCAAGTGCTATAAAATTGTATTCATCCATCTCATGCTGCTTTCATTGGTATGAATACTTATAAAGTGCCAGTACACTTAGAGCAAATACATCCCTAAACGAAGAAACATATCAACTTAAGCTTCAAAGTACAGCCTGTGTCCTCTGAT
The DNA here is from genome assembly GCA_013400335.1 of Eurystomus gularis. NCBI lineage: Eukaryota > Metazoa > Chordata > Aves > Coraciiformes > Coraciidae > Eurystomus > Eurystomus gularis. Next base: position 51,403 of record VZZY01021187.1, on the reverse strand, counting down.
TCACTGCCTGCTCTCCCTTTGCTACCATATAACAGCAGAAACTTGGCTTCTAAATCAACTGCTGAAACAATCATGGCCTCATGTAGCAGTGAGAGACTGAGGGAACCAGTTCTCCCCCTAGAAATCCAGTCAATTAAATTCTGCCCGGAAGGGATTCAATCTAATATCAAAGATGCTGCCAAAAGGGTACGTTCCCTGGAGCACAGGGTTAATGATTTAGAGCATGTCAGGCTGGCCTGAAGCAGTGGAAATGAAGCCACACCTAAAAAAATAAATAAATAAATACCTACATAGGGAAGCAAGAAAAATAAAACCCTCCAGTAATTAAAAACATGAAAATTGCCATGGAGACATACTGCAGTAATTGGCACTCCATTTAAGGGATATTCAAATTTTCCTGAAATCTCACCTTAATGCCTGAATATTTTATTTCCCAAGATCACCAAAGAGTCTGTTAATACTCACAAAAAACCCCCAAGTATAAGTCAATCATCTCTGAAAGTGACTGCAGTTCCTGCTAGAAACAGGTAAAGAATTTTTTTTACATTGAAAATGGAGACTGAAGGTCGTATGCCTTCCTTGCAGATAGTAATTCGTTCTTATATATGCATTGTCACTGGCATTAAAATAGGACTCTCTAAAGCATTCATCCCTGAAATCACGTAAACTAAAAGGTGTCTCATGATAGGAAAATCAAAATTTTCTTAAACTTAATACTGCAGACGCAATCAGTACAACTAACTGCACTGAAGTCTAAGTGTGGTTTTGTTGGTTTTGGTTTTTATTTTTTTTATTATACAACTACAATTAATTCCGTATGTGAAAACTAATAAAACCTTTCTGCTATGAAAGCCACTAAATGACAACAATTGGAGAATACTACTATGCTGTCGTCATGCTGCTTCTGAGGTTACTTTTAAGGCAAACTTTTCTGTCTGTCTAGAAGGGTTGAAAAGTACGAGGAAAAATTGCAAGTACGGCTAAGATGCACATTCACCCTGCCTTGGATCACTCCTCCTAAGCCACAAATCTGGAAAGCACTGTTCAGACACTGCAGGTGAGAGGGAATCTGTTTTAGAATCTCACCACTCGCAACACTTTTCAGTGTTTTGTGCCCCATCAATAAAAGGGATTAAAGAGCAGTGTCATGATACTTTTGCAGGAATAATGAAATCTACATCCCCAAATGTGGATCTGGGAACATTCTCTGGAGCAGAATCACAGAATTGCTCCTGAAGCCAGCATTAGCTCTCTCTAACCATCAACTCAGCACATAATGCACATCCTCCAGATACAGAAGACTCATCCTGACCTCTCTCCTTTTCTCAAGGGATATGATTCTCCCTCTCATTAAAGCATCAGATGCTACCATACTAAGCAATAGATTTTGTAGCCTCTCCCATTGGTCATGTTCTGCTGTTATTCACCAGAAAATAATGATTAGCAAAAAAAACCCTAACCACAAAAAACTTCCTTGACCATCTTGACAATATACATTAAAACATGTCCCTGTTGATCAAACACGATGTACTTTTGATTGCTGTCTCTCCACTTATTCAAAATGAAACAGTTCTACCTAGAAAGAATGAGGGCTTGTCACCGTCCTATAAAACCCCCCTCAAGTTAGGACACCCTCAGAACACAATAGCTCAAATTATCTGCCAGAAAAATTCAAGCCTGCCTCTTTTCTGTTTGTTCCAAACTCAGCTGCCAAACTAAGAGAATAATTCGTTTTGCTCCCCAAAACCTGAACACAAACCTTCTTTCCCATTTTATGTTCACTAGTTAACCAGATGTTATGGCAAGGACAATTCACCCACTAGATCAAAAACCATCAAAAGCTTTCAGAGGATAAAAAAGACACTGTACACATGGGTCATGCCTATCGCAGTAACATCGGCAACAGCCAGAGGAATCAAAAGAGGCTGAACTACTTCGGAAGACAAAGAAAAGAAAAAGTGACAAAACAGCTGTATTTGATGATTATATATATATATGCAGTGTATCATTTCTTTGTATGTACTTCAACTTTTTGTAAAACTTCTGCAAAATAACCTGTAAATACATCTGGCTAAGAAGATTTATGAAAACATGGTAATGCTGTAAAGCAGGCAACAGCCATGCTCCTGTTAGCCTCACACTAATCAATTTACCTTCCCTTTTAAAAGCAGCATCTAATAAGTTAGTTAAGTGAATGGAGATAGTTTCCAGAATTATTAATAAACTGTGCTAAAGTCATCAAAATGAAAACCCTCTAGAGCCGTGTAGGTTTATGTATACAACTGAATAAGATTTGGCTGCTTGGCCAAATTAGTTCTACCATCCTTTCACAGGTATCTTGGCTATTTTTTGCTGTGTCAAAGGAGTATTTACATATTTCTAGTTAGATTTACACAGAAGCCCTGCTTTAGGAACTCTCCATGTTGTCATCTGTGGCAAGCTAGTTACTTTATGCTACTTATGTAGTCTCTATGATCTCAGCATCTTAGCCCTCCAGAAGGGGGGAGTGCTCTTGTGTCCACCTCACGGCCAGGGGCTAAGACATGTGAAAGGTTCTAAGGAGCTTCCAGCTGTAAAATCAACTCCCCGAACCCATGGTCTCTGTAAGGTATAAGAGATGATATCTCATAAAAGACATTTGGAGAATAAATGTCTATCAAAGAAATGCTAATGAAAAACAAAACCTTGTGGACAGAGGACAGGACTTTCTGACTCCTCTTTCAGACCAAGAGCCCAAGCTGAATCCTGTGATATAAACAAGAAAGCAAGTGCTGAGCCTTTAGAGACTGAGAGAGAATGTCTCATGCTGGAATAAATCAGTTCTAAACTGGTAAGGTGAATCAACATGACAGTGACGGGCATAAGAAAACAGAAGTCAAAACAGCAACAGAACAAACAAGTAGCTAGATCTTGTTACCATAGCAACCAAACAGCATATGCTAGAAAGCATATATGCTAGAAAGAGCCACTGAGAAATTACAAGGCAAAAAGAGAGAAACAACAACCACAACAGAGTTTTGGCTACACTAGGCTTGAAAAGGAGTCCGATTCCATATCTGTTAGTAAGATGATGACAGGCAGAACATAGGACTATACTATCTGGTGGCTGGATTCTTCAGGAGCATCCACAGTCCAGGGAAATCACATTCAAGTTTGGCAATGAAAGTATTTTAAGTATGAAGTTGGCAAAAGGAATTCCGAACTATCAATTAAGACAGACCATTCAAAAGCCGTTGCTGAATCCCATTTGATGAAAATCTCTCTGTAATGGCTTCTGTATATTAGCAAAAACGAATTCTATCTTTTGTTATCTTAGTGCTACACTAATGCCTAGTTGATAATCCAGGTAAGCCTTCTGAAATCTGTATTTAGTGTCTAGTACGTGTTACATGGAAGATTACGGTCTACCAAAATTTTACCCTCTCTGTAAGAAGCTGGACAGCCCAAATTTGATGCTTCTATGAAATGCCAGCAGGGATAAAAGGTGCTGGTGATCTTACTGGGACAAGGGAATCCACATGAGCTCAAGTCACTTCCACGCCCAGCTGATGAGTCACTCCAGTTTTGGCACCTCAGATCACCCAGACATTTTAGCTTTCTGCAGGCAGTCAAACAGGCAGAACTTGGGTTACCTCTTCCTTGGGGAAGGGGGCGCAGGAGGGAGTGAAAAGCAGCAGCCAAGGATTCTTTACTTGCAAGCAGTTTACTTGCCTCAGTTTTCACCAGCAACCTCTCTCCTCGCAGCCCTCAAGATGGTGACCCACAGGACAGAGAACAGGTTGACAAAGTCCCTCCCACTCCAAGCAAGGACAAGGTTCATGATCACCTGAGGAACCTGAACATAAACAAGTCTATGGGAGCTGATGAAATGCATCCCAGAGTACTGAGGGAACTGGCTGATGTAGCTGCTGAGCCACTCTCCATAATATTTGAAAAGTCCTGGCAGTCAGGTGAAGTCCCTAGTGACTGGAAAAAGGTAAACATTGTGCCCGTCTTTAAAGAGGGTGAAAAAGAAGACCCTGAGAACTACTGACCTGTCAGCCTCACCTCTGTGCCTGGGAAGATCATGGAACAGATCCTCCTGGAGGACATGCTAAGGCACAGGGAAGACAGGGAGGTAACCTAAGTTAGTCAACACGGATTTACTAGGTGCAAGTCCTGCCTGACCAGCCTAGTGCCCTTCTACAATGAAGTGACTGCATCAGTGGACAAGGGAAGACCTATAGATATCATCTATCTGGACTTCTGCAAGGCCTTTGACACAGTCCCCCACAACATCCTCATCTC
>VZZY01021187.1:31082-46848 GCA_013400335.1 Eurystomus gularis | reverse complement strand
ATGAGCCACCAGTGTGCAAAGGCAGCCCAGAAGGCCAATCACATCCTGGGCTGCATCAAGAGAACTGTGGCCAGCAGATCAAGAGAGGTGATTCTGCCCCTCTACTCTGCCCTGGTGAGACCTCACCTGCAGTACGGCGTCCAGTTCTGGAGCCCCCAGCACAAGAAAGATGTGGAGATATTGGAGCACATCCAGAAGAGAGACACCAAAATGATCAGGGGAATGGAGCATCTCTCCTACGAAGACAGGCTGAGGGAGTTGAGGCTGTTCAGCCTGGAGAACAGAAGGCTCCGGGGGGACCTTATACTGACCTTCCAGTACCTGAAGGGGGCCTACAGGAAGGCAGGGGAAGGTCTATTTAAAAGAGTTACTAGTGGTAGGACAAGGAGTAATGGTTTTAAGCTAGGGAAAGATAGCTTTAGGCTGAATGTTAGAAAAAAGTTCTTTAACATGAGAGTCATAGAGCACTGGAACGGGCTGCCCAGAGAGGTGGTGGAAGCCTCATCCCTGGAGTCATTCAAGGTCAGGCTCAATGAGGCTCTGAGTAACCTGACCTAGGTAGATGTCCCTACTGTGTAGGGAGGTTGGACCAGATGACCTCTAGAGGTCCCTTCCAGCCTAAAACATGGTATGATTCTATGATTCTAAGCACTCCTTCCAAGTTGGATGTTTAATGTTGGCAGTGATACTGTAAACACTTTCCTTTAGATAAATTCCTAGGGGAAGATGCTATACCAGAAATACTGGCTGAAACAGTAACCCTTCATCCTTAAAGCCAAAGGCAAAACTCTTCTCATAAGCTCAATGAAAACCCATCTGATGGACATGAATGAAAGAGAGAAAAAAGTTCCCGCCTCTATAAACACCTCCAAAATAAATAAAACCCTTGAAGGGAAATGACAAAGTCACAGAGTCAAGTAAAATTGCAGAAAGATAAATTATCTCAGGAAGCCAGATTCACTCCTGTGCAGTAAGTCAGCAGCAGGACAAAAGAAAGACTGGAAATCATGGCAAGTTTAATAGATGGGAAAAAAAAAGGATCAACAGTCTGACCCAACATTTGTGCCTTCTCCCTCTAAGAAAAAACACAACAAAACCAACCACAACTTTAGAGAAAAGCATTAACATTGGAAATTAAAATCAAATAACTTCTCTGAGCATTTTAGATTATGATGCTTTTGACAGAGGGTAGAGGTGGTCATTTCAAAGTGGCAAAGCCAATTATGATCTCCTTTGAGAAATTAAAAGCATGAAAAAGAGCAGAATAAGAAAGTTCAGCACAAGAACTGATGGAAGAGAGCCACTGGGCCCACTTCTCTAAAACCAAAATACATTTATTTTGATTGAATTAGTCTGGATTCACAGCACGTAGCTGAACGCAGTATTTGGAACAGTTATCATCCATTTGAAAGGAAACAGTGGATTTAAGAATCATCAGTAGCACTCTGACAATGCTGTTGGTGGGGAACATAGAGGAAATGTATCTGCTTCTGTGGTGATACACACTATTGACAATTGTAAACCCAAATTGTTAAGGAGATTATTTAGTAACAGCTCATACTCATGTGAGCCCTGTTTTATCATTATTCTCTGCAGCATTATTTAATGTGTAAAGGTGTACAGAGAAAAGTGTACTCCAAAGCAAATATAGCCAGGGCACAGGATCAGGATTCAAGAGATGCTTTTTTAATCCTGTCACAAGCTCGTTACCATTTAACCTCCATTTCCCTTTACATGTATTTGACCATAGCCAGACCCATCCCTCTGGACATATCATAGGCATGTCCTATTCATGCCCACATTCATCCAACAGAACCAAAGAGTTAAGAGGCAGTAGCAGCAGAAGTCATGCCACAGGTTGGTACATGCTAGCATCCTCACACTTTCTGGTGCGTTTTTCAAGTGCAGGAGATGTTAGTCCTCCTGTCAAGAAGGTACACGAGACAAGGATCAAAATTTCACTTTTTGCCTCCATTCTAACCCTTTTTTATACCCTTTTTAAGAAGTCTCAAAATTATCTATTTATTTATTATTAATATCTTTATACATCTCCTCTTTTTGCAAAGCTTGCAAAGCACAAGACAGAATCTAGTTCAATGCAGATCAGAGCCATCATATGACAGGATTTAAATAAAAACAGCTCCTTCTAGTTTCATTCGAAAATATGACAAAGCCTGTTTATCAAATACAAACCCATCTATCACTTTCTAATTGGAAGCCTTTTCTGCCTGCATGCCTGATGCCTCACTAATCTGTACACAACTTAATAGGGAAGTTAATAAATTATACAAGAGAACTAATTATACCTATTTGTCAAAAGATGAGATAGTTAAACTGAGTATTTAAATAACAAGAAATGAGCATTTTATCCTAATTAGTTACACCTAAACTTTAGGGGACAGGGGAAAAGAGGCAGAAATTTTTCTGACTTATCTCTGAGTGGTAAGAGCTATTATCATACAGGCAATACAAGGCTGAATGGACATTGTTTCATGAAACGCTGAAACATGCATTTCTTTCAAATCATAGTGTATCATCTTGATTAACTCCCCAGCTGTCCAATCTGTTGATGGTAAAAGCCCACAAAAGGGAAAATTTAACATTAAGCCACCTTATCCACCTCCCCTGTCTTGTTATTCTGGGGGTTGTTTGTACCTGTTAAGATATTGAGAATCTACCCTTGGATCTTCAATATAGCCTATAAAATTACTAAGAACAAAAAAAGAAAAGAAATGTATTATAGTGTTCATTTAAAAAAACAAACAACAACTTACTCTATGGACAAAATTATTTTATCTAAACATACGTAAGACAGGTCTAGTAAAGAAAAAACTACCTGAAACAGTAATCACTGGAGTAAAAGAAGTGCTGACCAGAAACAGAAAAAGTAGAGAATGTGTGATGATCCACTGAAAACATTTCCCTGCATTTGGTTTTACATGCTGACTGCGGTGCCTGTATTAGTATGGAATTCTCTCTTGTCAGGTTGTATCATTTTATGCTCCTCTGCTGAAGAGGCAAATTCCACTAAACAAGCCTGACAAAATCTGCATAAAATGGCCTTCATGGCAGATATATTTTCCAAATACAGTTCGTATTTGGATGAACTCTCTTCACCACAGCTTTACAGCATGAATACTGCACACTAGGTGACCAGTTCAGAGAGCCTAATGCTGCTTTTGAGACCAACTCTGAGCTTTTAAGTTAGTATGCAGCATCAATGGTTCTCTAGTTAAGCATCTCTAAGAGACAAAAAGCAACAGTAATATTCCATACCCCAAATTAAGCAGTCTAATAATAGGACAGGCTAGCACTACTGTTAACCTTTAGTACACGTATATGGCACACCAGTGTCTTTTGAAGAAACGTTGTTCAAACTCATACTTAATTCCTATACTATTATATGCAATATTGATATAAACCAGAATCCTAAGTCTTCATTCAAACTAAATCTTTAGAAATAGTTTTTACAAGGAGTACACAAGAAGTTGTACTCATGACGCGCAATGAGAGCCTGACTGTCACAACGTCAAATCAACAGTGATGCGACATTTTTTGTTGATATGGCTTCCAGCCTTACCTCAGAGACTTTTCTCCAATCCTTGCACCAACCCGCACTACACAGGAGAAGCCCACTGACATCAGCAGACCTACTTGTTTTGTGTGCCGGTCACTATGAGTATGCACAGTGGAACTGGATTCTGACACATGACCTACAACAGTGCAAGCATGAGGATACACTTGCTAAACTTCTATTAACATCTAACTTAGTTCTTCAGTTAACTAACTCACTCATCAGCAGAAGCATACCTAAATAAAAAAGTATTACTTCTGCAAGCTACAGACACTGTTTAAAAAACACGCGGAGCATGAAAAGCACGTAAGTAGCCTGAAGACCTGAGCCAAGACTGCCACAAGTCAACAATTTGTGTGTTTAATTGAAAACAGTGTTTCAAGAACAATCCAAGATAACCTGAGGCAGCAGTTAACACTAAAAGAGATACTTCTGCCCTTTTGTCGTCAGTCTTATTTCCATTCCTGCCTCACTCAAGTACTTGTCCTGGCACAAGCGTTTGCCCCGTATTCTGAAACCCAAGGGACAGAACTGCCTGAAACAAACATTGGACTGAAGGTGGTGGAGGGCTGAAGAAGAAAGTAAAGGTCAGATTTAACCACAAAGAGGTTCCCAATCCACTTTACCTTGCAAGTCTTTCCTTCTGTAAGAGCAAGGCGTGAGGATGCAAACAACATAAACTGGACCTGCTGACAGTCAATGTGTCATTGCAGTCTTACTAAGGATGTATTGAGCTAACTTTGGAAGTCTTGCCATTTCACTTTCTTAAAAAAACCCACACATTTGTATCCTTCTTCCCTCTTTATTACAACCAAGATGGAGAAAAACGTATCTGTAAGCAGAAGCTGAAGTAAATTTCCAGTTTTGCTAACAGCAATAAGTATAACAGCTTTTTAAAATTAAGTACACAAGTGCTTGCTTTTTCATTTAATCCACAGATCACTGCTCAGTTTCTGAAGAAAAAGAAAGTATTTTCGTAACCAGAAGTGGGAGGGAGCTGTTCTTCTCTTCCTTCACTCATTACAGTTCTCAAGAGTGTTGTTTTGGGGCTTTTTTGTTGTTTGTTTTGTTTGTTTTTTTTTTAAAAAAAACAAACTTAACCTTTACTGGCTTACAACATTTACCAGACAAGTCTACACACAGTATTTTGGAGCTGTCTGGGGGAGAAGATACAGCTATGGAGGGAACAGAGAATATGTACTGCACAATTTTAAGATTCAATCTGGATGAATCAAAACCAGCCATCTCGAGCCAGGAAGTATATGAGGGTGTTGAAATGAAACTGAAAACTTCTTCATTCAATTCTACAAAGAAAATTCTCCTTCCAGCATGGATCAACTGTGGACAGTCTCAACCCTACCAGGTGCAAAGTTTCAAAACCTTAATGGTTATAAATAGCTGGAGAAGGCTCAGAACAGAAACAATTACTGCAATCCAAACCTCTCTACTGTTAAAAGCATATTCATATGCATGTAAGTTTGCTGAGGAAGTTTGGGTTTCCTGTTAATTCTGACTTTATCTCCTTCACTTAAAAGCTAAAGTAATCTGACTTTTCTTCCCGTCCTTTAAGTAGTGAATAGATACGGGCAGAATGTTATAAAATTTGCGTTCCAAAACCCATATACGATAAATTAAATAATCTCTTTTGAAGTGTGCGGGCTTGCTAGTTCAGCTTAGTAAATTTTTAGTACAATCAAGATGAGTCTTCAGTGAAACCTGTTGCTGCCTTAAGGTAACAAACTCTGATTTGAAGCTTCTAGGAATGCCATTACAATTCCTTCCACTTTCAGGATGGTTTTAATTTAAAATAAAAAGAAAAAAAAGAAAGCGGTTTATATTAAAGCAATTAAAACACAGCCTTTTATCCTCTGCTGTAAGAGAGAGAAATGCATGAATAATTATTACAGGAAAAATAATCAGCAGGAATTTACTCCACACAATTTTAACTGCATTTACTTTCTACTGGAGCTTAGAACAGACAAAATCCCCATCACAGACTTGCATGGGTTTCGGATTACGGGAGAAGTTTCACTAACTTCAGTGGGTTTTTGGATGACTTGAACATATTTCAAGCCATGTCTTTCTCAGCAACTCTGATTTCTGCTTAACTTCAAGAATTATATTTCTCAGTGCAAGGAAAGCCCAAGGAAAATGCAGAGTATATTTGCTCTCCCTCTGAATTTTGCAAGTGCCAGAGGAAGCCAGACTAGGTACATTAAAATAGATTGTCTTGAGTATATCTTTGTCTTGCGCTTTCATGAGAAAATGACACTGCAATTTCTACTTTCATCAGTAAATGATAGTTTTGATTGGACAGATGCTTACTACTTCTACTGGGCTATCTCTCCTTATTCTTCTAGGAATATGAGTATTTAATAACAAAACAAAGAACACTATACAATTTCTCTGTCAGCACAATCAGCGTGAGCCACCGTACAAAATGCAACATCAAAGAATGAGGGCAGAACTACAGAGGTGAAATCACCACAGAATTACTGAGTACATCCTCCTGCAGCAAATACATTCCACACGTATACAAGACAGACCTGTCTCATCTAGCTAGTCTTAAAGGCAAGTTTTAGAGACTTATTACAATGGAGTCTACATCCTTTAGGGGCTTCTACGGCCTTCATGCTATGATTGAAGCTTATACACAATCAACAGGTTGATCATGCTCTTTTTCTGTAGCATTCTGCATGTTTTTGAGGTTTATTGCATCTGTCTTTTTCCTATTTCTAGGCTAAACAACTCCAGCTCCTCTTTACTACCTTGTTATTTCTCAGCAATGTTTTCTGGACCTGCTGTTTTAATTTTGAGGTTTGCCTTCATTGAGAGAACAGTTCGAAACAGTTTTCTAATAGAGGTGTCATCAATGCTGAACAAGGCGAGATAGTTTCACAAGCAGTACAGGCATGTTAGTATGATGTCAACTACCATCTTAGCTTTATATCAATGACTCTTTATCAGTTGTGATTCCCTAACTCCCTTTACACAGGGAACACTATTTAGCCCAATGTTTCTACGCAGTCAATTCATCCTGCTGAAGTGCACTACCATGGTCTTCTTCCTGTTGAACCCAAGATGGTTTTGAGTTCTGTACCTGTCTCTCTGTCCTCTTGTGTTCTTTCTCACTCTGACAGAGTGGGCAGATTCAGAAAGTACTCTGCATTCTACCATCAAAGTCATTAATAAAAATACTGATTAATGAGACACGGGATATTGACAAGCCCTCATTGATATATGACTATGTTCTGGTGATACTTATATATATTCTTTGAATTTTTTTTTCTGACTAATTCTTTTTCCACCAAGCAGTAGACTCCTATAGACCACTTGTCCTCACCCAACTTAAACAGGGATGGAATGCCACCCAGAGGGACTTGGACAGACTGGAGAGGTGGGCCCAGATGAACCTTAGGAGGTTCAACAAGGCCAAGTGCAGGGTCCTGCACCTGGGCCAGGGCAACCAGCATTATCAGTATAGGCTGGGAGAGGACACACTGGAGAGCAGCCCTGTGGAAAGGGACTTGGGAGTGCTGGTGGATGAAAAACTGGATATGAGCCACCAGTGTGCAAAGGCAGCCCAGAAGGCCAATCGCATCCTGGGCTGCATCAAGAGAACTGTGGCCAGCACATCAAGAGAGGTGATTCTGCCCCTCTACTCTGCCCTGGTGAGACCTCACCTGGAGTACGGCGTCCAGTTCTGGAGCCCCCAGCACAAGAAAGATGTGGAGATATTGGAGCACATCCAGAGAAGAAACACCAAAATGATCAGGGGAATGGAGCACCTCTCCTACGAAGACAGGCTGAGAGAGTTGGGGCTGTTCAGCCTGGAGAAGAGAAGGCTCCAGGGGGACCTTATACTGACTTTCCAGTACCTGAAGGGGGCCTACAGGAAGGCAGGGGAAGGTCTATTTAAAAGAGTTACTAGTGGTAGGACAAGGAGTAATGGTTTTAAGCTAAGAAAGGATAGCTTTAGGCTGAATGTTAGAAAAAAGTTCTTTAACACGAGGGTCATAGATCACTTGAATGAGCTGCCCAGAGAGGTAGTGGAAGCCTCATCCCTGGAGTCATTCAAGGTCAAGCTTGATAAGGCTCTGAGCAACCTGACCTAGGTAAAGTTGTCCCTGCTCAAGTATGAAGGTTGGACCAGATGACCTCTAGAGGTCCCTTCCAGCCTAAAATATTCAATGATTCTATGACTGTGTGAATACAGTACAAGAAACTGTAGTCCAGTCAAGTTATAGAACACCTACTGTTTCTCTCCTAACCACCTGACTGGTAACACTGCCTTATGAGTAAATTAAATTGGTTTGTCATGATTTGCCTTTGAGAAACCTGTTTACTCGGTAACAGATCTTGCGAACAGGCAGGGGCTTATGAGATGCCTATCCAATTATCCCTTGCTATATATAAGACTAATAGACTTATATTTAATTACCCAGCTCATTCATTCCCTAGCCTCTCCTGAAGTACTTTATTTCCCTTTTCCCCAGATATCAGTTTCTTCCCTAAGCAGTCAGTTCTTTGAATGCCCTAGGATTAATCTCATGAGGTCCAGCTTCCCTGAAAACATTTAAGAACTACTCTTGGAGTTAAAAATCTTCTGCAGCAATTCCTTCTTTGACATAAGTCCCTCAATACAGAAGACAGTTCTCTCAAGAAGCTAAAAAATGTTTTCAAAATAAATAAACCCTAAAAGAAAACACAAAGTGACAGTCATTCAGCTTAAGAAAACTGTCTTCTTATTCAGTAGGCATTAAGATCAAGAGAAGCAGTGATTTCTACTGATAAAAATGTACAATTTTCCAAGAAACTGAGGCCATAACTGTGCACTTGGGTCTCAGGATGTTTTTTTGAAGTGCATTTCCAGGTTTCCCTCCTGTATTTCAGCTGTATTGTTCCATTATTGGAAAGTAGATCATTACAGAAAAACTTTTTTTACACCCAGAAAACAAGAAAAGGGAGCAAAGAGAAGCCTGGGAGGCAACACATCACATAGACAGCAGTAGAGGTAAGTCATTTGACTGGTTTAATTCTTCACCATGTTGCTGCAGAAGCACCTCAGCCAGCCACTTCCATGACTTTGAAACATGAATCCCTTTCCAGCTCTCTCACAGAACCAGAGGATAGTTGAGGTTGGAAGGGGGATCATCTTTTCCACCCCCCTTCTGCTCAAACAGGGTCACCTAGAATGGGTTGCCTACAAGTATGTCTGGATAGCTTTTGAATATCCCCATATACAATGTACAACCTCTCTAGCCAACCTGTACCATTGCTCTGTCATGCCCACAGTAAAAACATTTATTTTCTCATGGTCTAATGAAGCCTTACATGATTTAGTTTGTGCCCATTGTCTCTTGTCCTGCTGCTGAGCACCATTCGGTAGAGCCTGGCTTCATCACCTTTGCACCCGCCCTTCAGGTATTTACACACATTTATGAGATACCCCCAGCCCAGCCCGCCTTCTCTTCTCCAGGCAGAACAGTCCTAGCTTCTCAGCCTTTCTTCATAGGATATATGCTCCAGTCCCTTAATCAAAGAAGGGAAGGATCTCCTCCGTCAGCCTGCCAGCACCAGTTCTTCTGGTGCAGCCCAGGATAGGATCAGCCTTCTCTGCCGCAGCAGCACATTGCTGGCTCATGCTGCTTTTGGTGTCCGCCAGGATGCCTAGGGCCTTTTCTTCAAAGCTACTTTCCAGCCCACTGGCTCCCAGCATGTACTTGTGCATGGGTTATTCTTCCGCAGGCACAGAGCTTTGTATTTCTTCCGGTGAACCTCATGAGGTTCCTCTCAGCCAATTCCTCCACCCTGCTAAGTCCCTCTGGATGACAGCATTATCTTTTGCTGTATCAGCCACTTCTCCCAGTTCTGTCTGTTCTGTTTCACCTATTGAGAACATATGTTGTTAGAACAGGGAAAGTTTTTCCTCTCACTGTGTGTTTGGATAAATGCTAATATTTTGCATATCTAGTATATACCTCATGCAATATGTTTTGTGAAACATAAGACCAAAGGTGGTAAGAAATTCCATACTGGGTGGAGTCTGCTGATTCTCATAAAGCAGACATGATCTAAAAAAATCTCCCCATTCCACACAGCCTAAGACTCTCCCAGTAGCACGGATGTCAAGACCAGATTAACCCCTTTTAATCACATTCGGATGTTCTATGACTAAGCACCTGCTGCGTCCCACTGCTACTCCTCAAAAAAAAAAATAAAAACCACCAAACCACAACATACAACCCCAAACAAAAACAAATCCTTAAGTCAGCCTTGGTACATGCCCATTCCCTAATTGTAGAGCAGTTGTAGCTTTCAAGTTACTCAGTGTTTCCCAGACAATGCAACAGTGTAATGAAGCAGAGGAGACCTAAGGTAACACAATACATTTTTAGAGGGCTACTTCAAAATGTAACAAAGGTTTTGATTTCACTTCTTCAGAGTATACAAACTGAACTAACAAGCAATAATATGTTGTCTGGTACTTAGCTGACCAATGTCTTTTTTCTTCTTTATTCTTTTTGAAAATACAATTTTACTATACACTGTCCTTGGAAGATGCATTTGATGTGCACATACATACATCTATTTCCTACCTTGAAAATGCTATTTCTAGGGGTCGAAGTAATCAAGTGGCAGTTAGGAAAAACTGTAACTCCTTTTGAAAACTTCTGCCCTCCATGCAATAGCTGTGGTGTAGCACGAAATAATTCCTTCTTGTGTGATTTTTGTTCAGCTGTGAAGGCCATTGCTATATAAATATCAAGGCAAAAATTTAAACAGGACTCTAGACTCACTGGTGCCAGCCATTCCAAATCTTTTTCTTACTTTTCATTGACTACCAACACGATGATATCTTATTATGGTTGTGCACAATTTTGAACCTTACAAAGTGAGCTTGCTTAGTATGGAGGGCCTTTTTCCATGCCTATGGTAGGGTAAAAACCAAACTCCCTTCTCCTCTTTTCCTGTGTAAAAATGAATCTATTCTACAAGGAACAAGCCTCACTAGAAGAAAAAAGACACAAAACACATATTTCTGACAGACTAACACCTTGTCAACTGCAGTTACTGTTTACTGGATTACATGTGGTCACGATGATAAAAGAATTAATTCTTGGCAAGTCCTTGCTACCAACTATCCAGAAATGGAAGTGTTTCCTTGAGGGAGCTACACAGTATTTCACCTCTGCACTGGTTCATTCCATATTATTTCATTGTTCACGGCAGTCCTATAAATGCCAGAGCAAATGACTTGGCCCTTACACCGTAATTGTTGATTGATTACATAAATCATTACTCTGAGTCCTTTTTTGCCAAAGATGCTGTGGTTTGAATATCAATTTTTAGCTTAGGTCTGCTTAAAGGTGCTTAAACAATTACATTCAGTTGATCCTAATGGAAATAATCCTGAAGTATCTGCAATAAGGACATCATGGTATCAGAGAGTAAACTCTAAACCACATAAGATAAAAACAGCTATTACAATTAATTACACTGAATTGCCTGAGCCAGCAAAAGGGGTAAGTGCCAAAGATCTGAGGCTGTTAACATTCTACCTAGTAGAATGCCTGTATAATCAATAAGCATAGAGACCTGGTCTGAAATCGAAGAAGAGCTTCTTTTTTTTGACATAGCTACTAAGAACTTCTTTAAGAACATTTACAAACATGGACCATACTTGTTTAATAGCTAAAATAAAAACACCATCAAAAAGGCCAAAGTAAATTAAGTATCAATTCCATTTTCAAGTGGGCAATATCTCCTCCTCAGAACACTTGATCTGTCCAATATAAAATATTCCAGTTGACCTTCAAGTATACCTCCAAAGAAGAATATTTAATATTTAATCTTTTGAAAGAAATACAAAGAAAACCAACACTTTCCTTCTACTAACCACTAAAAGGAAAGACAATGTCAGGTTTTTTCATTTCCTTTTTCCCAAGATAGGGCACTCACTCTTCACCACAGGACCCAACCCTCATACCCTCATCTCTACAACTGTTACAGGAAAGACACTTCATAACGCAGATTCTTAATATTTACTGAGGTTATTACAGATGGCAGAAGTGATGTAACAAATGTCAAACTCGTTACCTCAGCCCTCTGGTGACATGTTCTCCTCACTAGACTCTACCACTCCAGTCAATGGATGCTTATTTCTTACAAGGAGAACAGTTCCCCAGAGAGACCAGCAGTGACTCACCTAAAAATTCTGCAAAATGCCTCTCATTAAACAGGAATTTGACTCAAAGTTTTCCACTCCTGAACTATCTTTTCTCACTATCAGTTAAAAAAATATTCCAGTTGAATGCAGCCTAAGCTATAGAGCACATCAGTGGCAGAGTAGCAAACCAACACAACACTGTTTCCATCAATTTTTTTTTTTGCTACAAAAAAATTGTGCAGTGCTACTTGGGTAGCATTCTGTAAACCTTTGCTAAACTATCTCCATGCTATTTCATGACCTATTTTCAAGACGGAGTAAACAAACAAAAATTGCTCCTGAGCACAACAGATCTCAGCCCAAAGACTACAAATGTTTTAAGAGGTGAAACAGTTTATGTTACTCAACAGCCACAGAGTAAGGATGGTTGGGAAAGACAAATCTTTGTTTACTGTAACAAAAGCACAGCAAATGAGTAAACAGTAATAAATAGCTTGCCTGCATATTGCACGTCTTTCACACCAAAGAAAGGGATGAAAATACAGGGATAATTTTGTCCTCAAAATAAACTGAACACCGTACTTCACTGAGGTTTGTTTCTCACTGATACACACTCCTACTTCTGCAGACAGGACTAAACAATAGGTAACAACTCTTGAGCTGTTTTATTCAAGTTCTGTTTTTACAGTCTACTTTCTCTATTTACTTGCTGGTAATTAATTACTTCCTATAATCGTAATTATAACCAGCTAAAGAAATGTTGAGCAAGTCTGTAAACAAAGCCTGGGCAATTTGAGGTAATGGGTAGTTGAAACTAAATGAGATTTCTACTCAACTATGTTGAGTAGGCTGCATATGAGCATGAGCGCTCAGTATGAGATTCCAGAGGAACACTGAAAATTAGGTGTGGAATTGGTACCTGTAACAATCTACACATTTGTACTCGTTTAGGCTGAGAGAGCAAACAATATTCTTAAAACAGACTTCTTAAAGACATTTGCAGCAGCCCTGTGATCAGTTCACAGGGCTGTCCTAGAAATACCTCCTCAAATACAATAGAAAAACCTGGGCTCGCCTAAGATGAAGTTTCACTCCAGATTACCAGAAGGTCATACTGATTAAATAAAGTGCATCCAAAGAAAACAAAGTTATGTCTTTATTTTTTCTTTTATTTATAAGTTAAGGGCATCTGTTAGGAAACAATTTGGGCTTTGCAGTGACAACTAGTCTCTACGGAAGCACATTTCCATCAATCTCTTGCTGTTTGAGATCTAACTCAAACACTCAAAAGTTCCTTTTCCATCTGGATTCTGGAAGGCAAATATAGCAGCAAGAGACAAAGTCTTAAGCAGGGGTCCTCAAACTTTTTAAGCAGGGGGCCGGTTCACTGTCCCTCAGACACTGTTGGGGGCCGGACTATAGTTTGGAAAAAAATGAACGAATTCCCATGCACACTGCACATATTTTATTTGTAGTAGTGCACAAAAAAAACAGGAAAAAGAATGCCGTATCTGGCCTGCGGGCTGTAGTTTGAGGACCCCTGGTCTTAAGGAAGGAAACAACACTGAAAGTACTGAAGAACTTGCACAGTAATTCTGAAGGTCCCCTGACAGCTGTCTTCCTCCTCCCACAGCTCTTCATCTGTGAGGGCAATCATGCACTCACAGATACGACCGCCCATGTTCCAGTCTCTTCCTTCACTGGCTATTCCCTTCTCTATTTACTCTACCACTTACCTGAGCTGCTCTGGCCTGTGAAACTAGTAACTCACACTATTTATCACTGTCGACTACTTGGCTTTGTCCTCTTTATTAGCTATCAAAATACTGCTCTGCCAATGGATCTGTTTGAGTCCACATGTACCATTTTAACTATCCCTTTGGACAAGTTTAATACGCTCTCAAGTCATGTTACAAGACAGATCTTTCAATGTAACCTACGTAATGACTTTCTCGTACAGAAACAGTTTAAGTCTTCCTGAAATCCACACATATCCTTAAGCAATCCAGCTAAACAGAATGAATCTCAGGTTGAGAACTGCAATCACAGTTCTTTGTTAATCCCCAGCGTAAACTCTACACAGTCAGCCTGTCCAGTAAAATGTGCCTTGGTCCAACAATTCTTTCTCAACACTAAGACAGCTACAGGCACTGTTGCTTGAAAAAGCACACAGTCTAAACTACATGTCTGCTGCTCAGTTGCCATTTATTAAATATATTTTCTTCCCCTAGAACACACACAGTTAAACACCAAATTGTTCTATTTGTGGTACTGTAGCAATAGCCCCTTATGACCTTTGTGGTGTGATACTTCAAGTCAGCGGCAGCATCACATTTCAACATTCAAAATCACAAATTTCCCATTAATTACTAAGTCAATTGATTACTAATATATTTTTTATGTTGAATAAACATTAATGCCTCTATTACAATGAAATCATATACTTGGCTATTTGTTTAAGAGACTACCTGCAAGTGTCAAAGCCAATGTACACCAGCACCAGAGAGACAAGATTACCAAGAAAGCAAGAGCACAGAAACAAAAGATGCCTAGCATGTCTTGAGCTTTATGCATTCCCCCATTGCCTGCTCCAAAGGCACTAGTTTTATTCTAAATTAACATTGTGCTGCATCAGTTGAGGACATAGCATCTGAGCCCTGCTAACAGGGCGCTGGAGCAGAGCAAGTCTGACAGGACAGCTATCTCAGCTTCAGTTTTCTCCCATGAAGAACTGACTGTTCCAATGGTTTCTTCAGACAAAGAAAAAAAACCACCTCAAAATTACTAGCTTGAATTCACCTAAGATTGTACCATCAAAAGCCCTGTATTGAAGGCGCCTGTTAATGTCACTTGGCTGGTAAAAAACAAGTTCCTAGGAATATGTGATTGTGGTTATAAAATTTATTAATAAACACAACAATTGAGTCTTTAGATGTTAAACTACCTCTTCACAGATCATCACTCAGTTTTGAGTCTTGGCACGTTTTCTGAAATTCACCTTTGCTGACAAGTTATTATAACTACTTAGTAGCAGAAGCTTTTCAAACAGTACATTTCTAACTGCCTTCTTGTTTACACCCTGTGAGAACATTTAAAGGTTATTTTTCAATTGTTAAGATAGACTGTTTCATGTGTGTCAGACAGACTTGATGAGTCCCCTTGGAACTTTCTTCATCTTTTATTATCAAAAGCACATGCTGCTTTATATATCTATGCATAAAATTTTTCAGTTTTGCCCCCGAAAGTTCCTAATTGTCAGCACTGCAAATTCAGGACTGGCTTGCAAAACAGTAGCATCATTTTAAAAGCACAGTAAGGATTTCACAGAGCACTATGCATACAAATAGGCTAGATAAAATGCAATACAGTTACACTGATAAATTAAGGTAATTCAAAACCCGAGTATTCTGCCCATCTTCCTTGAAATCTTGCCTGGATATGCCTACCTAGATGCACGTACCTTGCTTTGCACTAAAAGTCATAGACAAAAATAAAGAGAAAAGAAGGAATTGATTTTCTGCTATGTCTGTACATCTAACTTCAATGCAGTTTATAGTAATCCAAACTAGTTTAAAGCAAACCAGTTCATGCACAAAAGCAGTCTAGCTGCAGCAAGATGGTAACGAAGGATAAATTAGCTCCTAAAGACTTCTTGACTGCTGCATTAAATAATTACTTCTGGTACCCAGCTAGCCTCTTTGAGGTTAGCTTGGATGCCGTTTACAATATATATATTTTGCTAGTATCTCTGTCATAGGTTATTTCTGAAATGTACAGAGAAGAATGAGATTTACAGTGGGGAGCAGTATATACAGAGGTGTTTGCCATTACCATACCATAGGATTGTTACCTTAATTCTCATGTAAAAAGGCTCAAAAGCAAAACATGTAACCTGATCCTGTAACTACACAACATTAAAACAGTGAAACTAGATTAATGGTTTTGTAATAGAAAGATTTGTCTCCTGAGTATCATGGCAACACCTACCCTTAAAAGTCTTTGTCACCTTTCATTACAGTTGG
>VZZY01021187.1:19438-31077 GCA_013400335.1 Eurystomus gularis | reverse complement strand
AGTCAGAGGAGTTGACAAGAACCCATATTCGTTATGTAGCTTTGGCTTGTTTGCTTTTTTAGGAGTAGATTAATGTAGAACAAAGAGACAGGAGTCATGGGATACACACAGCAAAAAACCTAAGTGAATGGAATATTTAGGGTACAATTCTGAGGCCAGTAAGATTAAGATCTTAAATCAAGACCATGGTGTTGCAAGGTCAGAAGGAACTGGTCAAAGGATCTCAGGACTCCCAAAGCTAACGACAGCACTGGCCATAAGAGCAGATGTTTGTTCATCTGGCATCAAGCTGTAACTCTCCCTGAGTGTTAGCCCAATGCACTATTTCATTCCTCTGTTTGGCTCCCCACGCAAGCTGAACTTTAGACACACACATTTGATTTTCAGTTTCTCTGGAGTCCTACAAGTCTTAGGCCTTCTTGTGACTATCCCAATGTAACAGTAACAATTGCCAACTTGTATAAACCAACTTGCACAACAACTTGGAGATCTTGACCCAACTGAGTAAATGGAATGTGCAGAAGGTACCCTACTCTGCACAACATTTCTCTCCCCTTCTGCAGAGATCTGCAACTGAAATATTTCAGGGTGATATTACACACAACATTAAGTACAGGACAAATAGTACAAAAATGGTAGGATACCAGGTCCAGCTGAAATAAACAGTAACAATCAAGCCTAAAAAACCAGGAGTGACCTCTTAGTAGAAAGGAGGGTGTGTGAGAGAGACATTAAGCCTCCAACAGAACTAGCAATTCTGAGAAGTATCAGAAAAGGATAACTGCATTTGGACATGTTTTCTTCAATTTTGATAACTTCATTTCCCTCTCCAGCAAAGCTCCTTAGACACTTCTCCAGGAACAGATGTGTTAAGCCAGTTCCAGGTTTTCAAATTTAATTGTAATTTAAAACTTCTCATTGCAGAATCAGCCAGATTGAGTTTTCTCTGCTTTAAAATCCATGCACAGTAAGTAATGCTTGTACAGGTATTTGCTAAACACCTCACTACAGGTAACATAGCAAGGAGCTGAAAATTAAAGCGTTATCTGCATATGTCTATCACATAAACCTTGTACTGAAGGAAACTACGCAGATGTAAAATCAAACACTTAAAAGTTAGAACATAAATGCTACTAAAGTTATTGTCAAATGCTTAGAAAAAATGTTGGAATTAGCATTGGTTTTGCAGTTTTATTCAGCTCCTGTATATATTTATTTTACAGATATTTTACAGAGTTTATTGCTTCCAGCCACCCATTAGCCACACATCAGATCCCGGCACTTCAATCTACAGAAAAAAATAATTGGCCCAGATTTACTCCTCTAATGTTAAGCACATGAAAAATAACAGTGCCTGCACAACCAGAGAGAAGGATAACTGAGTGGAGAGAGAGGAGGGGGGAGAGTGGACATGCTGCAACAGTGTTAAGCTCTTATTCCTTGTCATGTTCTTTCTTCAACCTCGTCTTGTCATTTTTCCATGCTAGACCCCAAATCCTAGTCCCCTGTTCTTCACCAAGTATCCTGCTCTGTCCAAAAGAGTTTCACAGCCTTTCTCCTTTTCCTGATTCTGACTATACTACTACCATTCCAAGTCAGACACTTCTTGTTCAGCCAGGCTCTTCATCATAACTATCCTACAGTGTGGCTCCTCATCTGTTCAGATGGTGCAATCCTATCTTCAACATGCAAATAAGAACACTCACCTTGCAAGAAATCATCACTATTTTGCCATTATCATTTACAAAGCTTCGTAGGGAGAGGACATGTTCCCAGTATCATCACAGCTCCTAACTCCTCATTGCCTTTTGAAAAAGACTATGTGTCTCCTTTGGTAAAATTGCACATCTTGGGAAACAAAGGGGTTGCCTGTAGAGGAATGACCCATGCCACACAACACTTTTCAGATCAAGACCCTGGGGTCTAGGAAGACAAATGTGCTATGCAAGAAGTACTTAAATAAATGGAGCAAGCAACAGGTCCTACAGTTCCCTGTAATTTTTATGCAAATATCTGCAAGTGCATTACCTTAAATGGCTGTCTCTCTTCCTCTTCAGGAAAAGAAGAGAGCTCAGAGCAGTCAATGACATTATTTAGTATTTCAGTTTCAAGTTTGAACGACAGCAGCATTACAAAACAAAAACCTGCAGTACTTCCATATCCACGTATTCAGTTCAAAACCCCTATCATAGGGGCCACCATCTCTTTTCCCTTCTGAGCAGTATCAGAAAACTGCCCGTCAGCCACCACCTATTCTGAATAAGAGCAATATAGCCGAAATATGGTTGCTCAGTGTTGGATTTCAAACAGCAGTTGGCAAACCTAGAGGGAGAAAGATCTTCTGCTATTTGGGTGAGGCTGCAGTTCACAAAGCTAGAGTGGCACCAAGTGGTGAGCAGCTGAATTTGGTTCTTGTGTATTTTCTCAGATCACACTAGAAGCCACACTTGACATATTATGAGTTAAAACAAGATGGCTTGGCAGCTCATTTTTACTGGGGAGTCCAGGTTTTTAAAAAATCCTACTTAATAAACACATGCACAAACAAGGGGTAGAGCTTCCCAAGTTCAGTATTACTAAGTTGACAAAAAGCATATGAACGTCACTAACGAGCAGTAAGTGAATAAAGATATCCTAACTTTCATGATTACATATAACAACAACTAAACTTCAGAAGACCATTTGACTGTTAACACTGAAGGCTACCCAATCCTCAAGGATGGAGCCATTACATCTCTTATCACATTCTAAAATGAGCACTTTTGTATTTATTTGACTCCTTTCTAGCATCTGTGATGTGCACCACCATCCCCATTCTTAAAATATTTACATTGTTGCTGTCTTAGAAGCTCAGAAACAAACAAAACCAGCAACCCCCCCACACACACAAAAAAACAACACACACCAAAAAAACCACCAAGAACATTGTGTACCTTCAACCACCACATCAGGAAAATAATTTTCTCCTGTGGTTAGTCATAATAACCATACACTTCATCTTACTCCTTCTCCTCACAATACACTAGGCTTCTCATCAAAGCTGGAGGAACAGAATAGGAAGACAGATGAGTATTTCTGTGCATAACAGTTTAAAAAAAAAAAAAAAGAAAAAGGTAAAACACGGATACACCCCCTCCCACTCTCCCTCATTCCTGTGCTGCAATTCTCAATAAAAAAAAAACCAAACCCTACAGCTATTTCAAGGGCACCAGTGCATTATTTCTATAGAAAATGAGAGATTGTTTTCATCGTGCATTTGTACTGGCTAATACCTAATAGGAGCTATTATTTACCCAGACAGCTGACAAAAGCACTCATTCACATGGAACAAAGTATTTGATGTTAAACATTTGTTGGCTACTTTAGCCCAGTTTTTCAAGCAATGAAAGGCAATTTTGCCTTTTGCCTGGTGTAACTGATAAGTTAAGGATTTAAAAGCATTGTGGTAGGAACAGCAACTAAACCCAAAACTGATTATCCTCACAAATCTGAAAAAAATAACTGATTACTACCATGATCAGATCCTTAAAAACGGATGAATGGGAGATGTCTTTAGAGGTATGTATAATAAAAAAAACCAGACAATGTAAGTTACATGGTTTACAAATTATTTCAATATGGACAGAAAAACAAGTTCTGAAGAAGTGAGGAATTGAAAAATGGAGCCTTATTAAAGCAGGTTTTTGTTGCACACAATGCACACAGTAATGATGGGCAGGTTTATAACACAGCACTAGGGTAAAGATGACTGCAGCTGGGATGAGAATTCACTTCAGTAATTTGAAAAACAGCAGAGGCTCAGAGGTTCTAGCAGCCATAAGAGTCCCTGAAGCTTCCAACACCTTTCAGGTGCACAGGCTCCATTACTAACACAACAGGGCCACATCCAAGCACAATCAGGTTTTTTTAGCTTCCAGGTAGCGAGGCTCAGTCTTCACTTCAGAAATCAAATGATGCAAAATCTGAACCATGAAGATTTTTACTACAGAAAACCACCAAATGTCATACATTTAAAAAAAAAATTAAATTCAAGTTCAGGTGATTACTTCTTTGTACAAATGCCCCAACTGCAAATTACAGTTTTGTCCATAAGCTCTCCTTTCTTTCCTACTTCTAGCAGATGGTAGCAGTGTTGATCTACACATTAAGAGCAACTGATTTCCAGTTCCAAAAAAAAGTGAAATGATCTTTGTTTCATTTCCCACTGAGAGGTAATTAATGGATATTTGCAAGCTGCTTGGAGATCCTCCAATACGGGGTTTTTGTTAGTTTTGGGGTTTTGTGGGTTTTTAAATTTCTTTTGTTGTTGGTGGTTTTTTTAGGTGCTGTGCAGTATTTAGAGCCTGTATTTCATGAAGAGCTACACAGTTTACTTCTGTGAGAGTTCTCATACCTCACTTCATTCTCTCATGCTTAAACCCAAGCTTCATTAAGATGAGTCACATCTGAGGCACCACCACCTTCACCTTCTGTCCCAGACTGAACAGCTTCCTCTGCACAAATTCAAGACCTTCTAAAAGCTAGAGAATGAAGACCATGGCAGCTGTGCTGAGGCCCATTGTTCATCACTTCCCTGTCTACGCCACCTCCAGCCACTCATCCAATTTCACTACTGATTAGAGTTTTATGCTTAGATCATAAAAGGTTTGGGAGTAAATAATGAGCTTTATGCAGTATTAGTACCAAGCACAACAGGGTCCCAATCTAAGAAGCCATGCTTCCTACTAATTGGTATTTATTATGTGAACTTCAAAAGCAACAAGGTAATAGGGCTGTGTTTTCTGCAAAGGCACAGATGCCCTAAGTGGCTTCTAGTTTGGTCATTATAAACAATGAGGGGAAAAAAAACCACATTAAAGTATCCAAGTGTTCAATTAAGTTAATATACAGTCGTTTTATAAACTGTATAAGGACAGCTATGCTTCCTTGGAGAAGTGGAAGCTCATACAATATTTTACAATAGCACTCATCTCCATGGAGATATGGCCACTGGTAGGCAAGCATTTGAGAACAACAACAAAAAATATTAACTACCAATTTATTGTAAATGAGGAGCTGCATGTTGTGTTTCATTTCGAATTCTCTCTCATGAATGAGTGTTTATCCTCAGATAAGTGGATATGGATGAATGGCAGACTAAAGTACCAACTGCTTTCTTTAAAAAAGAATTATCTGAAATCAGATCTTCTTTGTTGGATGAAACCTAAATTGCAGAGGGAATATTTAACCATTTAAGGAGCAAATCCGCAGATTAGGAGCAGATCCGCAGATACCACACATCACAGTCAGCAGAAGTAACTGTCTTTATCACTTACCTCACTCGAGCTTGTAACAGAATGCTTTGTCTAAATACCAAAATATAGCGTCATTAATATCCTCTGATGCAGATTTCTTGATAATTGGGCTTTAATGATAACAACATGATGGCATTTGGATTGCTTAGCAGATAAAACTTGTGTTTGCTCAAGAGACCGAAAGTCAAGTTCACTCTTTTGCACTGAGGCCGAAAAATCTATTGAAAAATAGCACAGTGAGTTAAGCAGCATTTTTGAACACAGCTAGTAATACTGACTCAGAAAAAGAGTAATTCTTATTAAGACTAATATATACTTCAGAGATTTTGAGGATGACTTACTTTCAGGTCAGGCCTATTTATTTTGCTGTATTTTTGTCTACTGATTATGCTCCTCAATTCACTTTAGAGTTCTCTTCAAAATTTAGAGTACGTATACTGACACCACCACAGAAGAACTGACACCTGCATTCCAAGCTACTGCTTACTATCAAGAATTGCACCTCTGTGTTACATATGCTATATATATATCCCACGTTTTGCATCTCCTTTAGTTATTAACAGTTACGCAAAAAAACCCCACCCTATATTCTTTGCTAATAACCACTTTGCACAGAGGCACTCAATGCAAAGACTACAGAACGAAAAGAGTTACAAAGAGGTTCTCATAAAAGTCCTTTTACTTCTCTTAGTTCTAATCACTTGCTACTTGTCTGCAAATGGATTTGATCTCATACATAGTAATAGTGATGACAGATGTTTTTCTGCCAGTCAAACTTAACATTCAAACTTCAGTTGATTATTATGAGTAAGCTACAATTTCCTCCATAATTAAGGCTCCAACTTTGTTCCCATTAAAAAGTTCAATTTTGACCTCCCACTCACATCTATTAATGAAGGAGAACTTAACTGATACGTGAGAATAGTGGCAAAAGAAGAATCTTCCTTCCCATTCAAGAGTAAATTGAGGGAGGAAATTCCAACTTATGGCAATGCATTATAGACATTGCCACCTGTCAGTTATCCGTCACTTTACTGGAGGAAGGAAGAAGGGAGGAGAAACAAGCAATAAAACTTTACTGGAGTCAAAGCATGTCTTCATGCACAGAACTGAAGCCAAGACAACAAAAATCTGATTTTAAATGTAATTGACAGCTCTTTTACTAAGATGAGGATGGACTACGGGATCAGAAATAACAGGCAACGAACAAGCACTATAGCCATCTTCCCACTACTTTTGTCTCATTAAAACAAACTACCTTCCTCTCAGGCACAGAAATCCAAACACCATCAGTAAGGTCACCCACAGAAAAGCAGAAACTTTTCCTAACACAGCAGAATTTATTTGGATGAGCTGAATAAGGTCCAGCAATAACTGATTTATGATGTTCCAGTATTAGAGGTAATCACTGGATTTCTAAAAATTCTTTATTTGAGTAGTCTCTAACAGAGAGAGAAGGAAGGTGATAAGACAGTTTAATGGATTTATCTACTAAAAATCTAATGCACAGGGACAACATTTTGTTACCTAGAGTCCAATTTTAAAAGTTATTAAGATTTTAATAGGCTCACTAGATTGGTATGTTGACTCTGACAACCTAATTTAGGCTCACTGGCAGTTTCAGAGATGTTGCATTAACTGTTGGAGTTGGCCAGTTTAAATAAACTCCTTACTTCAGAACAGCCGCAAACCAAAATAAACTCTTCAGAAGAGCTGAGGTTAAAGGATTTGAAAACAACAGAGAGATGTGAATAGGCAATATAGAGCCAGGACCCACAATGAATTTCTAAACAGACCTGGATTTGTTATGCAGGACAGAAAGCACTAAGGAATAACCTTCCTGAGCAACATAAGGAGAAAAAAGAACAAAATAAGTAGTAGTCTTTGTTTTCCTTACTGCATACAAACACACTGAGTAGTAGCAGGAGGACTGAAATACAGCTTGAAGAAGCTGTAGATTAAGAAATTTGTTTTTATAAAAACCTCTGTTTCAGTCCAGAACCTGTGGTTACTCAAAAAAAATCACAATAATTTTTCAGTCAGAGCTCAGGAATAAAAATTTTGATTGCTGAAATGACTCCCATGAAACTTTTTTGTCTTACCTTTGAAAAATACAAGACAAATTAGTTTGTTTTGGGGATTTTTAACATCAGATTTTTTTTCCTCTACCTCATTTGTTTTTATCTTGTCATGAATAAAATAAAAAGAAGGAAGTGAAACAAAATCTTGGTATCAACTTTTCAATGGCAGTTTACTTAACTACAGTATGCTTTCTTTTTTTTGATTAGGGATTATATAACCTTAGAACTAGTAACTGATGTAGATCTGCAGCTGCTAAAGATAATATAAAAAAATCTTTACGAGTAATATTTATTACAATATAAACTTAAGACTATTCATTTACTGAAGATAGTTTATTCCTTCACCAGAAGTCTGACTAAGTGCTTGAGAGCAGCTTAAGAATTTCTAGTGGAAACTTTGGAAAAGAAAAGAAACTGCCAAAACACTTGTCCACTAACTCTTTTGTATCAGCAGCTGTAAGGTTTTCCATTAAGCACATTTGGCAATTCTAGAAAGACAGAAGATGTACCAACTCAAAGTTATCATTAGATACTAACAATTATCCACTGGACTATACTCTTTGGACCCTATTTTTAAGTGCTTTGTATTTCTCCCAGACAGAACAGTTCACATTCCATGAACACATGGTATCACAGGATCTTTAGGAAACTCTAGCACAACCATTTTTAAGACCAGTAAGATTATAACACCGGCACCACATATGTAAACCCTGTAGTTGTGGGGCATCTTCTTCTGCTATCCTTTGCACTGCACAGGAGGTCATTAACAGCTGAGGGTGCTGTGAGAGAGATTTGTTTCCAGCAGTGTGAAACACTGAACCTGTTAAACAAATAATTCATGTTAAAGGCTACTAGGTCATTTGAAATAATTCAATAGCTGTCTTTTTACCTTGACCACTTTGCTCTAACCCCATATAAACACTAAGGATACTCAAGTAAACGAGTCACTACAAAAACCTTCATTTACATTCTGTTGCCAATACTTTCTGACTTTTTCTCTGTTAGACCTTGCCACTGGGTTCACATCTCCTCTACTGGTTTAAGGGCATTTGCTTCAAGATGTTTGCATGTAACATTTGTTCACAGATACAGCAAAGAAATCAGTATTTTTCTTTCCCCGGATGTCTTTGTTACTGTCCTGACTTACCAAGGGAAAAGAAAGAATGCGTGCACCTGTATGAGACACCAAAGCCTAAAACAATAACCTAGTGGGTAAGAGTGGAAGCTGGTATATCCAGTTAGATATAACAGTTGTCCCAGTCTCATATTTTCATTTGATCACAATTCAGTAGTACCAGTGTGAAATAATAGAATTCTTGAAGAAGACAGTCAAGATAACAATGTTCCTCCCAAATCCTAATGAAGTTTGACCAAAGGACACAATTCCCATACCTTGTAAATTTTCCTTTAACTCCTTCAGTATATACCCTACTAAGTCTGGATGATCTTGCCCAGCCAGCATTACCTGCTAAGCTTTTGGCCTCAGTGAAATACTACTGCTCATAGCTTCCCTAACAATGCTTAGTTAGTTTCTCTCTTCAGCAAGACCATAGTGCTGTAACTTTTCTTACAAAACGGGCTGAAAAGTCACTATATGCCACCAATACTGTCTCAAGGCCTTTGGCTTCATACTGTATTTCCTTGTTCTTGATCTGGTTACTTTGTTTTGGGCTGGGTTTTCTTTGCAACATTTGTCTCAATGAAGCTACATCACTGCCATTTTCTGCCCCGAGGCAGGAACAGAATGGCAACTCTAACTTCTATACTTTAGACGGCAGAGTTCAGAGGAACACCTGCCTTATCTGCTCCTGCTTTCTTGGTTGCCAGTACCAAGGAGGTTTCTGTCATCTCTTAAAGCTCATAGTACTTATACAAACTGTGACTTCTCCTTATTTCAACTACAAGCCCATAGGTGAATTCACTGCAGCATAAGATAGACACATTCACCCAAGCTCACCCAATTTTTCTATCAAAGTCACTGCTTAACAAGAAGTCTGTTATCAGTGTGTGTCAGCAGCTGGTGAAGCTATGACACACAAGAACTCCACAGTCAGCTCTAGCCTGCAACATGCACCTCCGCTAGATAACACTGACTTTCAGCCAAGGGACCTATCAGCAGCATGGTGCATTTATCAGGGTAAGGAAGGGTGAACGGAAAAACTAGTGTCCTTACAGCGGCAGCACAGAACAAAGCCTTATTCATCCTGCAATATCGAACACGAGGATGTACAGACTCGCGGTGAAAATAGGGAAGATTTAAATTAGGAGATGCCAACATGTTCAGCAGCAGAAATGCCAATTCCACCTTCTCAGGGATAAGGCACATAAACAAAGCACACAATTATCCAAGCACTTGTCCACTATTAGTGATTTGATTCAGTTTCACACACAGATTTCATACGGCACTCCAAAAGCACCCATAGTCTCTCTTCAAGTACAACAATTTGCATCTTCCACTTAATACTCCCTCCATCTCTCTAAACAGAAATCGCTAAACTAAAGAGGTCTATCAAGTCTCTCTGAGCAGAGAACACTTCATTAAGCTAAACGAACTATCTCCCTTTCCACACTTACCATTCAACATCACATTTTATCCTCCTCTCCCCAGCACTGAGCCACAGCTAGGTTCACCTTTGTTTCTTATGGCTACAGCTAATCTGAATACATCAAGCCCTTTCAACAGCACTGCAGTACTCAGTACTTCACTTCTCCCTTCTGCTAGTGCTATGTCACAAGCAATACAAAGAAATCACACATCTAAAACCCTCCAGAGAAAATGATGCAGCAGATGAACAATATTACCACACTATATTTAAACAGTCCTAAACCAGCTTAACAGTGTATGGGCAGTAAGCTACACCTCTAAGAACGTTCTCCGGAAAAAGACATGCAGACAAGCAAGTACTTTAAGTACTAATGCAAGTTTTTGAACATCATACTACCGTCATGAAATCCATCAACAGAACTGCCATCTTAGGAAGCCAACACACCAAGTAATTTTAACATGGCTTTGAAATTGGTATCACCAGAAACAAGTCTGAGTTACTACTTCAGCAAAAGAACGATCCATGTGTGCGGAACATCTTCAAAACCTCTTTGTATAAATCAGTGAGAAGGGATGGAAACTTAATCTATTTTATAGTCACCTGTGTGGAGTAGATATCCCCCACTGGAGAAATGGTGTGCGCTAAGTGGCAGTAGAGAGACTCCATTTCAGGACATCACAGCATCCCTGCGTGGCAACAGCTATGGTAAGGCAGAGGAGCTTCCGAGGACTGGCAGGGGGGATGCCCCTGACAGACGCATCATGAGAGAACCATAAGTGCTTGAATTAATACTAACACTCTAGGATTCACTTTGTGGGTTGGCACATCAAAAAATTTCCATTAAAATCAAGTTCAGAACAAAATGCCGTTACAAAAGAGGCATTTTGAAGTAACTAGTGCCTACTCTAACATCACAATAAATCTTTTGAAACCCTTTATCAACCTCATTAGCAATCTGTATCATCATGAAGATGAAAATATACACCATTATACGTATTACATACACAGAACACATACATACCAATCTACTTTCAAATACCATACAAATTACCTGTCACAATTAAGTCATTCATGGTGAGAAGCTGATATATATACACACACACACACGTGCACACATCAAGCTAATTATTTCATGCTTTTTTTAAAGCTAAGATAATGGGCATACTGCTGCTAGTGGGCAAATCCTGATCATCCATTATATCACACTTCCAAGTAATTTTGTTGAAAACTACAGGTGGAGACAGATTATAATGGGAATATCTAATTGAAATTCATCTCCATTTTGCCTCAGATGGAAGACACGCTGCTTGAGCCCTGAAACATATTCAATTTCATTCAAATGGTATGCAGATTTTCAGGCAAAACTGAATGCATAAAAAAAAAACCACAAAACTTTCAGAGCCCTGGAAGAGTTCAGAGTGCTGCAAATGCTTTATAACCATGTTTTTGGCATCTGCATACTCTTCTACCTCCATGACGGCTCCTTGCCAAGGCAGGCAAGAAGAGATACAAATCCCACAGAGGTCCATCCTTTTGATAACAGTTTGACATCTTCCACTGACATGTTCAGTCACCTCAGGTCCTTATGGATTCACTAGGGCATTAACTGTTCAGTATGGCTCCTTACAACAAAGTCCCATTAAAAAAAAAAAAACAAACCACCACACACAACTGATCAGTCTTTCACCTTTCAAAGTCATCTTGTGACTCCAAGTTGC